>JAMXBB010000004.1:32429718-32846376 GCA_024138015.1 Lumnitzera littorea | reverse complement strand
GACCCCGTGCGGCACTTAGCGTTCCTGACCTCACTAAGGAAGGCTAAGTCAGCCTGTAATACGCTCACAATGTTAGAGAGAGAAAGTAGAGAGAGAAACTCTGATAGTATACTGTATTCACTCAAATAACTTGTGTGTTACATCTGAGGGGAATACCCCTATATATACAAAATGCCTTTACAATCTAATGGTTAAGATCAATTCGATCTAATGGTTACAAGTGATTCCCAACTACTACCTTCACCTACCTCCACCTACTACTATACAAGATTCTGGACTCTTCTGGAACCTTCTAGAGCTTTTCATCATCTGTAAGCTTTTAGTGGGCTTGGGCTTTCATCTTTGGGCCTTAGGAACCTCCTAAGAATGGCCCACTTCGGGAGGTCCGTAACACGTGCTTGGACTTGTTGCAATGGTCGGAGAGATTTAGTGGTAGTACCCGGTCTACATTGTCATTTTTGTTTTTTCCTAAAATGTCTTTTCCTATTTGCTTTAAGGGATACTCGTAGAAAGCCCCGATGGAATATGTTCTTCGTTTCCCTTCGTGATCCTGAAGGAGAAAAATCAACAAATGAAGGAAATATTTATATTACTTACTTTCTCATAAATGGATAAATAAACTTTTCATCCTTATTTGATAAAAATTTTAAAAAGAAAAAGAAAATCAAGAGGTTTCTCTTATCTCATCAAATATCCTTAAAATGAAAAGATGAATAAGTGATGAGTAAATGTTAAGGTCTTTTTACCGTATTAATATAGGTATTGAACTTAAAAAAAAATGAATCAAGTTCAAACTTTGGTTCTTTTAAATTGTAATTAATTGTAAGAATACCTTTACTCAACATATTATACATAGGATTTCTATTTAATATTACACTAGCTTATATATATATATTTGTATATGTATATATATAGATATATATGTAACCAATATAAAAACTAATGTAGTTTTCAAGAAAAATTCCGCTTATTAGGTTATCTTTTATTTTGAGGACTCCATCTTGAGTTTCTAGATGCTATAATATCTCGCAATTTAGGTATTTACTTAAAATTTTTTTTTTCTTTTTGGTATTAATATACAGTTCATTATTGCCATGTCTGAGTTAATGATAAGATAGAATCCATACTACACCTATTATACATCCACATAAAGCTTTTCATTGTCAAAACACTTATCATTTGATATAACAAACAACAATCGAACTTTTTCTCATGTACGAGCCAAATTCAGAGTATTAAAATTGTAAATTCTTACACATTACATATCTTCCATTAAGATAACTTCATATTATACAATTTTATTAAAAGATCTAAACATCACTTTTTATAATCTCCTATTGTGGTTTTTCCACAAAACTTGACAATCTTTCCATAAAAGCTCCTTAATAGCGCTTGAATCTAGTTTCTGATTCACTTCGGCCACATTGAGGTTTTCTCTAGCTTTTACACATCACTTTTATTGTTTACCTAAAAGATACTAATTGCGTGTACTAAAGTCTCCTTACTTTCATGATGTATGATTTTGGCTAACTTCTTTTAGAACATGAAGATAAGAAAACTTATCCCCATAGCTTATTATAAGTAAAGTGAAAGAGGATAAATAAATAGTAATATAAGCAATGGCACAACATAATGACCAAGCATGTTATCATTTCAATCACATAACACTTTAGTCTGACCAAGCAACATATATGTAGTAAATGTGTGCTATACTAATGCACATGACATATATTGGTACTGATTTCCTAGTTTAGCCCTAGCTGATAGGAATCCCAAGCCAATTACATGATCTTAAGCATAAGGACTTGCTACCTTAGTACATTAAACAGTATGAAGGACATAACCCTAAAAGAACAATTCCTCCAAGCCGACCTAATACATGTTTTGAGCTCCTTTGATCGCATCTAATATGTGTCCCAAATTCCTCTGACTTGTTCACCATCTTTAGGAAGGAAGAAGTTCCTATAGAAGTTGACAACCCTTATTTGTACTGAGGTCTAAGCTTCCATGATCCTAATTTACTAGACGTCTTAGCCTACACTAGCCTAATGCTGAGCCAACCTAATGAAGTTGAGCACCTTAATTTCAACAATCTAGACAAGCACTTGTTAAGTTCCTAAATTGCCAATCTAATGTTGACTTAGCCATCTCAGCTCTACCTTACATTCGACACCCATTTAGACTACTAAATTATGAGACAGACATGTATCTTACCCTCTGACATCTATATTGTCCTTGTTAGAATATATCATTTCCCTCTGATACTATTATGCCCTTATGTTGTATTTGTTTTCTAATTTTAGTATAGGATCTTTTTAGTAAATTGCAAGAAGCTAAGAATTACCTTAATTGGGAGCTATAAATAGTCCCCATTTTAATAATTGCATAGGAGTTATCTTCAATATTCAAAACATTTTCTCTTTTGAGATAAGTGCTTTTACTTACTCTTTTTACTCTTTTTAGCCCACTATGAGCATAGATTATTGGCGAGTAACCTCTTATCATATTTGTATGTCATATCAAATGTGGTTTAAGCTCATATAAGGTGTTAGTGTGTCATATCCATTGTTGATACATGGGAACCCCTACTCAAAATCTTGATTACCAGTTAATTTTAGGGCCATTTTGCGATTATGACCTACCTTTGATTTGTGTGATAGCACCGTTCATGTGTTTATCCTTAGTAGTGCCCATAGCATTTTGGTATCAAAGCCTGGTTATGTTCATGTAAGTTTTCAGCATTTTGTTTTCTTGTATGTTTGTGCTATAGTGATATTGTGTGAAGTATATTGCATTAGGATTAGACTATTGTGTTTTTATGAAGTGGATATTAGTGTAGTTTTCTAAAACTAGGGAATTAATATAGGATCGATTTGTTTTTCTTTGTTTCTATACAAATAAAATAGATTATGTGCAAAGTTTAGTGGTTCATGATTGTCTTGAGTATTGTTGATAACGTTTGGCCTTTGTTGAAGCAAGTGTTGTTGAGTTGAAGTTTGAGGTTGGATTTTGAGGGAGGTTTTATGTGATTTAGACAAGATTTTGATTAGACATAGTGGTTCATTAAAGTCTTGAATAATGTTGGATTCTAGTGTTTAAGGAACTTTAAAAAATCAATGGCCATGGCTAATAAGAGAGTTACAAACCTCATTCTACGGATGAAAAGTTGGACAAGGTTATCAACTTGGTGAGTAACCTAGTGACTGCCATATATGAAGACAGGCAGTGACCTAGGAGAGCCCCCTAATAGAGGTTAAATGGATACATTACCCGAGTGGGGCAATAACAAGCATAGTCAAGTTAATTTCCCAAATCGACCCTATTGAGTTAGAGGAATAGATAGAATTGCTCGACAAAGACTTGCCATAGATGAGATAGAAGAGGAAGATAGGGAATTGGGTGATGAGGAAGAAGAATATTATGAGGTAGAACTAGAGTAAAAGGCTAAAAAAATGCAAATTCCGAGCTTTTTTAGTAGTGGTGATATTGAGGATTACTTAGATTAGATAGACAAAATTAAGAAGCAATTTGAGTGCTATGAAGTTTGTGAGAATGCCAAGGTGAGACTTACTGTTTTAGAATTTATAGGATATGTTGTCCTACAGTAGAAGAATTTGCAAGCTACTTGGCAAAGAGAAGGAGTAAGGGAGATTAGAGAGCAGGATGAGATGAAGAGAGAGATGAAAAGGAGGTTTGTCTCGAGCTACTATTTGTAAGATACATTTAAGATGTTGCAAGAGCTGAGGTAAGGAGGTTCGAGTGTAGATGCCTATGTAAAAGAATTTCAAATGTTAATGATTTGTTGTGAAGTTGTAGAACTCGGAGACCAAATTATCTCTAGATTTATCAATGGGTTGAGGCATGAGATATGAGATATGAGATATCTTAGAGACAAAGGACATTAGCACAGTAGATGAAGCCATTCGAGTTACTAATCGAGGTGAAAGGTCTATTGGAGGAATTTGCCGACTTGTTTCTTAAAGAACTACCTAAGGGGTTACCTTTGATCTGAAGGATTGAGCATGTAATAAACCTGTAGCCAGGAGTTACACTTCTAAATAAACTAACGTATTAATTAAACCTAAAGTAAGTTGCCGAGCTTCAAAGAAAGGTTGATGATGAATTGATGGAGAGAGAATATGTTAAGGTATCCTTAAGTCCTTATGTAGTACTAACTTTATTAGTACCAAAGAAAGGTGGCATGTAGTAAATGTATGTAAATAGTCGAGTTATCAATTGGATCATCATCGTATACAGGTACCCCATACCCCAACTTGATGACATGTTTGATGAACTACATGATGTAAGAATCTTTTCTAAGAATGACTTAAAGTCCAAGTATCATCAAATCAGAATGTAGGAATGAGATGGGTGGAAAACCACATTCAAGACTTACCATGGGTTGTATGAGTGGCTCGTGCTGTCATTCGAACTATTAAACGCGTCGAGTACATTTATGAAGCTGATGAACCATGTACTTTAAGAGATGATTAGAAAATTTGTTGCTGTTTACTTCGATGATATTCTTGCTTATAGCCTTGACTTAGAGACAACTTGTGAGCATCTCTAAGCCTTTTTCTCTAAGGTCTAAGCCAAAAAGCTATATGCTAACTTAAAGAAGTGACTTTTACCAATCTGAGATGATTTTCTTGGGTTATGTTGTGAGTGGTAGAGGTATTCTGGTTGATGAAGAGATGGTAAAGGTGATTATTGAGTGGCTAGTGCCAACTTAATCAATTAACATTCATAGTTTCCATTGATTGGCATTATTCCGTTACCAATTCGTAAAGAAATTTAGCACTATCATAGCATCACTTGTTGAACTATCAAAGAAGAACATTGATTTCAAATAGGGAGAAAAGGAGCTATAGAGCTTTGATGAAGTAAAAGAAAAGTTGACTATTACCCTTATTTTATCTCTCTCAACTTTAATAAGGTCTTTAAAGTAGAGTGCAATGTGTTTGGGTTGTGAATAGGTATTGTACTAACATAGGAGGGCCGACTTAATGTCCATTATAGTAAGAAGCTCCGAAGAGCTGCTCTCAATTGCTCTGTATATGATAAAGAATTTCACTCCTTGATTTGAGCTCTAACTATTTGGCAGCATTATCTGTTATTAAGAGAATTTGTGATCTATACAGATCATGAGTCATCGAGGCATTTGAAAAGTCAACCAAAGTTATCCAAGAGATAGGCTAAATGGATTGAATTCATGGAGAGATTTTCTTATGTTGTAAAGAACAAGAATAGCAAGAACAATGTGGTGGTTGATGCCCTATTACAATGACATTCCTTCTTGACTGAGCTCTAATCAAGGCTTCTTGGATTCTCTGTCATTAAGAACTTTTACGTCGATGATACACATTTTGGTCTGGTCTATGTTAGGTGTCAAGAGGGATGAGTTGCTAATGACTACCATAAAGTGGACAGATACTTATTTAGAAAGGGAAAGTTATGCATTTCAACCTATTCTATAAGAGAATTACTAGCACGTGAGGAACATGGAGTAAGATTATTTAGCTACTTTGGAAAGAATAGTGATTTTAGGCAAGCATGCCTATCAAATTTTGAGTAGCAGATTAAGACTAAGTGTCAATCTCTTAGAGACTTTGACTATTAATAATCACTAGATCTCTATTATTTAACTTAGAAATTCGAGTTCGAGAATTTAAAGAATCTAAATTACTTGTAGCAACTAATAAATTATCACTAATTAGGAATTATTCAAGAACTAAGTAAGAAAGCAATAAAATTACAAACTATTTCAAGATTCGTAAACTGTATCTAGATCTTTATTTTTGATAGATCTAATATGTGATTTTTCCTAAAGATAATCTAATTTTCTCTTTAATATTTTTTGACCAGGAGAAGTTAATTACTTTTTCGAGCTAATTAACTCTAATCTTAAAACTACCTATTAGAATCTCTTTTCAATAGTATGACTTAAGATCGCATTATTGCATAGTGAATTATTTAAACTATAATTAAAAATTCTAGAAAAATCTTGCAAGTTATATCTAATTTTACAACAATTCTCATCGACTATGCTTAGATTTAATCTTATAAGAAATCTCTTGATTTTTATATAAAATATCAAATTCTAGATTATTGCCTGTTGAAATAATAATTTAAATCATAAAGCATATATAGTTAGATCAAGAGAAGAGTAAAGAAATAATTAAATCTAATAAAAATCCATGTCATATGAGTAGATCTAGGTTCTATAAGACCTAAATACCAAAGATCTAGTCCTTACATATCATAAAGTAGTAATATAAAATCAAAGAGTAAGGAAATATAAAAGGATGAATCATGAAATCTAAGAAAGTTTGAATCTAGAAGTCTTCTTTGCGTTTTGCTCTCTTTAGTGTTCTTGGTTTACAAAACTCTTTGAAAGTCATCTAACAAATCTCTTTGTGAAAACCCTCAAGAAGCTTTATATAGGAAATGGCAAAATAAATTTTGTACAAATGACACGATTAGGAACACGATGGTATCCCCTTGGTCTTATAACTTACTACCATTCCTTTGTGTTTTCTCTCTCTTTTTCTTTTCTAAAAAAGGGAATGACACAACTAATGACATGGTCGTGTCACTGGTTGTGATAATTGAAAATTCACTCCAAATTCACTTGGGAACTGTACAGTCATGCTGTTTAGTTGTGTCAATTTTCAAGTCTTCATAACTTATTCATTTTAGCTCTAATTTGAGTGAAACTTGTTTCTATTTTCTCGTGTTCTTGCATAAATAGTTCCAAAACATAGAAAACAAGATTTTAATCAATAAGTATCATTATCTTAAAATAAACTTAAATTTCAAGGGAAAATCATGAAAAATCGCCAAATAAAATATATCTAATTTGGAGCTTATCAACTAAGACCTATGAAATGCTTACTTTAAGATTCTTCTAGTTAAAGATGATGAGGGACATTCAATCTATATTTGAAAGGTGTGTTACCTATAGAAAGGCTAAGAGCTGAGTTGAACAAAGACCTTATCCACTACTGCTTGTCTTGATGAAACCATGGACCAAACTGAGTATGGACTTTGTGTTTTGATTACTAAAGATGTCTTGAGAGAAGGACTCCATCATGGTGGTCATGGATTAGTTCCATAAGATGGCACACTTTGTGCTATGTAATCAAACTGACGATGCTGTAGCTATTTCTTTTCTCTTCTTGTAGGAAGTGGTGAAGCTAATAGAGTTCCCAGAACTATTGTATCAGATCAAGATCTTAAATTCCTAAGCAATTTTTGAAAGACACTTTGGAAGTATCTATGGACCAAGTTGTTGTCTAGCACTTCTTGCCATCCATAAATGGATGGACAAATTAAGGTCATTAATCGAACCTTGGGCACCTTGCTACGAGTTATAGTTAGAAGAAACAAAAGTTGAATGGGACCTATGCCTACTAGTAATCGAGTTTGCTTACTATAGAATAGCCTACAGTATAAAAGAGAAGTCACCCTTCGAGGTCACATACGGGTACAATCCCAAGCTCGCACTTGACTAGATCTCCTTACCTAGTCGCCTTGAAGATCAACGGGCAGTCAAAAGAATAGAAGACATTGAAACAATGCACCAAAAGGCCATATAACATCTAACCTATGTTGCTTCCAAGCTTTAGAGAAGAGATAGAGGACAAAAAGCCAAAGAATTCCAGCCTAATGATCTAATATGGGTTCATCTCAGCAAGGATCGATTCCCTAATCTAAAGAAAAGCAAGTTGTCTCTATGAGTAGATGGACCATTTAAAGTGATAAAAAAGATCAATTCAAATACTTAAAGAGTAAAACTACTAGAGGAATTTGGAGTCTCTAACTCCTTCAATATTGCTAATCTTCACCCATAGTTCTTAGAAGATGAGCTACTAGAAATTGACTAAGAGTTGATCCAAAATCTTAAACATTCCAAAGGGGATGATAGGAATCAAGGGCTAATTACACGATCCCAAATATGAGGACTTTTTGTCTTAGTATGCTAAGTTGCTTAGAAGAACCTAACCCTAGAAGAAGAAGAATTCCTCTAAGCCGACCTAATATGTGTCCTGAGCTCCTTTGACCTATTCACCATCTCTAGGAAGGAAGAAGTTCCTATAGAAGTTGACAATCCCCATCTACATTGGGGTCCAAGCTCCTATGATCTTGTTTTACCAAACATTCATGCCTAAACTAACCTAATGTTGAGCTAACCTACTAAAGTTGATCTCCTAAATTCCAATAATCCAAACAAGTGCCCATCAAGTTTTAGAGTTACCAAGTTGATGGTTTGATGCCGACATAGCTAACCTAGCTCTACCCTGCATTCAACATCCTTTTGGACCATTAGATTAAGAGGTGGATACGTATCCTACCCTTTGACATTCATACTGTCCTTACCAAAATATTCCATTTCTTGTTGTTATTGTTATAACCTTATGTTGTATTTGTCACATCTAAATATAGATACACATCATCAACTATACAATAACTTGATTAGGTACACTTACCTGCTAGTATGGTATATGCCCCATTAGTGAGTAGTCCATTAGCTCTCTGAAGGTATTGAAGGTTTGCCTTTAAATCTTTTTCAGTCTCCTCTTCAAGTACATAGGTCATTAGGTTGGTGACATTGAAGATTGAAGACAATCCATATACCTTGGCTAATTCAAGCTCAAAAGCATTATCATTAATTAGCTAAAGATTCTTAAAGGGACCATCAAACCTAGTTGAAAGCTTGCTCATTCTCTTACTCGGGAACCATTCCTTATTAAGGTGGACCCAAACTAAGTCTCTAGGATTATAAATAATATTCTTTCAACCTTTGCTACCTTGTTCTTATTGATGAGCTATAATCTTGGCTAATTGCTCAATGACCTTCTTGTGTAGTTTTTGGAACTCTTCGGTACGCTAAAATCCTTACATACTTTCTCTTGTTAAGGTTAGGCTAATGATCCTATCCACAAGTAAGCTTAGATTAAGCTTGCATACAACCTTAAAAGGATACCTTCTTATCAAGCTATAGGTAGTGCCATTATAGGTAAATTCAATGATGGGGAGCCATAAGTCCCAATCGTTCGAATTCTTCCTCATAGTTACTTAAAGTAGGCTTCTAACTACCCTACTAACTACTTTGATCTAGCTATTTGTTTGGGAATAGTAGAAAGTGTTTAACGTCAGCTTGGTGTTAAGCTTCTTCTATATGGTCCCTTAAAAGAAGCTTGTAAATTTTACATCAGGGTCTAATATAAGGCTCTGGAGAACTCTATGGAGTTATACTATTTCTTACTGTAGACACCAAATTTTTGCTCCTTTATTTTTATTTTTATTTTTTATTATTTTATTTCTCTTTCTTTTCTCAAATAGGCTCTAAATTAGGAAAAACAAATAAAAAAAGGAAATTAAAGAAAACCCAAAAAAATTAAGAAATTTAGAAAAAAATAAGAATTTTAGAAAAATACAAAAAATTCAAAAATGAAGGAAGGCATAAGAAATACAAATTTTTTTTTTTTGACAAGTTTAGAAAATAAGAAAAGTTTGAAAAAATTTAGAAAATTGAGTAAATAAGAAAATTACAAAAAATTGAAGAATTGAAAAAATGTAAAAGATTTTAGAAAATAACATTTTATTAGGGTAGATTTTTAATTTGAAATAAGTTTAGAAGTTAGATCGATAGGCTTAGGCTTAGATTTGAATTTAGTTTAGGCTAACCTGGTTCAATTGCACATATGGATAAGGTATAGACTAATGGCTTAATGGTTAAACACATCACATAGCAATGGGTTTGAGTGTAAAGTCTTGGGTTCGAAGCTTAGAGGGAACATATAAAGTCATTTTATTCTTCATTATATTAGAGACTACTACGTGTCAGGATTTAATTGCGCTATGTGTCTTAACATGTGGCAAGATGGGATTAAACGGTGTATTAACGTAGCACCACGTATCATGTGATGACACGTGGTACGTTAGGATTGGTTGGGTTAGCATGTTAGCACTTTCCTTCTTTTCCTCCCCTCTTTCCCGCATTTTCCTTCTCTTTCCCTAGGCTTTCTCGCCTTAAACACGATCGGTTAACCCTCTTCTTAATCATTTTTTACCCCTTTTGAACTACAATTTTGCTAAATTAATGGCAAAATTGTAAACTAGAAATGGCTTTCTAAGAATCGAATACAAGAGCAGGACCAGATTCATCCATTTTGATGCTCAAATCAGTTCTTAAAAATGGAAAAAAACTATAATTTCGGCCATTTACACTTTGCTCCGATTCGAAACTTTTCATGTTTCTAGGTTGATTACGAGTATAAATTGGGTGTTGGGGGAGCTCAAGGAACAACCACAACCATTCACATGCTGTTGAATCAACTCTCAAGTTCCCTCTCTCTCTTGTGACCACTTTCTCTCTTTAACTCACTCTCTCTCTCTCTCTCTCTATGAATCTCTCTCTCCTAAGCTCTCTACCATGACTTAACACCACGGCTATGACCCTCACCTTGCAAGCTCCTTAACCTAACTCATCTTGTCCTCTGCTGCAACCCCTAGTAGCGCCATCGAACTGCCAAGACCCAAACCCTAACCACTACTATACTCCTCCTTCTCGAATTGCCATCTCCAACCACCTAAGCCCTAAACTAAGTCCATGGTCGAGCTCCCCACACCTCAAAACCTCACACCATACCCTACTCTCACACCCAGCAAATCCCAATGACACCACTCATCAACCACCGCCAGCCACCATGCCCAAACACCATCCAAACTACTCCTAAACCCAGCAGTGCTCCTCCTACCCCCCATATCCCTAATAAAATACCCACAAAACCACTCTTTCCCCTTCGATTTAGTGGCTAATTCATGTTGAATTGATCTAAGCCACCACTACTGTTGAAGATAGTGGAACTTGATCGAACTGACCGACCCACTCTAGATTTGACCCATACGTCCAGCTGCATTCGAACTTTTTATTTATTTGTTTTATTTACTTATCCATGTAAATGTAATCAAATAAAAAAAAAAGAAGAAAAGAAAAAGGAAAAAAAAGAAAGAAAAGAAAAAGGAAAAAAAAAAGAAAGAAAGAAAAAGTAAAAGAAAGGTAGTTTAATTAGTTGTTTATTTTTAGTTTAATAAAAATAAAAAAAATAAATAAATAGATAGAAATGAAAAAATATAAAAATAAAGTAAATAAGGAGATAAATGATTTTTTTTTCTTTTCTCTTAGCACTTAGAAAAATTGAAGTTCTTCAAAAATAATAAAAATAAACGAACCTTTTGCAATTTAAGGCATTCTAGAAATTTTCAAAAATAAAAGAAAAATCCAAGTTATGACATTCTTAGAAATTTTCTTAAATGAACCCAATTGAACTAAAAACATAAACCCAATTGTTTTTAAAAATTAAAATTGACTTCACTTACTAAAGTTTTCATAAAAAAGAATTACATACATTTAATTCTAAATAGCAGATACATAGGCACCTTTGAGGTGAGAATAAAAATGAAAAAACCTAATTTCCCTCTTCCTTTGGTTTAGATTATTTTGTTTACCCAATTAGAGTAATTAAATTGAGTCTTCTCTTTCAAAATTAAAAGCTGATTTTTGAGTTTAATTCCATTTTTGGAAAGTCAATGGTACCTTTAAGGGTATAAAATTCCTAACCTCTGGACCTAAATCTTTGGTTTTAATAAACTATTTTCATAAAATTGGTTTTAATCGTTAGACCAGTGGTTAAAGTTATAACCAGTCCACCTAATTGGTTAGAATTTAACTATTTTTCTTGACTCTAATCGGGTGGCGATTCTAAAGTTGTTTTCAAAAATAAAAAGAAACAGTTTTCTTTAAACCCTAGTCGAAGATCGGTATTAAATGGGTAGGGTTTAATACTAATTGGTTTAAGGAAGACTTAATCTCTAAAAAGAACTGGGAGGGTAAAAAACCAAGCTTGACACTTGCAAAAAGAGGTTAGTAATGGGTAAGGCATCATTAGATTTACAGTAATGGATGAAGTGGCTAATCTTATTGAAACTACTGACTACCATTAGGATGGAATCATGTTTCTGAGTTGTTTTTGGTAGTTTGAGCATGAAGTCCTTACTTAGGTTGATCTCAAGTTGTTCAAGTATGGGTAGAGGTGTGTACCCCTCATATGGTTCCTTCTAATCTTTAATTTGCAAATCTTGTAACTCTTTAATACTTTACGAATGCCCTTCATCACCCTTGGCTAATGGAAGTATTCTTTCAATTGTTCATGTGTCCTCTTTTCCCCAAAATAACTAACCAAGCCTCCTGTATGAGCTTCTTAGACTAGCGATTCCTATGCTGAGTTGTTCAACATATATACCCATCCTTGCTTCATTAGAAACCCTTTGTTCAATTGGAAACCATCCATAGTAACTTTGGACTTAGCTACAATGGGCCTAAAGTAAGCAGCCTTCTCGTATTTGATTAAGACGTGGTTTAAACCTAAGTATCCTAGCTTGCAAAGTCATGATAGGTATATGCTGAGGTTGTTAGTGATGTGCCTTAGCCTATATGGATCATTTTTCTTTATGATATAAGTTATTTTATTTATCACGTTATTATTAGCCTTTTAACATGATAAAAGGATTCCTTGAATATTTTGTTCTTCCTTATATCATTAAGGGGCATGGCTTTAATAGTAAAACCATAGGATGATGAGAATGCTATTCTAAATTATCCATAGTTGATCATTATATAGAACAATAATGAATTAAGACCAGTATGTCGGTTAAATGATAATTACGTTTTACTAATCATGGATATGAGATATCAATTCAGGACATAGATACATGTAAGAGTACATTGCATTGAATCAACCCACCATGAGAGTAATGCTTAGATCAATCTGATAAGTACTATTCATTACAGTGTCATTTTAGGCCTTTGACTTGATGACACCATGGATTCCTATATAGGAAGTTCCATGTTTTGACTCAGTTCTTTATTATTTTTAATTGGATGATTATAAGATTGTGATTGGATATGGAATCAATTATGTAGAGTAATATGAGTGTTCGTAAAGGAATTTGTCATAACTATTAATTTGAGAGAGATATCTTTTAGACCCCTTTAAGAGCAAGGCTAAGAAAAATGCATGGTCATGCTCAAATGAATTAACAAAAAGTTATCAATGTTATTTGTTTAAGTTAGTAGAACTCTATATTCAAGAAGCAAGTGATTAAACAATATGAGTGTTTTGATCCATACCATATGTTTAATAATTAGATATCATGTGACAAAGTGAGTAAATAACTAACTATTTAATAGGTAGAGTTAGATCAACGACCTTCACTTAATTTGTGTAGGCATAATATTTTAGTAGAGGCCACTTATGTCTCATAGGTGTAAAAAGGAGTTTTAGGCTTACTGCCAACATTAAGTGAACTTATAGAATTGCATACAAAGAACGAATCAAATGGGCTACAGGTTTATTTTAAATAAACTTAGTAGGAATTATTGAAATGTTTATTATTCTTAATAGTTCAAGAATGATAAATGATGAGATTTATTATTTTTGGAGAAAAATAATAAATAATAAAATAACGTATTTTATTAGATATTGTTAATATCTTTTAATATCTCACAATATCTCATAATATCATCTAGAAGATATTATTGCTCCTCTATATATAGATAGAGGCAACTCTTTATTAGGGTTATGCTAATGTTTTGTTGTCAACATTTGACCTACAAAATAGAGAGAGTTAAATACGAGATATTATGAGTTGATTCTTGTATGAATATAGATTTATCTTAGAGTGCTAGCATATACTGTAACCTATTTCTAGTGTGTTCGTTCATGTATGGATATCGGTAGAAGGTGCTTATGATTTGCAACACCTATTGATTTGCCTAATTGAGAATTTTGAAAAGCATCATATGTGGTAAAATTTACAGTCCTCTTTTCAATTTAATTGAAACATGTAGATCTTAGGACATTTAGGGATAATAAAAATTTAAAATTTCACTATACAAATTGCATGATTTGAATCCCTAAAACCCGACAGGCATAGTAAGTATATGCTAATGTGATAAGGCATCAACTGTGCTATTAGTAGTGCTCTTCTTGTACTTGATTGCATAAGAGAAGGTCTCAACAAAATCCACCTACTTAAGCATAACATCATAAGAGCTTCTATTACCCTCGCAAATACTTTAGGGACTTATGTTCAGTATAAATGATGAACTCTTGAGGTAGCTGATAGTGTGGCTGGGTTTAAAGAGCTCGAATAAGGGCATATAACTCCTTACTGTATGCCGAGTAATTTAAGGCTTCTTTATTGAGCTTCTCATTAAAGTAGGCAATAATTTAGGGTTGCTACATAAGAACTGCTCTAATGCTTACTCCTAAGGCACCCCACTCAAGTTGAAAAACCTTATCAAAATCTAGTAATGCAATTATAGGGGATGAAGTTAACTTGGACTTAATCTCCTTGAAACTCTTCTAAGCCTTTTCTGTCTATCTAAACTTAGAGTTTTTCCTTATCAACTTAGTTAAGGGTTCAACTAGTGAATTTAAGTTTAAGATAAACCATAAGTAGAAAGATGCTAAACCATGGAAACTTTAAACGTCCATTACATTGGTTGAGATCAACTAATCAAGAATAGCCTTAACCTCCATTTCATCTACTCAAGTACCAACATTAGATACAACATATCTAAGCAACACAACTTCTTTTTGATGGAACACATAGTTATTCAGGTTGTGGAACAAGCATACAACTTAGAGGATCTTGATGATAGCTCTTAAATGTTCAACATGTGAGGAAAGGTCAGCACTATATACCAGGATGTCATCAAAGTAAACTATAATGCACTTACTAATTAGCTTCCTTAACACATGGTTTGTTAGTCACATGAAATTGCTAGGTGCATTTATAAGTCCAAATGGCATAACCAACTCAAAGAGACCATCCTTTCTTAAAAGCTGTCTTCTACTCATAAATCAACTTCATACGGATCTAGTGAGAGCTACCTTTCAAATATACCTTAGAAAAGATTCATGCACCATAGAGCTCATCCAACATATCATTTAGTGGTATTGGGTATTGTTACATGATAGTAACCTTGTTAGTAGCTCAATTATCAATAGACATTCGTTAAGACTCATCTTTCTTTAGTACTAGTACGATTGGTATTGCATAAGGACTCATGCTTTCATGGACCACTTAAGCATAACATTGTTAGAGCTTCTATTAGCCTCGCAAATACTTTAGGGACTTATGTTCAGTATAAATGATGAACTCTTGAGGTTAGAGATTAGCAACCTCACTTGCTCAGTTACTTGAAGTCTACCGTTCTCATTTAACCAATGTATTTTATAAGGTCAAGGATGAGGAGAGGTCGACAACTTTAGAGAACTTACCACTCCTTAGGCATAAACATTACTACAATTGCCTTCATCTATGATCAGGATGCACAAGCTTCCATTCATCTTACAATTTGAATGAGAGAGGCTCTTCCTTTGCTTGTTCTCTTCAACAATCGCATTACTCATAACCCTCTTGATGATCATGTTCAAATACTGTCCATGTTCAAGTTAGACTGAGGCATTTGAGTCTTCTTATATTTCATCCATCAAATGCTCTACCTTAACTTCCTATTCGCCTTCACTGGCATTCTCAACTTCAAACTGTAGCTTATCCCCTTTAATGGTCATTATTTATCGATTTGAATACTGGTGTTTCCAAAACTAAGGCATTTGAAACACTGAATCTCTCGAGTCTTCCTTCCAAAACATTTATCTATATCCTTCTTTACTCTTCCACCATTAGCCTTCCTTCAACTATCATTAGGTTGGCTAAAGGTTGGTTATACATGATAAGGATTATTTATAGTAAATCCTTATGGTTATATTGGAAAGATGAAATTAAAAAAAGGTAACTTAGGCTTGCAAAATCCTAGTAGATACTAAAGGGGAAAATAAGACAATTGTGATGAAAAGGAATATACTGTAATGTTAGACAAGGAAAGATAAGTATTAAGATGTTGTAGGAGCCATGCTCTGGTAAGGAGATTCATTGGATCCGAGCTATTTTGGAGTAGGAGTAGATCGGTAAGGAGAAACTTAGACCTTAGTATGTGGATTGAATGACTTGGTCAGTGCATGAAGACCTCAGGTTGGGACCTTGGCATTAAAAAGTCTGGCTAAGGTAGATAGAGCTTGGAACTTGGACACTAATACTTCATTAGCTTAGATTAGAGTAGGGATGGAATAACTACTACACAAGGAGTTGAGCCATAGGTCATCTTAATACTAGGACTTGTCCTTAGCCGACTATGAGGTCAACATACACTTGGCTAAGCTTTGGAGACCTTAGAGATGAGCTTGGATAAGGGATCTTAAGATTGACAATCGATCTTGAACTAGGATAATTTGTTAAAATAAGAGGCTTAACATTTACAAACTGAGTATATTTGGATAATATATTCAAGTTAAATATTCAAATTAAAGTGCACTCCTTATTCCATATCAATAAATTGGTTAACTTTAGAAAAATATTTTAGGAAATATGAATACTTATTATTACTCATTTTCCTACAATTAATGAAAGTTGTTTTTGATTATAAGAGAATGATTTTAATCAAGTTTTTAAAAGATGATAAACATTGGTGGCATGTTTTCAAGTATCTTAAAATATTTATTAGGTGCCACATGTTAAAAGAGCCACTTTAGGTAAGTCTTTCATAATGTTTCAGAAGATAGAAGACATAAAAGCAAAGTGATTCTACTAACTTTTCAATATAAGTTGTCTTGAAAATTCTTTGTAGACAAAGGGTGCTATGATTGGACTTATTTTTCTATACTTTAAAAGTGTGATTAGCATCCTTCAAGAAAGTTTCTACTTTCTTCAAAATAATATTTCTACAAATGTTTGAAAATCAAAATTTCCTAATCATTTGAGAACTACAAATATTTTACAAGTATATTGAAAATTGGTTATTATTAGTTGAAAGGAATAAAGACCTTTCATCTTGGATGAGCCCAATAGGCCTACAATTGAGAATAGACTAGTAAAGCATGTGTTTGAGAATTGCTAGCTACTAATAGTTCTATTAAGAAAATACGCTTGCTAGTTTTATACAGCAACAACTCTTATAGAAATTTTTTACTATTTGTTGTGTTTGCTTTTAGGAGTCAAGTATCTTATGTGAAAAACTTGTAATGAGGTCTTAGTTGTAAATAGAGATTTAGATTGTAGTCATATGTTTGAGAAGTATGTTATAAGGATTAAACTTAGGGAGAGTTAAAAGAACCCTAGTTGACTATGAGAGATGCAACAATAGAGAGATTTTGCTTATGATTTTGAAAATTTTTGTGCTTATAGGAGTCGCTATACTTGATCTCTATAGGCACTATAATAGATTCCTATTAGCTAAGTTAGTAGCGATGGTAGAGAGAATTGATGCATAAAGTAGAATATTTAGGCATTTAAACTTATCTTTACTTATCTTATATCTATTTATTCATTCATTGCATATAATCTTTCACTTAGCATTTTTATATCCAAGCAAATCAAAGAATGTCATATGTTAACTTAGATGTATTTAAGTTGCTTTTGTTAATTAGTTGAAAAGGGGAAATTTGCAAAAATTGAACCTAAACTTTAGAACAATAAATATCTCCTCTTCTTGGTTGCTCCTCTAGGACATAAAAGCATTGTAAGTTCAATGAAAAAGGCATAGATGATAAACATTTTAGAATGCTATCATGAAAAAGTATTAGGTTGTCTTCTCACTTTCTCATTTTCTTCAATATGCGTTCCTTGATCCAATAAGGGCTTAATGAACTTATAACATTCCTATCCCATTCAAAACCCTTATCCTAAAAAAAGTAAAACTTTTATTTTTTCGATCTTATGCTTAATCCATCATGAACCTTAAACTACTCCTTACTTTTAAATTGCCATTAAGGACCTCCTAATTGTGTTACCCATGGACCTTAGATTAAAGGGTAGAGTTTTCTCTTATTTTGGACATTAAAACACATGAAGAAGTGTGCCCCTTGTGATATGAAGTGGTCCCAATGGTTGCTTCACCAACAATAACAATTAAGAAGAGTCAATTACATCACTAAACTAAAAGAATCTTAGATAGGTTAAATTGACCAACAATATCACCCTTTTGACATTCCCTTGAGGAGATTGAAACTAAGGTTATATTTTCCTTTTTCTCTCTTTTTTGTTAGATGCAAGATCCATAGAGTGATATTAGGGTATTCCATCTTCCTTCTTTCTACATTATTTTGAACTTAACCTTACTGTTTACAAAATAAATAGTATCCCCAAATTTAAATGTAATAATATTATAATAAACAACTAAGAGATAGAAACCAATAAGATCCATTTCAAAGATACACTAAATTTATATGTAAAGATATAAGATAAATAGAGAATATAAGAGGAAACAAATCAAATATCTTTCTTAGGATAGATTTCTTTAGATTTCAACTCAATCTTTATAAAGAAGATATATGACTCTCTTACAATTCACTCCAATAAGAAAAAACTTCTTACTACAATAAGAGAAAGAGGGGAGGTTATGAGATGTGTCTACCATATAAGTCCTCAACTTAGATCCTTTGTATTCTTAAACATGAAAATCTTAACATGTACTAATAGAATCATAGAATAACGTAGAAAACTATAAATATTTAGCAATAAACATAATTAAATAATATAAGAACTCATAAATAGTTATTATTATCTACAACTTTACCCTTTTAGGTTTAAATTACAAATTCAAGAGTTAGACTTTCACATATTAGGGATTTAATCTTAAGGTCATTCACAATTTATGGTTCTCATATTGGATTATGAAAAGGATTAAGAGTAAGTGACAATAACACAGTGCATTAATGAAAATTATAGATTTGAAAACATAATTTAGTCCTTAGCAAAATCTTAAAAAATTGATTCGATGTGACACATAAACATAAAATTTTATAAATGGAAATTTCACAATAATATCGTCTTAACCAACCAGTATATTGGACCATTTGTAGTAATAATACAGATAAGTATTCACCAAGTCATTTCCTTAGGGAGAAGGGATTCATCTAAGTACTAGATTTTAACTTACCATTCTAATCTAGGTAAGTGAAAAAGAGAATTGGTAAAATTAAAAATGACAATAAAAATTGACAGCAAAAGGTAACGACTAACACAAATAAAAAAGACATGGGCTTGTAATATGCTTTCAAAGTAGTGGTAAAGGTATGCCATTAAGATATCAAGGATGATTTCTAATTGGATTTTGATAGAATTCACTTTAGCTCGATCCTAGGTAGGTATCTTACTCAACTATGTAGTGAAAATCTCCTCTCGGTCTCATTTTCCTACATGATTAGCTAAATACTTAATTCATATCACGAATCAAATGCTTTAGTTCTAGAAATTAGGCTTCAATTTCCTTTCGGTCTCATAACCTATCCTAATCCTTTAGGATTATATAAAGTAGTATGAATTCAATGGATTACATTGAATCTCCTATCAGTCTCATAATTGTAAGAACTTATTTATCAATAGTTCATCAACTCAATTGGAAATTTACATAATGAATCTCCTTTTAGTCTCATAATAATACAAACCCATTAACTCTCAAGGGAACTTCTTAAGACTAATCTCCTCTTAGTCTTATAATTAGAAGGAAAACCCATTGAAAATTCCATTAAAAAGCACCTCACAGAGTTTAAATTGAGTATCAAACATCAAAATCCTACTTAAATACTCAAACCCATGTCAAAACTATAAAGATTCACCAACAACAACATCTACATTATCACAAACCCTATAAAACAAACTTAGCCACTCATGATATTAACAATGATAGCAAGAACACTCATAAATATAAAAGAAAATTCCATTACTGAACAAAGTAGCAAGGTAATTATCATGACCTAAATAGTATTATTATCATAGTAGATTGCCGTATATCATAAAAAGATCTACAATAAACCCTCTTGTTGATCATAGGCCTTCCATACAACACACAAGGCTCTTTCTACTCTCTATTACCATCAGGCTCATAGATATGCAATATTAAGCATAATAACTAAGATTTACCATTTAAATATAAAAATATTGAAGTTAAAGTGTGGATTCATAGAATTCCACAATAAAATATTACGACACACTTAAAATCCTACAAGAGTCTACATTAAGAAATTCTAATTGCAAAATTAAACTAAATAATATAAATAAGTATCTATAAGTCTTCATTACAAAATTCCCTCTTCACTTCTTGAAGCACACAATTTCATCTTGACATAATACTTACCTCGGGCATTCCTCATCCTGAATGGACAAAGAGGTTGTCTTGTATTAAAAAAAATTTATCGGGGTATAAGCTTACACTTGGTGAGTTAATCCTTCCATCATGCTATATAAACAATATAATTTATATGCACAACATATGAATGTACAAACACTCAAAATGCTAACCAATACATCCAGTGACCTAGGAACTGCTTATAACTCAAAATTATACCTCTTGTAGTCGAGGTTGGAGATAATTTACCAATACAAACCACTAACCAAGTTCCAATACTTAGCTTTTAATACCAATTGCACCATCGTGCTCAAATAAACTCAAAATCAATTATATAACATATACAAACTTTACTTTTCATATGGAAAATATACTTTCCTTTTCAAACATCCTATTCTAAGTCAAAATTCCTAGGTCTAACGGTGTGATGGCCTTTACAATCTATAATCACATGCCTTAAGTGGAAGTTGCAAGACATGGCGCTTCACTAACGGTTAGCATCCCTTGGCGCTTAGTAAGCCTGAAAGCTTAAAACAGAGACTCAATAATATATAAATGGCATACCATTACCTAATCCCTATAAGAGGCCCCTCTCTTGTGAGCCCTTCCTATCTCTATGTGAGGTGGCAATTGATATAGTTATAATGTAAATATGAGAAATGCATGACTCATTGAATTGCTTAATCGAATACATAATTAATTCAACTTTTATTGTGATTAGACAATTTCATTCCATACAACTATGTATAGCTATCATCACAAACAATTCCCATTATTATCTCATTAGCAAGTCATGGCATTCAATCATAATATCATACACATACATTTCCCATATCCTATAAGTATTCAAATTCATTATATATATTTAGGTGCATCTATATTATTAGGAAAACTAAGCATAAAGTCATCGAGAATTATTCACTTAGCCATAGTAGATCAATAATAATAATTCGGGGGTAGGTTGTCTCCAACAGTCAAGTCCCTTAAATATCACAAATGTGATAAAGTTAAGAATTTGAGATAAAATTGAAAGGCCAACCTAAAACTTTTTAAGTTACACTTATAATTTAGTTTCATATTTTTCATCGATTGTAGTTAAAACTTCATTCGCGTATTGTTTTCTTGTTTTAAATTTGATTTTTATGATTTTATAATTGATTTTCATTGTTTTCAAGTGTACTTTAATGTAGTGTGGTTAAATTTTTGAGATAAGGCCTACAATTCTATCTATTGGTTAGAGCAGTAACAGTCCTCATGTTTTGGTGTTCTTTTAGGCTTAGTTTGGTTATTAGGCTTTCTATTATCTTAGGAAATATTTTAGGCTTGGGCTTAGGACTTTATTCTAAGCTTAAAACACTCTTTAAAGTTAGATTTCAATCCTTGTCTTATGACCTTAGTGTAATCAACATTTTCTTGGACTCTTATGTAGGCTTAAGTGGTCAAATGGGCTTATTTGTGGTCTTAACTAAAGTTAGTGACTTTGATGGGCTTAGGGGGTTTTATGTGGACTTCTTATAGGTCATAAAACAAATTTTCTTGGTTGATTTAGATGTTGATAAGAATTTCTTGAGGGCTTAATTGGCGGTTCTATGCTTGTTTTGGTTGATTTTAGGCTTATAACACCTATTATACTTGCTTTGGTTACTCTTTTCATTTTGTTTACTTTGTTTTATCATATTTTAAGTGAGTTTTCTTGGGGTTCCAGATCTAGATGGTTTGGAGTTGTGACTTCTAATTTGGTTTTTCAACTTGGTTCATCATTTCCTTAAGTTTAAGTGATAGATCAAAAATCTATACTATTTATATTCTAACTCCAACTTAACTTCTCTTTTATGAGGTGATTATTTAGCTTAAGCACTAAGTAAAAATTATAAATCAAATAGTTATCATAAGTTCTATACCTTAGTTTATATCTCAAAAAGTTTATTTCCTCATAAGACATCATGTAATGGATTTTCCTTCACTTAAAGCTTGATTTAAGCATATGTAACTCAATAGAAATAAACATAATGCCTAAATGTCCTACAATTTCTCTACGTCTAGCATGTTGTTCCCTCATCCATATATAGATTTCATGATTTTCTCAACTTACAAACTTTTATTCTAAGTGCTAGACATGCATCCTACATAATATTAAACCTATTATGCTCATAACCCAACTTTCATTTAAGAGATTCATAAACTTGTCACTTTAAGTAAACTAGCTATGTTATCACCTTATACACATGTTAACATCTTCATGAACATGTATGAACTCCTAGGCAAGGCATAATATAGTACTTCAAATCTTAAAAACTTACTTGTCCTAAGTAGTATGAAAGGTGGTTGTATGTTAAGGATCCTCTCTTGCTCCTCGTTTTTCTTTTCCTTTTGCAAGCTTCTTATGTTACCACAACTTCATAATTTAAGGTTAGTTTTGAGGTGTTCTAAGATTTCCTAAAATAGCTTTCGATGCAGATAAAGTGAAGGCCACAAAACAAGTTTTGCTTTGTAAGTGTTTGTAAATATACGTGGTAGCAATTTGTAAGAGAAGTGGAGCTTCGTTTCTTCTTTTAGTTTGTGTG
This sequence comes from Lumnitzera littorea, assembly GCA_024138015.1. Taxonomy (NCBI): domain Eukaryota; kingdom Viridiplantae; phylum Streptophyta; class Magnoliopsida; order Myrtales; family Combretaceae; genus Lumnitzera; species Lumnitzera littorea. Next base: position 32,823,555 of record JAMXBB010000004.1, on the reverse strand, counting down.
TTTGAAGTGTGGAAAGGAAAATGAAAGATGAGAAGAAATGAGAGAGAGTGTGCTGGTTGAAAATTGGTGTATAATGCATCTAACAAGCTTCTTTTTGTTGTCTTTAAACAAATTACATAAGCCATATTTTGACATGATTAGATGATGTAAACACTAAGGGGTAAATAGTAGATGTGAAAGACAGTTGGTTTGATGTGTGATTGACATGATATGGTCCCCCATTCCCTTATCTTACAACTAGCCATGTAGGGGTCTTAGGGGTATGGGTCTTGTCATTTCACATATTTAAAAAATTGAGTTGATAAGGGGGTGTGATAACTTATCCATGTGTAGTATAAGTTATAGTGATATATGAAAATGGTCTTATCACTAGCTTTTGATAGGTTATCAAGTGATAAGTGATTTCAACTCTTAAATGATAAGTTATTTAGTGTAATTGGTTAGTTTACCTATCCATATATAACATAGCTTATCAAGGGAAATAAGGAAGTTATCTTATATGTGATTGTTTTAAGGTTTGGTTCTTAAATTAATTCGTAGGTTGTGATTTGATTTTTAGGAAACTTTATAACTTTCTAAAGTTGAATAAAATTATTCAAATTAGTTCTCAATTAATCGCTTAGGGTCACAAGTCTTTAATTATCCTAGGGTCTAGGGTTTTAGATGACTTAAGGTCCAATATTCTTATGCATCAAAATCATAAAAACAAGTGCTAAATATCATAAACAAGTTCAAGAAACAATCAAAAAGCAATGAGCTTGCAATTCTATACTAAAACCTAGGAAAAATCCTAATTGTGTCTCATCATTTTTGCTAGAAATGTACACGATCAGTAAGAAGGTCTATCAATTGAATATCAGTAGACACATGTTAGCCTTAGGTCGTCTTTGTGTTTTATGAAACACGGTGTTTAGTAGATTAGGGTTTTAGGTTAGAAAACTCTAACTCTAATTCCTTCTAACAATCTATTGGTATAGTTAGTACTAATCAATTGGTATGAGTAATCCTATCCCTGTACTTTCTATTCACTACATAGTCTTCACTTTTGTTACTTGATCACCCAAGGCATTAGTGCAACCCTAATGCTTTAGGGCATATAGTTGGTCGGTAGTAAGGGTATCGATCAATTGGTAGGCCATAATTCTTAGCTTCTTGAATTCCAGCCTCCTTGATCGAATGGTAGGGGCTACTTAGAGCATGGTAGGACTTGTGCACTTGCATACATGATATAAAATTAATAAAATTCATTTAAAATCAATCCATTTTCATGCATTTTAGCAATTTTAATCAAGTTAGTCCTTTTTGTGCATAGAGTCTAATTTCATATAAAATTAACAAGTCTTTGCTAAATTTATGCATAAATACGGGTTTTGAAGTTGAAAAAAATTGCGTATTTTGAATTGTGATCACTACCCCCAACTTTGGAACCTTGCTTGTCCTTAAGCAAGCTAAAAAAAATCAAATTGTTCAAAAAATGGTGAGACAAGCATGCATTTCCTTAATGCTCGCATATATAATCAAGCCATTGGAAGCTTAAAGTTTGCATGTACTCAATATGGTGAAAAAATCCTTAGAAGTGATGTTGAAATTGTTCCACTTGTGTTAAATCAAATGCTCACCAATCATAGACCATGTAACTAATTAAGGAATCAATGCCTACAAAAGTTTTCTCATTTAGGTTAAGCTTATGAAAATTGAAGTCAAGTCTAACATTTTAGACTAAGTGAGTGGTTTCAGTGTTTAATTGGCTAGCTCGTGTATACACTTCTCCCTTATTAGTCTCTTAAGTATTCTAATGCCATGCAAAAAGAGAGTGACCACTGAATTATACCTTACTTTGCCTTCTCAACTTTTGGAATAACATTTGTATCTTTCCCATTATTCTCTTTTTGACTTTTTGGATTTTTCACTTTTTCTTCCTTTTTCTATTTTCTTTGATTTTCTTTCTTTCTTTTTCACTTTCATTTTGGTATTGAGATGGGATTTAATTTTGAATTTTAGTGATTTTTGCTCAATCCCCATCATTTTCTTCTTTAACTTTTCTTTCCTTTTTCTTTAATCATTCATTGTGCATTACTCGAGAAACGTTTAGGTAAACTCGAGTACCTACTTCAGTTCACATAACATCAATAAACCACTTAATTCTTCGGTAGAATGATGTATATATGTAGGTCAAATTCCAAAAGCATAAAAACCTAATACCAAGCCAAAACATTTCCCTAACTTCAAACCTCTAAATCAACTTAAACTGAGCATAACTAAACAAAGCAAAGAGGCCATGAATCGATTACAAAATTTTGATATGTATGCATGACTTATTCATAGGGGACTTCTTTTAAAAATAAGGTCTTAATCACTTCATCTGACTTTCTTTCATGTAAACATTATAAATAATTACATACTTGAATTTAGATGCATAAAGCATAAAAGAAAGTGTACCCAACTTTTCAGGAAAGAATTATCTTATAGGTACATAGAAGGAGAACTTGTCATGGATTTAATTAAGTCATTAAATCCTAATCAAAACAACACAACTTCAATGTCTATGTCTAACTTTCGTACCCCCGATTTATGTTCAATAAATATTTTCATCAATTCAACTCTTACATGCTTGCTAGGTAAGAGAGGAAAACATTAGAACAGGACTCCCATGGTTTCTTAATGTGTTTTGAATTCTTGATTCCTTTCTAAAATCATTGATGGTGTCTCTCAATTGATGGATTCAACCTTTCCTTTATTTATTCACATGTTCTTACGCAACATAAAAGAAACATAAGTAAATCTAGAATTAAAAAGACTTAGACATAAACTAAATAAAAAGTTAAGAAAAGATGGTAGGTTAGGTTTCCTCCTACTAAGAGCTTGTTTTTAAGCCTTCATCTTAGCTTTTTAGTGTTACTTCATGGTGGGTCCTCATATATTCTCCATGGCTCAAATCCTTCAGCTCCTCAATTCATGCTCGACTCTCCTTACTCATGAATTCTGCTTTTTCTCATACTACTACCTTAAATTTCTTTTCTTGATCCAACTCTCTTTGTCCTTCCTTTGGTTGTTGAGTTCATTCCTTGGCATGAAAAATCACTTTCCTTTCTCTACTTTTTAAGATAATTACCTTCTCTTTCATATCCAATATAGCTCCGAAGGTTGCCAAGAATGATCTTCCAAAAGCTAAGGGTTGATCTTCATCCTTCATATCCATTAAAATAAAGTCAATCGAAAAGTCACATGGTCCTACAGTAACGAGTATGAAGTGAAGTTCTCTTAAAGCTATAGTCTAACCTCTATCGATGGTTCATACATAATATAGGCTTCTTTACATAAAACTCTCCAATCCTCATTCCTGCGTGGTTTTCTCTGACATAAAGTTATTGATTCACCCATATCTAAAAGAACTCTTAGGAAAATTTTATCTAATAAGGTACATGATACAGTAAATCTCCTTAGATCCTCCAATTTGTATGCAAGCTTAAAAGCACTAGCACTTTTCTCCTCAAGCACCATGTCTATGATTTTGAACTCATCAATATTAGGTTTCTCATTTAAACTCACTTCACCCTCTTTTCTAGATTTAGACTTCTCAATATCTACTTCCTTAGATTCATCAACACCTATGCCTTCGTACTTACTAGGATCCTATTTAACTTCTTCTTCATTGAGATCCTCTTCATTACTAATTTCCCTCATTCTATCTGTCTCCAAGTTGTATACATCATCACCACTAGGTGCATTTTCTTCAATTTCCTCTTCTTCAAAGTCCTTATTCATTTCAATGTCATGATCCCCTTTAAGTTTAGCTATTAACTCTTCCTTAGATGGTGTAAACATCTCTTCATAACTAGGTTCAACTTGCTCCTCAACATGGTGCTCTAGCCTCAAGTATTCACCTCCAAACACTAGCTTCCTACTAAAGCATAACTCTTTTTCTCCAACACTAGCTTCCATATCATTTCCATTAGAAGTTCCAACCTAAGCTCTTAGATTTTGCTCAATATTGCTAGGTAGCTATCTTAGGAGTCTTTTGTTCATGTTCTCATAGTAATGAACCAGCCATTTGTGCATCTCTTCTAGATTAGCCTCTTGTACATTCATTCTAGCATTACACTTTTGAATAAAACTTCTCAATGCTTGCTCTAGAGATTCTCCCTTTCAATTTTGTGTAGGTAGAGGTGGAGATTGGCATTACCTAGCTTGTATCCTAGGTCCTTAAAAACCTCTATTAATTCCTCTTCCTAGATTACCTCCTTACAACAAGTTAGGATGGTTTCTCCAAACTAGGTTGTAGGTATTTAAGTAAGGGTTATAATTTCTTTATCCTTCATTAAAATTCCTTACTACATTAACTTGTTCCTCTTAACTATCTCTTGATGGGGCAAGGGGTTTCCAACTTGACAATTTGTGCTTAAATGTGCTACTTTACTATGCATATAACAATATTCATAAGGTTTCTTATGACTGCTAGAAGTGCTGACTTATTAGGCTTTTTCTATCTGAGTAAGCTAAGCGGTAAGCAAAGTAACTTGCTCTCTAAGTCAACTTAATTCTTCTTCTACACTTACACTCACTACCCTCCTTGGTTGAGCTCTCTTAGAATGTCAACCAAGAGCATGTGACGCCATTTGTTCAAGCATTTCATATGCCTCTCTTACAATGTCAATCAGTAGCATGTGATGCCATTTGTTCAAGCATTTCATATCCCTCTTTAGTAGTTTTGTTCATTATACTTTGCCTAGTAGTGGCATCATCCATCATGCTTAATTGACTTCTTAAACCATTATAAAAATTATTCACCATACTCCATATAGGCAAACCATGATGAGGAGACTTCCTCAATAACTCTTTAAACCTTTCCCAACTTTTAAATAATGATACCCCATTAAACTGTCTAAACATGGTACTGCATTTCTCATTTTAATCATTTTATCAGTAGGAAGAACTAAGATAGAAACTTTCAAACTAGGTCATCCTATGTAGTGATAGAATTGGTGGTTAAGAGTTTAATCAACTTCTACCTTTGTCTCATAATGAAAATGGAAATAACCATAGACAGATTGCTTCATCAAACACCCCATCGGTTTTTATTATGGCACATAATTGCAAAAAATTTTGAAGGTGTTCGTAGAGGTCTTTAGATGGTGATCTGCTAAATTGATTAAGTTGCATCATCTGAATTAAGGTAGGTTTAATTTCAAAATTATTTACTTGAATAGTTGGCCAAGTGATAGGTGGTGCAACTTTATTCAAATTTGGGATATAGTATTCCCATAAGGTTCAGTTATTATCATTCCCATTTTCATTACCTTAATGTTAATTATTTCCATTCCCATTAATTTCACATCCATCTCCTCTATTAACTAGTCCTTAGTGGTTTTCCATTTCTTTTAATTCCTCTCTCCTTCTTTCCTTAATCCTACAATGAAATGGTCGGTCTATTTGGGGTCAAATTTCTCTACTAATTCTCTTACCTCTCTTCACATATAAAGTAACAAGTCTTAATTCTACTCCTTTCAAATCTAACTAAACCACCAAACCTCTAAACTATAACCGGCAAATATTAATGCAAAAATATAAACAATACTCTTCCTTGCATAGCACAAATCAAGTAGGGACAAATTCAACACTTTTCCAACAACTCAAACAATAAAGTTTCAAACTTTATTCATAAATTAACTTAGATTAGGAAGAGAATAGCAAGATTAACTCAATTGAACTACCAAGCAAGTAAAGTTCGAAACTTTTAACTACTAAACTACTTAGAAATCATAAAGAGTACACTACACTATCAATTACAACTAATAACTATAACAACAATGGTACCTAGGCTTAGAGTCTCAATTTATTTGATATTAGCTCTACTTGCTTCGATCTAGTAATGGTGCCAAAAACTAATGATGATACATTGCACTAATGAAAATTATAGATTTGAAGAGATAATTTAGTTTGTGGAAAAGTGCAAGAAACTGATTAGATGCAACATGTAAACACAAAATTTTATAAATGGAAATTTCAAAATAGTGTCACCTTAACTAGCTAGTATGCCAGATCATCTATAGTGATAATACTAGTGAGTGTTCACTAAGTCATTTCCTTAGGGAGAAGGAATTCATCTAAGTACTAAATTTTAACCTACTACTCTAATTTAGGCGAGTCGAAAGTCGAAAAGGAAATTGCGAATTGCAAATGGAATTAAAAGTTAAGGGTAAAAAGTAACAACTAACACTGGAAATAAAGATGTGGGCTTGTGACATGCTTTTGAAGTAATCATGGGGGTATGCCATTATAATATCGGGTATGGTTTGTAATTAGGTTTTGATAGAATTCACAAGTGCTTGATCCCAAATAGGTATCTTACTTAACTATGTAGTGAAAAATCTCCTCTCAGTCTCATTTTTCTATATGATCAGCTAGATACTTAATTCTTGTCACAAATTAAGTGCTCTAATTCTAGATATTAGGGGGTCAATCTCTCCTTGTTCTCATAACCTATCTTAATCCATTATAACCACATAAGGTAGTGTAAGTTCAACAAGGTACACCTAATCTCCTCTTAGTCTCATAGTTGTAAGAATCCATTTATCGGTACTTCACTGGCTTAGTGACTAAATTAGTAATTTACACAATTAATCTCCTCTTAGTCTCATAATTATGCTAACCTATTAACTCTTAAGGGAACTTCTTAAGACTAATCTCCTCTCATTCTCATAATCATAAGGAAAACCTATTGAAAATTCTATTAAAAAGTAGCTTAAAGAGTTTAAATGGAATATCAAACATCAAAATCCCACTTAAATACTCAAGCCCATATCAAAACTATAAAGATTCACCAACTACAACATCTACATTATCAGAAACCCACTAAAACAAACTTAGCCACTCATGGTATTAACAATGATAACAAGAACACACATAAATATAGTAGAAATTTTCATTAATGAACAAAGTAACAAGGTGATAACACAAGAACAATGATTAGATGAAGACAAGATGATAATGCTCTTTAATCCAACTCAAATGTACATCAAAATCATAAAAACAAGTGCTAAATATCATGAACAAGTTCAAGATACAACAAAACAAGCAATGAGATCACAATTCCACACTAAAACCTAGGAAAATCTTAATTGTGACTTATCATTTTTGTTGGAAATGTGAGTATTTATAAGTTTAGGCTATTAATTGGTTGATAAGAATGTCTACTGATCAATCAGTGGATATATGTTGATGTTAGGTAGTTCTTGTGTTTTATGAAATGTGGCATTTATTGGATTAGGGTTTTAGGGTAACAAATCCTCACCCTAATTCCTTCTACTGATTGATTAGTATAGATGGTACTAATTGATCAATATGACTGATTCCATCCCTACACTTTCTGTTTAGTACACCATCTTTGATTTCGCTTGATTGCTTAAGGGATTAGTGTAACCTTAAGGCTTCATTGCATATTGATTGGTTGGTAGCAAGGGCCAAAATTCATGGCTTCTTCAGTTCCTACCTCCTTGATCAAATGGTAGGGGCTACCAAGTATACGATAGCCTTTGTACACCTGCACATAGGATACAAAATGAATAAAATTCATTTAATTAATCCTTTTTCATGCATTTTTAGCAATTTTAATCAATTTAGTCCATTTTGTATGTAAACTCTAATTTCATATAAAATTAACAAGTTTTAGCTAAATTTATGCATAACTATAGGTTTTAAAGTTAGGAAAATACGTGTATTTTAAATTATGATCAGTAAGTGTTAAAGAAAATAAATTTTATGGGTGTAAAAGTCTAAAATTGTTAGTTTCATATATTAGGCTAAGCCCATTATCTATTTGACTTGACTCTTTGGGTTAGGTGACAAGGTCTCGGAAGTTTGATGCATGCTCGAGATGATTTAGGAAAATTTGTCTTATTGCTCAGAACAAGGAGTGTTAGATCAATCCATCTACTTCCAACCTTTCTTAGGTTGCTCATGCACTTATGCAGATGACTATTAGTCTTGGATCCATTATGAAGCTCATTTAAAATAACTGTGAATTAGGCAAGCTCTATTTCATCTGTTAATCATTGAAATGATCCAATTGATGCCATCATACCTAAGAGTTTATAAATACCCATCATTTGAAACTCTTAGGAAGAGAGATTTGAGAAGCAACATTGGTTTGCTAGAACTTTACTCTCTACAATCAAACAACAATTTAGGTAAAGAAATGACCTCATTTGCATAAGTTACAAGGTGAACATTGCTGTTAAAGCTACCTTGTTTATCACTTGTACATTTGAGGCACTGAGATTGTCTATTCTTCCTCCTTACCTCATTCTATCATAATCACCCCTTCAGGTGTCATTCTTACTTTACTTCTTAGAAGTCATGCATAGCGCATCATTCATATAATATACACATGACTACTCAAGTCAAACCCTTGCATCTACGATGGGAATATGAATAAGGACAGAATCAATAAATAAGTTTGGATATTTTAATTAAAAGCTTGAAATTATAATTTAGGGATAAATTAAAGTTGGTAATTGGATCAATAAATAAAATGAATAAGTTTTAGATAAACCTTTAGGTTTTAATCTTAAGAAGAATGTAACTATAAAGAGATCTATTTAACCAATTTTAGGGCTTATAAAACCTATAAATTCAGAAACCAATCTTAACATGTAGGAATTATAAAATATTTAAAGAAGTTAAGCATTTGACTTTAGCTTTTCATTTAAGGTGTGGATGTTTTCTTTATGTATTCTAAGGTGATAGGTAGTGTCTAGAAAGGTAATTACATGATTACTACTTATACTTGTTAGGCTATAAAGATAAAATGAACTTAATAGAAAATGAGAACCTAAATTGTCTACTACTTATGTTTAAGCAGTGCCAAAAGGACCTAAAGTGGCTAATGATTGATATGATTTACTAGTAATCAATATAATATCATTGGTGTTGAGCAACCTTACATCGGAGTGATTTGGTTAGTCAATTAGTCATTGATGTTCTTAGTAAGTTGAACTTGTTGAAAATTTGAATCAAGTTAGTATGCTAGAAAAAAAGCTATAAGTAGTTTGTATTGGTAGTTACAAAGAGGGCTTTATGGATGCCTTTAGTGAACTAACATACTATTGCCTATTTGCTGTTGTCTTGTGACAAATTTAACTAATGGTATTGGCTCCATATAGTTTATGCATAGCTTACGATTAAAAAGTTACTCTAAGCTTTAGATGGCTTTGGTTGTATGGTTATGTTGACTCAAATAAAGATAATTAAATTGTGTAATTTTTCGTTGGATTAAGCTATATGTTTACTTCTATTTGCATTATGTGCATTTATGGGTGTAGTTATGTATTCAACATTAGCTTACCCTTCATGAGAAATTATTTTTTCACGAGTAGTGAATTTTAAGTATTGACATGGGGTTGAGATCAACATTAATGTGCTAAGGGAACTTGATATCTTTCGATTTATTTAATATAGCTATTAGTTTAGTAATTTAGTTGTTTATATTTATAATGATGTAAACTACTAAAAGAAAAAATGTTATTATAAGAATTTGAAGTATATAATTTTTATACTATCGTAAATGTTTAATTATTCTTAATCTTAGCATACCTATGTTATAGGACAAGTATGTAGTAAATTGCTCACACCCTTTGGTTTTGACCCATAATAGTTTTTTCTTTCACACCTTAGACTCATTCCCCTTCCTTTTTGACTCATGTTCTAGACCACTTGCAACTTCACAACAATAAGATTTGTAAATGCATCATCTCTGATGCTCTATCCACTTAGCTTCCAACGTTTGAAGATATCAATGTAATTAAAATGATATTCAAAATGTTAAATGAGTGTGTGGCATTTTGTGCACATTAACGGTGTGCAATTAGTCATCAACAAATTAAACTAGTGTCAAAATTGTTTAAGAAAATGTTCTAAGGGGGTAGCGAAGGCCTATGTATAGTAAAATATTTATTTTTCAACTACTTATAACCTTTCTCATCATTTTTTGTGCTTATTCTTGTTCCTTTCCCTCGTATTATTCATCTTATAACTTGTGATTAGCATCCATCCAGAAGCCTTGAGTATTTTGATTATTTATGACTATGAACACTTGAAATATCTATAGAGTTGTTAGTGGTCGATTGTCACATGGCTAAAGATAGCCATTAGGTTAAGAACATGGCAAGGTTTGTGTCTATCATTATTGTTTTCTTCTTTTACAATGAGTAGCTTCATGTGCTTTGAAGCACACATCACTAATGCTTTGAATTACTAAGGAAATCAAGTGTCTTTATGTCTTTAAACTACACTTCATTAATGTTAATTACTTTTTATCTATGAAAAAAATTCGACTACATGAAAAAGGAGTAGCATCAAATTCATAGATACTCTCTTCTTAAGAACGAATTACAATTTAGCAAGATGGCCATCCTTTAGGACAATTCCTTCAAATATACACCTACATGAACTTACCATGCCACAATTAGCACCTAATATGACCTACATATGATTTTCCCACTCCTTGAGGCACTTGTATTTCCATCACTTTTCTTTCTACTTCTTACAATCTACTTCTTTGATATAGGCTTGTCTTATTCCCTTTATTCTTATGGCAGCAATGAGATAACAAAGATTAATTGGTTGTTTCTTAGTATTTTGATTGCTTATAGAAAATTCATTTTATGCAACTAGAGTTCTAACATGGAAACAATCGAGTAGTATGATATGAAGTAGTCCAACAACTTAAGATATGCTATGACATCAATGGAAATATCCAATTTAAGAGGTGAGTCCAAATTAATGAAATTACATTTAACGCACTCATTTCTTTAGTGATTGGTGCAATTTCACCAAACATCCTTTTTTATTTGATTTTCACATTGTAGGTTGAATTAATTCATAAGTGTTGTAACTTTAGTTGCAACCCTATGGGAAACAATGCATATATCATTAAGGGTGAGCTCTACTCTAAGAAAAGACATAGAGGCTTTAGAAAAAAAAAACAAAAGAAAAAAATTCAACAAACAGTGCTACAAATGAAGGTTATCTTCCTTTAAGATTTAAAGTTAAGATATTTTGTCCTTTCTACTTACACTTGTGCATTGTGATATGCCTCAAGAGTCAACCACATGGATATCAATTTAAGACAAGAACTAAGATGGATCCTTTTAACTATAGAATGGGAAAAAAATAAAAAAAGCGGTTTTGATAGGGTTTAGCTAACTCTTGAACTACTTGAATGAATATGGTGCACCAACTAAGCACTGCATGACCTAAGTTACACTTAACATGACCTACAAGAAGAATTTATGTCACTAGAATCCTTGCTAAAGGAATCAATAGGAGTACTGCAACTTGAGAGAAATACTCATGAGAAACAAAAGAGAATATGTTGGAATGTATTCATTAAGTCTTTTGTCTAATACGTTAAGATGATTGTTAATGGTAAATTACTCTACACTTTCATGACATATTTAGGTATAAATTGACCATAATTGTGTTCATTTCATAAGTTTTTAGTACTTAATTGTGTAATGTATTAATTTCAGATGAATCAAGAGTAAGGAAATGAAGTTTACATAAGAATAATAAATTTTAAGGCAAATACGGTTGTGAGAAGAAGAAAACCTTAAAGTAAAACCAAGATACACTTCGTCATGGGCATGATAATGAAAGATTGGAATGGCTAGCATTGATCATGCCCTCTATCATGGGTGTGATTAAGGAAGTTCTACTAATACCCTTGTTAAGCACGCCTGTGATTGTATATTAGGAGAGTGATCACTTCCTCAATTACGAACATGATAAGATGGGATGAAGCAACGATAATTTTCTATCTACAGTCATGGCCGTAATTAGTAGATTAGAATGGCCAGCATTGATCATGCCTTCTATTATAGGCATGATTGAGGAAGTTCTACTGATCCCCTTATCAGGCACACTTGTGATTGTATACTAGGAGAGTAATCACTCCCTTGATCACGAATGTGATGAGATGTGATGAAGCAATGACGAGTACACATCGATAGTCATGACTGTGATTAGTGAAGACATTTGTTTTCCAAGACTATCACATGTTAAGTTACAGGCGTATTGGAAGTGGACATGACTGTTCTTTAAATTTTTCACATAGATTAGTATGTAGAATATGCCTTAACATCAGCTAGTCTCTTGAAGTGATATAACTCGAGTCCTTTGACGAGTTAAGCATAAATACACCGCAACTTTTAGACAAAAATATATAGAATTACATAAGAACCAACATCAAGAAACACAATATATCATCATAATCAATACCATTAAATTTCTTATTCATGTTCTTAGTGTGGTTATACTGTAACGTAAGTTTGTGTATTATTCTTCGCTAGATTCAAGAGAATTGTAAAAAATTCAGCATCCGTGTGTTGTTGTATTAAGATTCTTCAAGTTAATCAAAAGGGGTTTCCTTCTTATCTCTTCTTCTATGTTATGTTTTATTTCCTTTTTCCTATTTCTCTAAGTTCGTTCTATTTCTATCATGTATGAGTGATAAATTAGGGTTTACAAAATCATTTAACATGAAGGTACTTTGATTTGTTGTTATTCCTAATAATTACGAATTTTTGGTGATTAGAACTTCATATAAGTTAAGATAGTGTAGTGCAGGACACAATCTTGTAGTAGATCTTAATGGAATACGTTGAGAAACAATTCCTCTAAGTAGATCTTAGTCACTAAAATGAAGTACTCTTGCTAATAGAGATATTATTAGGAAGTTTGTTAGATATTAGTAAATTTTTCATGCAATCTTAAGTTTTCCATTTTTTTAGAAGAGATTCTAAGGAACACAATGGGGACTAGAATAAAGTAATTCTGAGAAGAATACTCATGAATAGAGAATTCCTACAAATGAGTAATTGCTGGGATAGATAGTTTATAATTCATGTAAATATGATGGAGTAAACCTACCTTATTGTTTTCATGTTATAATTTTATTTGTTGTGTTTTCTTAGTATAATCATAGAATCAATATAGTTTAGTTGTAGAAATTAGTTAAATTACTTCATTCACTAATTCAGTTACTAGTTAATTGGATGAATAATTGGTACTAGTGTTGAAACTTTTCCTAGTGGAGATAACTCTATACTTTTCCATACTAACAAATGATAGGTACACTTGCTTATTTAACCGAGTAAAGTATAAAATATAGGAATTTAAATTGTAAGACTCCATAACTCTTTTTAACTGGTGGAGATTGAGCATAAGGCCTATTAGGCTATGAGGACTGTAAATTTGGATTATGAAGCAGTCGGTAGACTTTGGCATCTCTAACTCATTGAATTAGATAGCTTATGAGAATAGCTGAATGTACAGGGAGCAAGCTAAATATTTGCATGATTCTAGGATTAAGCAACCCAAGCAATTTAAGGAAGGCAACCCAGTACTTTTTTACAATTATACGCTTAAGTTATTCCTTGGAAAACTTAAGTCTAGGTCGTTAAGTCCATTCTTAGTGAAGAAAGTGTTTCCATTTGAGGTGGTGGAAGTTGAGCATCTAGAAAAAGGCACATTTAAGGTCAATGGATGATGGTTAAAGTTATACCATGGAAAAGTTGGTTGGAATGAAGGTAGGGAGGAGTTAAAACTTCTCTAATTTAAGGAATGAAGCTTAATCCTCTAGAAACGTCAAGCTTGAGACGATTAAACAAGCATGTATCTTTTAATTAGATTTACTTAATTATGCTTGATTTATTAATTTGATGTTGTTAAGTTTAAATTACTTGTTGTTGCTTTTGTTATTTGTTTGGTTTGTTATGAGTGTATTTGTTTATAGTTTGATGTAAAAAGAAAGGAAACATCAAGTGGAAGAGAAGAATTTCATTGAGTGTAGGAATGTAGATGGAGGATGGAAGGCTAATATGCATTATGACCATGGTGAAATGTAAGTATTTAATTTTTCAAGCAAAACATCTATCATGGAATTAATCACAACTGTGATCACTTTCTTTGGGAATTTCACATTTCAATCATGGTTATGATAAGAAGAGCTATGTATCAAATTTTAACCATAGTGTAGTCTTGTGTTTGTTCACACAAATGATTAGTGAAGGGTGTAATCCATGACAGTTTAATAATTTTAGGCACAAGGCTAATCACAAGAGTCATCACACTCGTAATCAAGCTCAAAAGAGGCATCACGCCCCATATTACGGTTGTGATGATGTCCCTAACACCCCATTATATAAGAAATTTCCCTTTCTCTCCTCATTTCTCACACATTTTAAAACTCCACCTCGTGATAACACTCATCACACCGGTTTCTTAAGAAAATCCATCACCATTTTCTCAACATCAACCCTTATTCCAACCACTTGTAACACTTGCATTCTCATTCTCATCCCAATCACACTCTTCTAAGGTATGATCTTTCTCTTTTTCTTTAGTTTTTCTACATTTACATAGATTTGATTCATGTAACTTTAGGATTTTTATATATGTGTTTACTATGATTTGTAAATGTATTGTGATAGTACTCGTAATTGTGTTTGTGTAGTAAGTAGAATTTGATTTGCATGACTTTGTGCTAGAATTTAGAGTACTAAGCTTAAACCTTAATTTCTATTGATAATTATTGAATTGGGGATTTTTAAAAATTGAGCCTAATTTGATAATTTAGTCTTGTCGTAGTAATTAAGTGTTATGTAAGATTGTGTTGCTAGTGGGTTTTCTATACGTTGAAGTGTTGTGTGGCATTTGGGATTTGGAGTGTGTTTATGTGTTGATGTTGTGAATTAGAGTGTTGTATAGTTAAGGAGAGATGTTAATCCTTAGTTGAAGTTTAGGTTACAAGTTGAGTTCATTATAAATTCACTTGTATAATTCATGCTTGACAATAGGTTAGGGTTGATCATGTTTAGTTGATAGATGCTTTATAGTTATAAGTAGGAGGAAGTTAGAATGGCAATGCTTAGTTTAAATTATACTTGAATTGTACATGAAATTTTCTTTTCTTGAGCTAATGTTGATGTTTGCAAATGGCACTTAAGAAATCATCAACAACTTCTCAGCATAAGAGACTTAAGGTTGATCGTTCTCCTTTTTCTCCTCTTAAGCGATCTGATACAGCAAGTTCAAGCAGGGTAGTCACTCCACCAGTTGGTATGACTACAAAGCAGAAAGAGAGATTTAAGGAATTTGCTACCAAGAAGATAATCAAGAGACATTGTATTATAGACTTGGATGTGTTGGGAGAGTATAGGTTGAAGATAGCCATGCAGAGGTTGTTGATAAATGAGCCATGGCTGAAGTTATTCACAATTCAGGAGAAACCTACAAACAAAAAAACATTGGCATTCCTATCATCATTAAAAATCAAATATGAGTATATTAGCTAAAAAATGGACAATGAGGTGGAGATCTTTGCCTTTGGAAGAACTCATACCTTTGATATGTTAACTTTTGTATGTGCTATGGGATTGTATACTTGGGCTAACTAAGAGGATTATGAGTTTTTAGATTTGCTAATGAGTTTTCCTTAGGGAACTTCTATGAATGAATTTTGGTGAGAAATCTCCAATGGGAATAGTTTTAGAGTGAGCACGTCTAAAGCTTCAACTTTGAAGAAAACTAGTGGTTGGGTCTTCCACTACATCTATGTTAGGACAATTTATGGGAAGCGTAAGATTCCTAGGCCAGTGGGAGAGCATGACTTACTACCCTTGTACAGTGTACTTAAGGAATTTTTGGTGAATGTGGGAATCCTTACCACATTTAGAATTTGTTGGCAAACTTTTGGTAAGAGCAAGTGTATTTTTGTTAGAGGACTAATTATGAGAATCTTCAGGAATTTGAGGTTATAGCCTACTAGTGATAGGCTAAGAGACTTTTGCGCTTATCTAGAACCGCTTCCAATAACTTGATGGGATTCAACCTCCGACTACATCTAAGCTGAAGCCAACCTATTTGAAGTCGACACTGACCCTCTAGAAGAAGATGTCGACTTGTTCTAACCCAAAGCTGAACAGTTTAAGGCCGAGGCTGAACAGCTTTCGCCGAGGCTAAGCAAATGATAAAAGGTCAAAAGGAAGAAAAGGAGTCACTCGGCAACAAGCCTATTGTCTACCGAGAAGACAAAAGATCACATTGAACCACTTGGCATGACCCTAAGAGAATAGTGCCGACTAATTCCATAACTCAGCTATTATGAGCCGAACTCTCTAGTGTCTTGTCTAAGCTACACAAGATGTTAGGGATCCCATCCTAAACTTGTACATCTAACTACCGATCCCATTCGATTTGGATACTACTCCTCACGGGACATGCCGAGTTCTATAAAATGTACAGTTTTGTATTCTTGTATATGTTTTCCCTTTATTTTATTTATGGGCCCGATTCTTTGGGGTTTAAGGTCTTTTACTTTATTTACAGTTTTGTCACTAAGGTTTAAGACTGGCTATAATAGCAACATTTGCATTAACACATAGATATATATATAGATAGATACACAGACATATAGATAGATACAGAGATATATATATAGAGAGTGAAAATTTCCTCTTTGGAGCAAGCCTATACTTAAGCTAGTAGAGCTTGCTTTTACCAAATTATTGAGTATCGATTACCTTCTTTAATCTCTCCCATGTTCTTATCAATCTTATTCTTAGGATTGTAGTGAACTCTTTCATTTGAACCGATTAGTGAGCCATATCTAAGCTTCATTTGGATACCTGAGCAACATTTGGTGTTCATGAGTTATATCGAACTTTATTTCGAGCTCAAACCCCTGATTATGTTTGTGTCTTGGTGAGTTATATCTATCCACATTTACTATCAAAACCCTTCCCGTTCTTCGTACCCATTTTCTTTAAATACACATTCCTGTTTGTTTCTAGATCCGTTACCTTTTCTTATTTCGATCCTTATCATATTAGTATCAGAGCTTTGGGGAGACACGTATGCTAGAGTTCTTCAAAGCAGATTTGTTGTTCTAACATTTTTGTTCATCATTATTCTATAGTATAGTGTGCTATTCATAGTAACTATTGGTCAGTAGTGGTAGTTGCAAAAGTCGAGTAGTGGTTGTTTCTAAGTCATTGTTATTGTATTTTGTTGTTTGTTCAAATCTTTGGTCAATTACTAAACAAATAAGAATGTCAGAAGATAATGTCAACAACACTGGAGACAGTTCTCTTAGAAGCTTGAGGCGATGTGTCGATAACATAGAATATCAGATTCAGAATCTCATTGACTCTATCCAAGAACTTAGTGGATTAGTTAGAGGTTGCAAATGAGATGGCCGAAAGGAAAGAAGGTATAAAACACCCATAAGTGGAAGTGGTTCTAATGAACTAGATCATGATGAGCAAAAGCCGAAAAGAGCTACCGAGTTGAGAAAAGAAAACCATATAGTGCTGAGAAGGAGGGATGAAAGGAGTGTTGACTTTGAAACAAATCAAGAAGCCCAAAGAAGAGAGTCGAAGCCAAGAAGGAATATGGCTGAGCAGAGCTCTGACAAAAGTGGCCGAACTGAGGAGAATCGACTAGCTCGGAATGTAAGGGATGAACCCTGAGCACCTGGTTGAGGACTTGACAATGTCAAGCTGAAATTGCCGACCTTCTGTAGAAGTAACCAACCTGAAGAGTTCCTTGACTGGGTTACTCGAGTTGAGAAGTTATTTGAGTGCTATGAGTGCGATGATTGAGCAAAGGTTAAGCTAGCTTCCTTATCCCTTGTTGAATATGCAAGTCTTTGGTAGGATAAGCTGGTTGCCAAGCGAGATGCTAAAGGAAAAGAGCCAATCAGAACTTGAAGGCTCATGAAAAGATTGATGAACTAAGGCTTTGTGCCGACTTATTTCAAGTAAGAGATGCTCCATGCCTTTTTGTACCTAAGACAAGGTTGAAATACCGTTGAAGAGTATTTGCAAGAGTTTGAGACCTTGATGATGAGATGTGAAATTGCTAAGCCATAGGACTATACCATTGCTAGATTCTTAAGTAGACTCTGAGACGACATTGCCGACATAGTTGAATTGTAGCCGTTCAACTCTCTAGAGGAGCTAATTAATTTGGCATTAAGAGTAGAGAGGCAGAGGAGAAGAATGCATCAGAGGATGAGTAGTCGACCTCAATAAGGTAGCCTTGCGCTTGAGAGGTATGCTAAGAGAAGGCAAGAAAGGAAGATAAAGAAAGGAGAGTTGAGTTCGCCAACCTATGCTAAGAAAAAGGTTGTTGAGAAAGAGAAGGTACTTGGCAACAAGGCCCGAGAAGTAAAGTGCTTCAAGTGCTTAGACTACGGACACATTACGTCCCAATGCCCGATTAAAAAGGTCATGGTCTTGAACGGTGAAGGGCTCAAGGCTCAAATCGAGAGTCAGAGTGATAAGAGCTCAGATGACCAGTTGATAGAAGAAGATGTTTATCCTGAAGACCTCGGTAAAATCTTGGTTTTGGCGACACGAGCTGACCTAAGGGTAGATCCCAGACAAAGAGAAAATTTGTTTCATATGTAGTGCCTAGTGAGTAGGAAGACCTATTCCCAAGTTATCGATGGAAGTAGCTACACCAACATCGTATCTGCTAAGCTAGTAGAAAAGATGAAGTTTCCAACCTACCCATACCCCCGACCCTATGGATTGAAGTGGTTTAATGACAAGGGTATGGTCCATGTACATAAGCATGCTTGGATTGCATTCAAGGCGGCATAGTACGAAGATGAGATTAAATTCGATGTAGTCCCTATGAATACCGTGAATTAATTTCTCGGTTGACCTTGGGAGTATGATCAGAAAGTGATCTATGATGACTTCCTTAACACTAACATTGTTCGAAAGGATGGGAAAAGCTATTGCTTGACCCCCATGAGCGTTGAGGAAATCTAGAGATACTCGGCACCCATGGTGAAGAGAAAAGGGAAGAGAAGCTTATTCGGCTTCCGGCCTGTGCTTAACGCTTAACGTTGAGGAAAACTTCCTTTCAAACTCATAGTAATGATGGGAATTAGCCTCTGACTACATCCAAGCCGAAGCTGACCTATCTAAAGCTAACGTTGACCCTCTAGAAGAAGATGTTAACCTGTTCTAACCCGAAGCTGAATAGTTTAAGGCTAAGGTCGAATAGCTTTTGTTGAGGCTGAGTAAATGATAGAAGGTTGAGGGGAAGAAAAGGAGCCACTCGGCAATAAGCCTATCATCTGCTAAGAAGATGAGAGATCACACAGCCAAGGATTCGGGACCAAAGAACCACTCGGCATGACCTCGAGAGACTAGCACCAACTGATTCCAGAACTCGGCAATTATGGGCCGACCTCTTTGGTGTTTCGGCTAAGCCATGCAAGACGTTAGGGATGCCTTCTTAAACTCGTACATCTAACTGCCAATCCCATTCCGTTTGGATACTACTCCTCCCAGGACATGCCGAGTGACTGCTTGCTGAGTTTTATAACATGCACAGTTTTGTATTCTTGTACATGTTTTCCTTTTATTTTATTTATGGGCCCGATTCTTTAAGGTTTAAGATCTTATACTTTATTTATAGTTTTGTCACTAGGGTTTAGGACTTGCTATAAATAGCACATTTGTATTAACACAAAAATATATATATATATATATAGATAGATACAGAGATATATATACAGAGAGTAAAACTTTCATCTTTGGAGTAAGGCTGTACTTGAGCTAATAGAGCTTGTGTTTGCCGGATTATTAAGTATCGATTACCCTCTTTAATCTCTCTCATGTTCTTATCAATCTTGTTCTTAAGATTATAGTGAACCATTTCATTTAAACCGGTTAGTGAGTCATATCTAACCTTCATTTAGATCCCCGAGTAACATTTGGTGTTCATGAGTTGTATCAAACTTTTTTTGAAGCTCAAACCTCTAATTGTGTTTATGTCTTAGTGAGTTAAATCTATCCACATTCACTACCAAAAACCTTTCCTGTTCTTTGTACCCATTTTCTTTGAATACCCATTCTTGTTCGTTTCCAGATCCGCTACCTTTTCTTATTTCGATCCTTATCATATCCCCTTTCAATCAATGGTTTATTGCAAGAGTCTTAAATCTTGACTTAGAAATTGAGGACCTTCGTGTTCCGGATTTTACGCCAACCACATCAAGCTTCTTAGTCAGTAATTTGAAGAGATTGGAAACTAAAGTGGTTGAGATCAAAGAGACTTAAAAGGGAATTGTTGAACTCTTGAAAAACATTGCCACAAAAGTGAGAGCAACCATTCCCTCTTGTTTTTCTCATCCTCAAACCTAAGAGGATGCAAGTCTTAGTCAACCTTCGGTAAGAAGAAGAAGGTGATGGGTCGGAAGAAGAAGATACTAGTGTTGAGGAGGAAGGATCTGAAGAAGGAGAAAGTGATGAGGAGGAGGAAACTCATGGAATTAAGCAAGAAACAGCAGGATGAGGGGCTTGGAATGAAAGTGAAGAAGAGTCATTTAAGGAGGACGATGATGACTTAGATGAAGAGGTGGAAGCCGAGGATGACTGACTTGTTTTCTTTCTTTTGTTTTATTTTGTTTATTTTTAGACTTGTTAACTAATTAAGAGCTTAACCTTAATAATGTACTTTTAATGGAGACTCTCATATCATGTGTTCATTGTATTTTGTTTTTGTTTTGTCTTAATGGTTAGGTCTCATTTGCAATTCACTTTTTCGTGGTGTTGGAGGTTGTATTGTTTGATGGTTTAAGAGCCAATGCATTGGTTAAACTTAATATATCAAGGAAGTCCTGTTCTCATTATCTATTGTTTTTCATCTTTTCAATTGTTATTTTTCTATGCCTATTCTATGTTTACTTTCCTCAAGCATTAAGGACAATGTCTCTCTCTAAGTGTGAGGAATGATTAGGCCCATTTATCAAAAGTTTCCCATTAAAGTAGTTGGTTTGTTTTCAAGTTATGAGTTAATTGAATATATTTTAAGTTTAGCAAAATAATAGATAATTTTGTGCCTTACTTCTTATGGATTTAGTGTACATGATCAAAATTGTGGGATCAAATTTAAATGAAGCAAACTTACTTACCTTTTAATAAATGATTTTAAAGGTTAGAAGTGAATCGTAGTTTTTAGTTCAAAGTTAATTGGTTATGCTTATAAACTTATTATGTAGTATATTTATTTGTCAATTACTTTTAGAGCTCACTTAAGCTTGAATGGAAAGGGCAAATGAAGTAATTCACTTATTGATCCTTCTTGAGAATCTCTTCAAAATAGAGTAAATTGAAGTGTTTAAGGACTAAATTAGTAAGGGTAGGCTTTGGTTCCTCAGAAGAGTGAAGTCCGACCTCATTTCTAATCTTTAATCTTTGGTTTCTTCTAAAAAAAAAAGGAAGAAGAAAAAGAATTGAAAAAGTGAAAAGAAAAGAAAAATTAAAATGTAACGTGTAAGTTATCTTTGATGATATTTAATAAAAGAAGTAGAAATACAAGAGAAAAATGGATACAATGTACTATTCTTCTAGATTAGTGTTCTTAAAAAGTAATTGAAGGATTTTTATATATGTATGGAAGTGGATGAAGTATAAAAAAATTTTCTATTATTCTATATGACTTTGTGTTAACTTCATACCTATGGAAGCTATCACTAAATAGGGAAGGTGAAGTTGGTTTTGCTTTGATTAGTCTTAGAATATTAGGTTATATATTCTAAGAACATAATGTGTTAGGCACAAAGTTAATCCATTGTGAATTCTTTGTTGAATATGCTATTGATTGTTTTTAAGTATTTGCTTGAGGAGGATGAGCAAAGTTTAAGTGAGGAGAAGTTTGATAAGGGTAAATTACTATACACTTTTAAGACATATTTAGACATGAATTGACTATAATTGTGTTCATTTATTAAGTTTTTAGTACTTAATTATGTAATGTATTGATTTCAGATGAATCAAGAGCAAGGAATTGAAGTTTATACAAAAATGATGAATTTTAAGGCAATCACAACCGTGAAGAGAAGAAAACCTTGAAATAAAACCAAGATGCACTTTGTCACGGGTATGATAATGAAAGATTAGAATGGCTAACGTTGATTACACCCTCCATCATGAGCGTGATTGAGGAACTTCTGTTGATTCCCTCGCTAGTCACTCCTATGATTATATATCAAGAGAGTGATCACTCTCTCGATCATAGGCATGATGAGATGTGATGAAGTGACAAGGAGTTCAGGTCCATAGTTATAATCATAAATAGTGAAGACTTTTACTTTTCGAGATTATCATATCCCGAGTTACAGGCATGATGGGAGTAGACATGACTATTTTTTGTTAACTTTTTCACACGAACCAATACGTGGAATACGTCTTAACATCAAGTAGTGTTTTGAAATGGTATAACTTGAGTCCTTTGATGAGTTAAGTATAAATCTACCACAACTTTTAGACCAAAATATATAGAATTACATAAGAACCAACATCATCAAGAACTAATATGTAGAACATGTTCTTAGTGTGGTTATACTATAACATGAGTTTGTGTATTATTCTTCATTAGATTCAAGAGAATTGTGAACAATCTAGCATCCGTGTATTGTTGTATCAAGATTCTTGAATTTAATCAAAAGGGGTTTCCTTCTTATCTCTTCTTCTATGTTATGTTTTATTTCCTTTTTCCTATTTCTCTAAGTTCGTTCTATTTCTATCATGTATGAGTGATAAATTAGGGTTTACGAAATCAATTAACATGAAGGTACTTTGATTTGTTGTTATTCCTAATAATTACAAATTTCTGGTGATTAGAACTTCATACAAGTGGAGATAGTGTAGTGTACGACACAATCTTAGGTCTAAATGAAATTTGTTGAGAAATGATTTCATTGAGTAGACCTTAGTCATTAGAACGAACTACTCCTGCTAATAGAGATAGCATTAGGAAGTTCATTGCATGTTTACAGAATTCAAGGATGGTAGTAAACTTCTCATGCAATCTTGACTTTTCCATTCTTTTAGAAGAGAATCTAAGGAATGCAATTGAGATTAGAATTGAGTAATTTTGAGAAGAATACTTATGAATAGAGAATTCCTATAAATGAGTAATTGCTAGGATACACAGTTTATAATTCATATTAATATGATGGAGTAAACCTATCATGTAAATTGTTGTTTTGTGTTATAATTTTATTTGTTTTGTTTTCTTGGTGTAATTGTAGAATCAGTATAGTTTAGTTATAGAAATCAGTTAAGTTTCTTTATTCAATTATTCTGTTGCTAGTTAATAAGAAGAATAATTAAAACTAGTGTTTAAACCTTTTCTCAATGGAGACAACCCTATACTTATCCGTATGAACAAATAATAAGTACACTTACCTATTTAACTAAGTAAATAATAAAATATAGCAATTTAAATTGTAAGACTCGGTAGCTCTTTTCAGAGGCGATCAATGATTATTTTTAGTAAGTCCTTTAGGGAAAAATAAATAAAATGAAATGATAAAAAGGAATACAATCCAAAAATGAGTAAAATGTGCATTCTAGTATCATGCCAGTAAGGGTAAAAGAGAGAACATAACAAAAAAAATTGTTTGGAATGTGTGATATGCTAAAACTTATCTTTACTTTTATAATAAAAGCATATTTTCACTAGTAAGTGCATTAGGTTCTATATAAAGTGTAATATTAGTAAGAACCAAGTTGAACCTAAAAGGAATGCTATATTAATTCTCAGCCATATTAATCCCATCCAAATCTAAGCAAATAAAAACATAGGTGGTACTTTCAATTACAAAAACTAATTAGGATAATTGACATGTTCAATGAATTCAATTATAAACTCAATAAATGAAAATCTAGTTAATATTAATATTGAATCTTTAATTGATTTAATTTTGAAGTAATTAAGCACTAAGTAAAATTCTTCCTTGCAATGGGAATATTACTTAAGATTAACCAATTTACCTTTTCTATTGCTAGACAAGAAATAAACTTAATTAATCCTTTCATATTCCTAAACCTTAATTGAATGAAAGAGCACATCGCTATGTCTTTCTTTAATCCAAATCATCAAAATCACAAAAATCAATTAAAAGAGGTTATGGCAAACTCAATCCCAATTTGACATATAATCTAACTAATCAAAATATATGCCAAGTAGTTATGGAATTAAAGACTTCAACAAGACAATTTTTAGAGAAGTTCCATTAACTAATGATCTAAATATTCAATTCATAATCTTAAGTAAGAGCATAAGAAATAAAAGGTTACTCAATATCCGTATGAAGAATATAAAAGAAGGAACAAAAAAACCTGAAAAGAAGTTCTAAACCCTAATTCATGATCGAATAACACTTCTTATCACTTTTGATGTTGAATTACTCAAAGAAAATAATATACTCTAAAAGTTGTTCCTCTTGTCTTCTAAACCTTGTTCTAGTTGAATGAACAAAATAATAATGTCTCTCTCTCTTCTATCTCTATATTTATGAGGCCTTTCTCTATCTATATGTGTATGGCATCTTCTAAGGCTTCAAATGTTTCCAAAAATAAATAAATCCATAAGGAATAGCATGTTCATGCCCTAAGATCAATGTTGTGATTTTTAGGCCTAATCTTTTTCTACTAAAAAATTGCAAACAAGCGAAATAGGTGAAGCGTGCTTAAAAAGCATGCCATGATCCTATTAGTGATCCTCTTCGTAGCCAAATTCTTTCTTTTTTCCTTGCTCTTTTGGGCGTGACTTCATTTCAAGGCCAATACTCTTAGGTGTAGTTCTCTTCTAGACTTTAAAACCCATAAAAATCATCTTTAATTCATCTAGAATTTAGTTAAATTCTTCAAAACAATCAAGCAAAGCTTGAAATGAAAATAAAAATAAATTAAGAACCAAAATCACTAGAAACACTCAAGAAATATGTAAAAACACTAAAAATTACCCACCAAAATATTTATAAATTAGCATTCGTCAATGCGCTTGTAATAATAATGTTAAAGGACACTTTTTGATAAATCAGTATGCGCTTTCCAAGTAGATAGGACATAATAGTATAGATTTAAGCAAGTTGGGCTTCTTTAGGAATGGTCATAGCAACTTAGTGCTATCTTGGATCATCTCAAATGATTTGATTGCAATATGTTTTGAGTTATTAAGGTTAGTTAGCTTCCCTATAAGGCCTTTCCTAGTCGAATCATCTAGCCTTTATTATAACTATAAGATTTTTGAGGAGATATTGTAGCTTAGCAAGCGATATTACTCAAAGATCAACAAGATGGTAACTTCCACTTCATTGGGTTAGCTAGATAAGATCCTTCATATAAGGTTAAAGAGACCTTAACGTTGGGATCTATCGATTTAATTGGTTAATTGATTTTTATCATATTGGCTTATAACTCCATCATACTAAGAATGTAATTTTTTATTTTGCTTAATATTCCTTCAACTTAAAAATGATAAATTAGTAAGTGGTATTTATGGAACCCTTGTATGCATTTGTCTTTATGAACATGGTCAAGTGGCTTTTGATGTAGAGTTATGGTGCTTGTTTGTGTTGGGTTTAATGGATGTTGGATTTGGTAACAACTTTTTGATGATGGTTTAATTAAAGCTGTTATTTTGCATTTGAGTCGGTAAGAATTGTAAGAAGTGCATATGGGTTGTTAGTTTTGCATCGTAATGTAGTTAGTAGTGCTTAAGTGTTTTTTGTTTAAGGAGCTATTGTAGCTTGGTTATTAGTTGAGTAAGTGTTTGGCTATGAATGTTTGATGTATATATGTTTAGATCTATGGTGGTTATAAATAACACGCTGTTACCAATAATGTTGGGGTAAATCATTGCTGAATAGTGGCTTCTTCTCATTTTTTTTTTTATAATTGAGTAATTTTTCATTTCTAAACTCAACATCTCTTAACGTTATCTAGTAGATAAGTCAGATTAGGTAAACTTAATTATGATTTCATTAGTTAAATAAGATCTTTTCATTGTTGAATTCTTTATGCAAGGTATTCATTAGGATTATACTAGTGGCTATAGTCTTCTTTTTTACACCTTAAATTGCTCCTCCATGTCTTGACAACATAATTTCATCAAACGTTATATTATTAGCAACTATGGTAGTGATTCAACATGGATTTGATACCACTTAAAGCATGGAATGCAAAAATTTAGTAGCATATGATTTAAAGAGTAAACTTGATTGTAAACATATTGAAGATGTAGTCATTAATGGGGATGAAAAGAAAAATGTTGATAAAAATATCAAGAGTCACAATAGAAGCTAAAATTCAACATTGACTGACTAGAATGCTTAGTAGTTTAAGTTAATGCATGAGTCTACTATAGAGTTCGCGAGTTCCTATAATATGACCGATTGATATAATTAGACAAAATTGATTGACTAGAACGCTTAGTAGTTTGGTCTTTCTAGATTTGGGCTACCTAATAGTGGGATTCAATGGTTTAATGCAATCTTGAGATATTCTATTATAGAAGCGATTTAGGTATAACATACTTCAGATTAGGAATTGATTAGAGACATGAGTCCAATTAGTTCATAATGGTAAACTCCATAGTCTAAAATTGAAATTGAGATTGAAAAAATCAATTAGAACTAAGTAGTAAATAACATAATAATTTATTAAGGGTTATGCTTCTAATTAATTCCATTATTGATTATGTTATTATTTCTGTTATTTTAGTTTTAATTTTTTTTATTTTTGCTTCTTTATTTATTTTGTTCTTTATTCTATTAATTATTCATTTACACTCTTAATTGTAAAAGTTAGATAATGGAGGAAATTATATGGAAAACAATGCTAAATAATCAAGTTTCACTTACATTTATGGTTTGTCATGGGATTGATACTTGAACTCAAATTCAATTTCTATACTATAACTTAACTAGGTATACCTATCTAATATTATGCCCCTTGCATCGAGACTTATCATCCACTTGCTTTTACAACCCATCACATAGGTAATGTTCAAAGTAGAGGTAGTCTTACTAATATGAATATTAGAAAAAATCACTAAGATCTTTCAATGATTTTAGACCATAAATCTTAGATCCTTCATTTTAACATGTTTGTTCACAAATTAGGAAATATTATGTGTGATAATTCAATTAAGCTGATGATGTAAACAGGCTCTTAAATTATTACTATTTATTTCTTTCTATTTGGTTTTCTTTCTACTAATTTTTTCAACTTTGTTGATAGTGGATTTTCATCCCTATAAGTAGGCACTTGATAAAATGCCAACCTATCCTAAATCTAGAGTTACATTAAGTATAATG
Organism: Lumnitzera littorea; assembly: GCA_024138015.1. Classification (NCBI taxonomy): domain Eukaryota; kingdom Viridiplantae; phylum Streptophyta; class Magnoliopsida; order Myrtales; family Combretaceae; genus Lumnitzera; species Lumnitzera littorea. The sequence goes on along the minus strand of JAMXBB010000004.1, from coordinate 32,796,368 downwards.
ACTACACTACTGATTGAGTCCTTTGGTGGCCTCCATTTAATCAATGCCACTATATTAGAATTTCTATTACCAACCTATTCTTGGAGCTTCACTAGCTTATAGGATCCTTGCCAGCCATGGTCTTCTAGGAACAAATTGCTAAAGCTTAGCCCATAATGTTTAAATGTTCAATCAACAAGACTAAGGCATGAACAATTTAACAGTTAACTTGATGATAATTACTCAATTACCTACTTCTTCCTTGGATTTGCACATGGCTAAATTCAAGAGATGCTACGTGTTACTAGCAATTCAATTTCCTTCTAATGTAGTTATTAGACAAGAGTCTATATATACAGGTGATCAACGTAAGAACTCTTTATGCTTTCTACTCACTCACTTATTTACTTGCTTTCCCATACTTTAAACACTATTCTAACTTAGGCACCAAAGTTGCTATGTTGAATAAGCCTCGACAACCCTAAGGCCTTACTTTATTCTTTTGCAGATCATAGACACCAATGCAAATTCTAACAACAACACTTTGGTACTGTCTGTGGTCAAAACCCAACCATGGTAACCGAAACAAGAGTAATGAAATGTATTGCTCCTAACAACTTAGTAGGGAGTAGGTAACACCACCTTAGAAACAATCGGCTTGCTAAGTTGAAGAAACTATTTAGCAAGGAAAAATCAAGAATTGGCATGGAAAAATGATGAGATCTTAAATTTGATACATGCAAGTATGCTACTAAGCCAAAATCATGAATAAGATGTGAATAATGTAGAGAACTTTAACGAATCTGTCCATTCTCTTAAGCAAGAAGTCAAGTAAGCTAAAGTAATTCACAAAACTCAAGCTCCTGCTCTCAAGAAAACTAATAAGGGTAAAGCCCTACAATGGGCATATTATGTAGGTCTATGTTACTTCTCCTGCTTCAAAAAGCTAGTAGTTTGTTTTGAAGGAGGGTAAAGCCTAGAGATCTTAGAGGAAATCATTCCTTAGCATATCAAACTTTTTTAATTTGAAACATATAATGGGACTAAGGATTTAGATGATCGCTTAAAATATTACCATATGGTCAAATTACACGGTTTAAGTGATGTTGTTGCAACATATATAGTTGTAAGTACTTTGTTAAAATAGTTGAAGCCTAAGATAATCATGTGTTTTGATGATCTACCAAAAGTGTTTCTACAACACTTTCTTGCAAGGAAGCTTCTAGTTAAGGGCTTCTCTATCCTTAACATAATTAAATAAAAGTTTGATGAGCCCATAAGGGAATATTTGGCTTGATTCATGGCTAAGATGGTTTAAATCTCAAAGATTAACATGAGCATTGCTTTCAATGCAATCATGGATGGAGTGAAGCCTCATAAAGACCTTTTTAAGTCTTTAGCTAAGAATAAGCTCATGACATTTGCAAAATTTAAGGCTAAGGCAACATCATATATCAAGCATGAGTATAACATCAAAGCTTCACTAGAGGCAAACCTAAGTAGATTTGATCTAAAAAATGATAGGTTCACTTGAGTGTAAAAAATTGGCTTAGTAGCCATGATGTTCATTTTTTGGGAGGAAGTAATGAGGATAGGAAGATATTGTGAATTCTGACCTTTTCTACTCATGCTCCTTTCAACTATCTCATATCTAACATCTACATAGAAATTTGGAATCAAAGAATTTTTTAGTGGCTTGAGACAATGAGAGAGAATCCCTCTATAAGGAATTCTAGCAAGTGTTGTGTTTTCCAATGTGATAAGGGCCACAATATTGATAAATGTGTAAAACTTTAGAATGAGATAGAAGATGTCATTCAAAGAGGTTACCAAAGGAAATCTTTAGCTCACGATGTAGTGAATATTAAAAGACTAGTTCAAAGAAGGAGAATTGATCAAAAGTGAGAGAAGTGACCTAACCAAGCTTTGTAGGAATGATAAAGAGGATGGTAATGACAATAACAGGGCCTTGAATGCTGTCATTAACACCATAAGTGGCAAACTCTCTAATTTAGGCTAGTCTTGCTCTTTAAGCTTAACTAACGCCTTTAATTATGTTTGCAATCTTCAAGGCAAGAAGTTAAAGGTCAATAATTCAATAACTTTTTCAGAAAGAGATTATGAAGGCGTCTAAAAGCCTTATGATGATGCGCTAGTTATCGGTACGAAGATTGGAAATTTCAAGGTTAGGAAGATCTTAGTAGACATAGGAAGCATAGTCGATATAACCTTTTAATATGCATAAGATTAGATGAAACCCAAGATTAAGGCACTACTAAGGTCTTAAGATTATGACCTCTATGCCTTCAATAATCAACTAATATGCGTTTGAGGAGTGATTTATTTCCCCATCCAAATTGAGGATGACAACAATGTAGTAGAAGATAAGGTAGATTTTCTTACGCTCAAGTAAGGTACTACTAAGGTCTTAAGATTATGACCTCTATGCCTTTAATAATCAATTAATATGTGTTTGAGGAGTAATTTATTTTCCCATCCAAATCGGGGATGACAACAATGTAGCAGAAGATAGGGTAGATTTCCTTGCAGTTAAGTGTTGGTCCCCTTATAACATTATTAAGGGCTGACCTAGCTAAAATCTTTTTAGCATGGTCCCCTTTATTACGTATGATGGGAATCAACTTCTAGGTCTAATCATAAGCTCTTGAGCAAAGGAAATGGCAAACAATGTTTGCTAAATCCTTAACTATTGCTTAACTTTAGATGAGGTTGACCTGTTATGTTAATAGGAACTATTCATGCTGCCAAGCTTATTCACTATTACTCTTCTCCTTATTCAAGAACTTGGCTAAGCTGTACTAATTGAGGGATGTCACTCTAGGTCGCCATCTTATAGCTTATTCTCCTTAGCAACCACCACAACAAAGTAGTGTCAATCACCTTTTGATCCTAAAAGCTGTTAATCATATTTGCTTACCTCAAATTCTATTGCATACCGAATCTGCTAACCACCTGCTAGAAGATATGTACCTTAATGCATGCACCTTAACTCCTGACAGCCCTGCATTCTCAATCTAGAAGGAGTACATAATTGTCCTTACATTTGTACTAAAAATTGTATATAGTTTTTGCCCTTTTTAGTAAATTCATTTCCTTTGTGTAATCCTAGTACTTATTGGTATAAATACCCCATGATAGGCTTTTGTAAAGTATTTTGACTTTCATCCATTAATGAGAATTCACTGAAATTTTCCTTTTCTCTATTGTTGAGAAACATTCCCAAACCTTCATTTTAGCTCATATTAACCCTTAAGCAAAATAGTGTGGCTAATGACTTAAATTACTTAGATAGGTGCATCACATCTAGCAAGGGTATGGTTTATGTATGCTTAAGTGGTGCATTACATCCACTCACTTACCTTGTAACCTTGAAATCCACCTAAAGCCCATCTAGTTTTCTTCAACAGTTATCTCGGAAGGACCCTTTCACGATATAGCAAGCCCTCTTCTAAGGCGTATACTCCTTTCTTGACCTCATGTCATATCATCTTAATATCAGAGCTTAAGGTTCTAATAAGGGTTGTGAGTTCTTAAGAAGTCTAATTTTTGTTGGTTTGTCAAATGTGTATGTATGTTAGCATTTTGATTATGTTGTGTGTTGGTATGGTTGCTATGTAAGTGGTGGTTTATGTTGAGATTTTAGTATGTGGTTGCTAGTGTAGTTTGTTCTTGCTCTATTTTTGTCTCTTGAAATAGAGTAGGTGATCATTGAGTTGTTCACATTGCTATTGTTGTGGTGGTAGTGAGAGTTAAACAAGTGGGTGTTGTTAAGTTGTAGTAATTGTTATTCAGTTTGTGAGGAGGTACGGTGAAAATTGAGTTTTGGTCCAAAATTTATTCTTGTAGTGAAAATGATAGAGCCTAGCATAAACACCATGATTGGAGACACTGAGAGTGATTCTTTAGATAGAGCCTTCCGTGTAAAGCAAACTCCAAGATCCATTGATGAGCAAATAGATCATCTTACTAAGTTGATGGAAAATGTTATGGTGACGGTGAGAGTAGTAGCTGCCCATACTTGTAGAGAATGTCATACTAGAGGTTAAATCGATTGGATTCCCTTAGAAGAAAACTTAGCTGATTACAAAATCAATAGAACGAATACTGAAGTTTAATAGAGATGAGTGAATTACCCAATGCATCATGTGCAAGCTAAAGTGATTAAATAAAGAGTCTATCATAGAATGGAAGTAGATGACGATGAAGAGAGTGAATGTGAAGAATTTTACCAAGTCGATGAGAGACTAGGTCAAGCACCCCAACAAAGGAGGTAAGTAAGCTGACCTATCAAGGTTAACTTTCTTGTTTGGCAATACAAAAGAGGAGTAGAACAACTTGCTCATCGAAGGATTGTTCTTGAAGACGCTAATGAAGTTGAAGATTAGCTAGGAGGTGATGAGTATTATGAGGAACATCTTGCTTGAGCTCCTAGAAGCATTGAAAATGTAATAATTCAATTTTTTGGCTACTTAGGGAGTGGAAGTAGTGTGCCTAGAAGCTCAGTTATCATTAGGACTTATCGAGGTGGATTTAAACTGAAATGGGTCCTTTGAGATATTGAAGAAAATTATAGGGAAATGGTTTACAACCAAACAAGAATAGTTGACGTGAAGCTGCTCGAAGGATGTGACTCATCAGCAAATATAACACGACTTGACACCACACTTGATATGACGCATAAGTTGATATCAAGGTCCACTCGCCACTAATTTTGAGCTACTCGGCAAGATTAGATAAGAGTGTATGAAATATGGACTTAGAGAGGATTGTCTCACAAGAATAGAATATTTAGTATTAAAGTATAAGTTATATTTGGCTTATAAAAGAAAAGGATTATTTATAGTAAGTCCTTAAGGTAGCATTACAAATAATGAAATGATAAGAAAGTATATACAAAAAGAGGATTCCTAACACATACCAAAAACGGTAAAAAGGAGAAAAGACCACAAATGGAAAGGTAGTACAATTTTAGATGAGGTGGACAAGTGATAGTGTAACATTAGTCCCATATGAATATTCTTTAAGTATACTAGGCGAGAGGGGTCAAAATGTTGTGGCATAAAGGGCCGGGATGAGAGAGTTGGCGGAATGCCAAGAGAAAACTATTTGGCTATTTAAGTGAGTCTCTAATCACTTGGCAGGAACTTCTTTGCAGTATTTGGTCGAATTATTCGGTATAAGGTCTTTAGTAAGGGAACGGTTGACATCGTCACTATCAAGTGTATAGATCAACGTATGACAATTAAGGGACCTCAAGGAGTTTAGCCACATTCCTTCGGCATAAACTTTCTTATCATTAGTAGGTTGTCAAGAGAGAATTCGCCATGTGAGGGATTGGAGTCCTTGGAGCCATACAAGAGTAATGGGATCGTTGATTGGCAAGTCATTAGTTTCTCGGGGTTATTGAAGATTTTCCCTCAAATCTTGGTCTTCGTCATCTTTGGGGCACATATGGAGTTAAGTTGGCGACATTAAATGTGGTAAACATGCCAAGACCTTCGGGTAGCTCAATCTCATACGCATTATCATTAATGTGCCTTAAGATCTTGTAGGGGCTATCCGCTTTAGGAGATAGTTTGTTTGTCCTCTTGCTAAGGAAGCGCTCCTTGCTAAGATAGATCCAAAAAAGGTCCCTAGGGGCATAAACAATTCGTTTCCTTCTGTGGCTTCCTAATTCCTTTTGTCGAGCTACAATTTTGCCTAATTACACGGAAATTCTTTAACGCAACTAGTGAAATTCCGTGGTACGTTGCAAGCCGGATTGACTCTCCCCTTCAATAGTCGAGTTGTTAACCAAGTCCAAGGATAGGTTCGAGTTAAGTCTATAAGCAACCTCAAATGGTGATGTTCCAATAGAGCTGTGAATGGAGCGATTGTAGGCAAATTCAATGATGGGCAGGCATAAATCCTAATCACAAGAGTTCTTTCCAACATTGGCGTATAGGAGATTACCAATAGTTCTATTAGCTACTTCAGTTTAGCCGTCTATCTAAGGGTAGCAAGAGGTATTGAAGAGGAGTTTAGTACCAATTTTCCTCCATAAGGTTTTCCAAAAGAAGCTCATGAATTTGGAATCATGATTGGACACAATATTCCTTAGCACTCCATGCAATCGTACAATTTCCTATAAAAAGTGGTTAGCGATAAATAAAGCATCATTAGTTTTGTGGTAGGGGATGAAATGGCCCATCTTGTTGAATTGATCAACCACCACCATGATCGAATCGTGTCTTCTCGGCGTGTGGGGAAGGCCGAGCATGAGATCCATGCTTAGATCAATCCACGATCGCTCAAGAATTGATAGGGGTGTATATTCTCTATAGGGTTCTCTCTACCGTTTTGTATACTTATACACCTTGCACCTCTCAAGTTTTCGGTGTACATTCCTCATCATCCCTAGCCAGTAAAAGTGTTCCTTCAATATCTTAACCGTCCTCTTTTCCCCAAAATGTCCAACCAGACCCCTAGCATGAGCTTTTCGATCCAGTAGCTCCTTTGTAGAACTACTCGGCATGCAAATTTGCTTTCCCTTCATTAGCAACCCTTCACTTAAGTAGAATCCATCTACAGCTCCTCTATAACTGCACTTGGCTACTAAAGGCCCAAAATGTGGGTCATGCTCATATCGATCAGGTAAAGTTCCAAATCCAAGCACTTTAGCTTGCATTGTTGCAATGAGGGTATGACAGCGAGAAAGTGCATCAACCACTATGTTGGTGCTTCCCTTCTTATACCTGATGACATAGTAAAAGATCTTTAAGAACTCGACTCACTTAACGTGGTGTCAAGAAAGCTTTTGCTACCTGCGAAGATGCTTGAGAGATTCATGATTCGAATAGATTAAGAATTCTCTTGGCAATAGATAATGTTGGTAATTTTGAAGTGTACGGACAAGGGCATAGAACTCCTTGTCATAGGCTAAGTAATTCATAGTAGCAGCATCTTGCAGTTTTTTGCTGAAGTAAGCAATGGGTTGGTGTTTTTGCATAAGGATAGCATCAATGCCGATGCTAAATGCATCACATTCAACCTCAAAAACCTTCTCGAAATTTGGTAGGGCAAGTATTGGAGCAAATGTCAACTTACACTTCACTTCTTCAAAACTCCTTTGAGCCTTTTTTGTCTATTTAAACTCAACATTCTTCTTGGTCAATTCAATCAACGACATAGTTATAGAGCTGAAGTTCTAAATAAATCTTTGATAGAATAAGGCTAGGCCATGGAAGCTACTAACTTCGGCTACACTTATTGGTGTAGGCCACTTATTAATAGCCCTAACCTTTTCCTCATCAACTCGAACTCCATTCCCTAAAATGACATATCCGAGGAATACAACCTCTCTTCAATGGAACGTACATTTCTTTAGGTTATTGAATAATTTCTCAAGGTGGAGTACATTAAACACCAATCTCAAATGTTCAACATGAATGAAAAGGTCGGCATTGTAAACTAAAATATTGTCAAAATAAAAAACAATGTTTTGAGCATATGATTCATGAGCGTCATGAATGTACTCGGCGCGTTAGTTAAACCAAATGGCATAACCATCTACTTAAAAAGACCATCCCGAGTTTTAAAGGTTGTTTTCCATTCATCTCTTGGTCTCATTCATATTTGATGATACCCACTCTTCAAATCTATCTTTGAAAAGATATGTGCACTATGTAACTCATTGAGCATGTCATCTAACCACAAGATCGGGTATTAGTACTTAACAGTAATCTTTTTGATGGTATGGTTGTAAATGCACATCCTCCATAATCCATCTTTCTTCAGTACTAGCATGGTTAGGATGGCATATTGGCTCATGCTCTCATGGACATTTCCACGATCTACCAACTCATGAACTTTCCTTTTCAGCTTAGCTACCTATTCAAAATTGAGTCTATAGGCGGGTCGATTCAGTAAGGTTGCTCTAAGTTAAAGATCAGTGCAATGCTCAATTCCTCTTAAGGGAGGTAATCCTTTCAACATCTTGGTAAGGAAGAGGTCAGCAAATTCCTGAAGTAGTTGCTGTACTTTTGCAGGTAAGTTATTGGCCTCTCTAACCTCTAAGTGTCTCTTGACCAAGAGGAGTACATAGTCCTTGGCCTTGACCTCTCATGTAAATTGAGCTTGGGAAATCACTAAGGACTTTCGCTGCAAAGATCTAGCAACCTTTTCCTAGGCTTCTTGCACTTCCTTAGGACTCATAGGTGTTAATATAACTTTCTTCCTATCCTTTTGAAATATATAGGTATTTCTACACCCATCGTGTAATACTCTAATGTCAAATAGTCACGGTCAGCCAAGTAATATGTAAGATGCACACATAGGAAGGACATCACACATCACCTTGTCCCTATACCTATCACCAATAGTAATTGGCACTCTGACTTGCTCAGAAACATGTAATCCTCCTTTCATGTTCAGCTAGTGAATCTTATATGGCTTAGGGTGTGGAAGAGTCAGCAATTCATGGCCTTTACTACCTCTTGTATGATGACGTTGGCACAACTCCCTCCATCAATGATTACAGCGCATAGCTTGCCATTCACCCGGCAATTTGTATGAAAGAGGTTCTCTCTTTGCTTATTTTCATTAACCATAAAAGTACCAAGAGATCGCCAAACAACAAAGCAATGCTCGGCTTTGCCCTTAGGGGGTATCTTGGCCTCTTAATCTTCCTTAAATTCTCCTAGCACCCGATCAGTTGCCACTTCTCCCTCTCCTTCACTCACAATTTCTACTTCCTTTTATGGTCATGACTCAGTGGTTTGGACATTAACTAGCCACATGCCCATAGCCAAGGCATTTAAAACATTTAATTTCTCAGGTTTTCCTCCCTAAACTCCGACCCTGGTCTCTTTAGATCTCAGGTTCCTTGGGCTTGATCTTACCTTAGCCCTCGTCTGATCAGTTCGACATGTGACCTTAGCGTTCCACCTCAAAACTGTTTGACGCCCTATCATTCCCTACTCAACTTGGCAGGCTAATCCTATTTGGCATCATGGTTTGATTACTTGGCATTTGGCTAGCCTAGTTTCGCCGTTGCCTTTCAACTCTTTAGGCTATATGAATGGTTTCATCCAAAGTTGTGAGGCTTTGCAATTCCACAACGTGACCAATCTCAGGTTAGAGTCCCAAGACGAACCGTGCTATAGTTCAGGTCTTAGGCTTGTCAACATCATATCTTATCATGAAATAGTCATCTATGGACTTGTTACCTTGCCTCAAGTCTTGGAGTCATCAGAAAGTGTCTTGTTCATAGTGTTCAGGAATGAACTTGTTTCATAGAACTCTCTTCATCTCATTTTACGTTTGGACCTCGCGTTGGGTCTTCTAGTGAACATTCTATAGCTTCCTCCACTATATTGTTGCGAACTTAGAAAATTGTAATGCGGCTACTTTAATGTAGACAACAGCCACATAATTATAGAAGTTAAATATCTATTCGATCTTCTCTTCCCAGTCTAGGTAGTCATCAGCACTACCAGACCCATTGAAGTTCGGAATCTGTACCTTAAGATGTTTGGCACCTCTTGGCACTTTGAACTTTTGCTCATCAATGCTAACGTGCTGGTCTTCTTCTTCTTCTTCACACTCTTCCATTTCATCCAACACTAACCTTCTCTTTGTAACTCTGTCGACACATTGCAGTAGTACCTGGTTCACTGGAAAGGCTTTCGTAGTTCGCTTGTTCATTTGCCTCCTTGGTCTATCTTCCATTTCTCAGCCTTGCCTAGTAACTCTCTTATGCGGTCCATTCTCTAAGACCCTATTTACTAAGATAGCTAAATTGGCCACAATAGTAGTAATATCTTATAGTTGCTCTTCAGTAGTACGTAGGGTTTGTTGGGTAACTCGATTGTGACTATGAGCATCACTTTTGACATCATGAATCTCTCCTTGTACACTAAGGTTCGACATTCTTAACTCAAAATTTCAATAACTACACTTCACATGGATGGCTATAATCACATATAGTATCTTGATCAGTAGACTGACTATTACTACACAGCTCTGGGTCTCAACCTCAACCTTAATCTCTAATACCAAAATATATGGTGTGCCTAGGAGTTCAGTTATCACTAAGACTTATTGAGGTGGATTTAAACTGAAATGAATCCTTCGAGATATCAAAGAAAATTAAAGGGAAATGGTCTACAACCAAACAAGAGCAGCTGACGTGAAGCTGCTAAAAGGACGTGACTCACCAACAAACACAACATGACTTGACACTACACTTGATATGATGCATAAGTTGATGTCAAAAGTCCACCCGCCACTAATTTTGAGCTACTTAGCAAATTTGATAAGAGTGTATGAAATATGGATTTAGAGAGGGTTGTCTCAAAAGAACAGAATATTTAGTATTAAAGTGTAAGTTATATCCGGTTCACAAAAGAAAAGGACTATTTATAGTAAGTCCCTAGAGCAGCATTATAAATAATGAAATAATAAGAAAGTATATATAAAAAGGGGATTCCTAGTATATACCAAAAAGGGTAAAATGGACAAAAGACCAAAAATGGAAAGGTAATACAATGTCAGATGAGGTGGTAGTGAAACATTCGTCCCATACAAATATTCTCTAAGTATAGTAGGCGAAAGGGGTCAAAATGTTACGACAATAAAGGGTTAGGATAAGAGAGTTGGCGGAATAACAAGAGAAAACTATTTGGCCATTTAAGTGAGTCTCTAGTCACTTAGTAGGAACTTCTCGGCAGCATTTGGTTAGATTACTTAGCACAGGGTCCTTGGTAAGGGAATGGTGTGCATCATCACTATCGAATGTATAGATCAACGTACAATAATTAAGGGACATCAAGGAGTTCAGCCTCATTCCTTTGGCATAAACTTTCTCATCATCAGTAGGTTGCCGAGAGAGAATTCGCCGTATGAGGGATTGGAGTCCTCGGAGCCGTGTACGAGTAATGGGGCCATTGGTCGACAGTTCATTAGGAAGTGCTAATGAATACATGGAATGGTAAGTGTAAGCTAATATGTTACTTGAGTATTATCACTATATAGAACACAACTAGGTTTAACTTTCTGTCCTAAAGTTCATGGGGTATGCTCACATATGGTAGAGAAAGATGTTGATGACAAGATAAAGAGAAGGCCAACATAATGTACCTACGAGGAATGGAATGAAGAGGGCCATGCAAAGTAGATTCATTCCTCAAATCATATTACTAGGACACCTTTGCCAAGCTGCATGAATTAAAGCAAAGAACCTAATTTGTTGATGAATTTGTCCAGGAGTTCCAAATACTTATGATCAAATGTAAGGTGGATGAAACTAAGACACAAACTACTTCAAGGTTTGTTACTGACCTAAGATATGAGATTAGGGACAATGTTGATCATTAATACCCTCGAAGAAGCCATCAAGATTGCCCAACAAGTTGAAAGGAAAAGAAGAAGTCAACCTTTTCGAGTTCCACATTCCTAACCTATCCAACCTTCTCAACCTACCTAAAGAAGTGGCTAAAGGTCTAGTGACCCATTGTTGAACAAGAATGAAGGGAAAATTTCTCATATAGAGGAAGTTAGGCAGGAACTAGGAAGGAATGAAAAGGAATTTGAAAAGGGGTAGACCTTAGGAAGAAAGACTAGTGAGTTCAAGTAATTCAAGTGCAAAAGCTTTGAGCATATGGTTGCCCAATACCCAAATCAATGAATCATGGTCATCAAAGGAAAGGTTCTAACCTTTGAACTCTTGTGGAGTAAAGGACCAACTATTTGCTTTGATTATCAATAGTGGTAGTTGTATAGATGTAACATTTACAAGATTAGTCAAGCAATTGAAGTTGCTAACCTATCCACATTCTAAGTCATACAAACTCCATTGGTTGAATGAGAAGGGACCTTTGCAAGTGTTACACTTAGTGTTATTACCAATTTCTATCGAAAGTTATAAAGATGAAATTTTGTGAGACATGTTACCAATGTGTGCTTCATATATCTTACTTGGCTAACCTTGCTTATTTGATAAACGAGTTGCTTATGATGGATACAAGATCACCTATACATTTGGGAAGGATGGTTGATTTATTACCTTGATCCCTATAGCACCAAGTTAAGTCAGCAATATGCGAACCAAGATGAATTGATGAATTAAAGGCTTAATGAAGAGCTTATTCAAGCTTTAAGGTGCTGTGAAGAATGATGAACCAATCTATTTATTGATCTAAAGACTATTGAATATAGAGAGGGAAGCCAAACCACTTGAGGCCATAAAGGAGTTATTGAAAGAATTTGCTAATCTATTTTCTGATGAACTACCAAAAGGCTTATTACCTTTGCAAGGAATAGAGCATGACATTGAGTTAGAACTAGGCATTACTCTACCAAATCAGCTAGCCTATCGAATGAATCTTGAGCAAGCCGTTGAGTTGTAAGGGCAAGTAAATGAGTTAATCGAAAGAGGATATGTATGTGAAAGTATGAGTCCTTATGCTTTGCCAGCATTATTAGTACCTAAGAAAGATGGTTGCTAGTGAATGTGTGTAGATAGGTATACTATTAATAAAATTTTCGTTAAGTATCAATATCCAATAGTAAGGTTAGATGATATGTTGGATGAGTTACATAGAGCTGAAGAGTTTTTTAAAGATTGATCTAAAATTTGGATATCATCAAATTTACATGAAGAAAGGCAATGAGTGGAAGATAGCCTTCAAAACCAAGTATGGATTGTCGAATTGTTCATGATGCTGTTTGGTTTGTCTAATACATCGAGTACATTCACGAGGATGACGTACCATGTTCTAAGGAGTTAGATAGGGAAATTTTTCATGGTATACTTTGATGATATATTAGTGTACAGCCTATATCTAACTAGTCATGTGGATCACCTTTGAACAGTGTTTGAGTTGTCGAGGAATGAAAAATTTATTGAAGAACCTTAAGAAGTGTTCCTTTTGTTAAGATGAAGTTGTATTTATAGGATATGCGGTGAGTGAAGAAGGCTTTAGAGTAGATGAGGAGAAAGTTTGAGCTATTGTAGAATGGTCTACCGTGACCTCATGTGCTAACATTAGGAATTTTCATGGTTTAGCTCCTTTCTATTGTAGATTAATCTAGAATTTTAGCTCTATTGCTGCATCCTTTATTGATCTCACTAATAAGGACATCGAATTCATATGGGGAAGCAAGGAAGAAGAAAGCTTTGCCATGTTGAAGAAGAGATTGACCTTAGCACCAATTCTATCATTACTATATTTCACTAAAGTGTTCGAGCTAGTGTGTAATGCATTTAACATAGGAATTAGAGCAATGTTGATGTTAGAATGCTGATTAATCACCTACTTTAGTGAGAAACTCAAGGGTTCAACTTTGAACAATTTTGTTTATGAGAAGGAATTGCATGCATTAGTTTGAGCAATGCAAATGTGGCAACATTATTTGTTATCAAGGGAATTTGTTGTTTATTTTTATCATTAGGCCTTGACATATCTAAAAAGTCAATTGAAATTGTCAAAGTGACAAATAAAGTAGGTAAAATTCCTTGAAGGATTTTCAATCACGATAAAGTATAAGAAAGGGAAGATGAATGTCTTGCCTTATCTAGATGACATGCCTTACTATCTAATCTTTAAACGAGGTTGATGGGATTTGTGAGCATAAAAGAGCACTATTAATCAGATCAACATTTTAGTTTAGCTTATACTTAGTGTGATGAGGGAAGGACATTAGATGACTATGCAAGTTGACTTATACCATATGAGAGTTACTCGTTAAGGAAGCCCATAATGGAGGATTAATTGGTCACTTTAGAGAAAGAAGGACATATGAATTGTTAAAATCAAGGCTTTACTACTCGACGATGATGAGGGATCTACATCATATAGTTGAAAGGTGTAAGACCTATAAAGAGGGCATATGTTGAGTAAAGCAAGGGAAAGTAATGCCTTTACCTATATTGGCTAAACCATGTACCGACCTAAGTATGGACTTTGTTCTTGGTTTGCCAAGAACAGCATAAAGAAAGGATGCCATCATGGTTGTGATTGATCAATTCATCAAAATGCCACATTTTGTTCGCTGCCATAAAACCAATGATGCTTTGGCTATTTCTGTTATGTTTTTGCAAAAAGACCATGTAGCATCGATTAAGAACAAAACTTCCCTTCAGTACGTCATACCATCCTTAGATAGATGGATAGACAGAGGTTATCAATAGAATATTAGGATCTCTACTTTGAGCTATAAGTTGACATTATCAATTGCTTACCAATAGTTGAGTTCACCTACAGTAGATCTATCCATAGTATGATTGGTAAAACTACATTCAAGATTGTCTACGGATTCATTCTTAAGCTCCCTTTTGATAAGATCCTAAGACTTCCAACTAAGTTAAAAGACTAAGAAGCAAAAGATTCGACTTAGATTCTTCAATAGATCTACCAAAGGGTTAGAGAATAATTGATCCAAGTTGTAGAGAAAATTGCTTAGAAAAGCTCAAGACATAAGGATAAGAAGCTATTTTAACTAGGAGACTTAGTATGGCTACACTACAATAAAGAAAGGTTTTTGAACAAGCAAAAAGGAAAGATGTTACCTTGAGTAGAAAGACCTTTTAGTGTGTTGCAAAAAGTGAATGATGATGACTATTGGCTCAAACTTCTTAAAGGATATGGAGTCTCCAATGTCTTCAACATTGCTAACCTAAGCCCATGCGTCGTCAAGAAAGAAACCCATGTGGAGAGCTCTAAGGATTTGATCACAAATCCTAAACAACCTGAAGGGAATGATGGGAATCAACTTGCAGGTTTAATCACACATTCTCGAGCAAAGGGAATGGCTAACATGGTCTTCTAAATCCTTGACCATTACAACTCCAAAAGTGGCCAACCACTATATTAAGGAGATCTTTTCTTGCTATTGAGCCAATCCACTAGTGCTCTTCACCCTACTTAAGAACCTGCTTAAGCTATGCTAATTAAGGGATGCCATGCTGGTTTACTGATTTATCTTGTAACCCATTCCCATGAATAACCTCCTTAACAAAGTAGTGTCGATCAACATTTTACTCCAAAAGCCATTAATCTTATTTGCTTGCGTCAAATTCTATTATGCACTAACATTCTCATTCTAGATGAATTACATAATTGTTCTTCTTACATTTGTATTGACAATTGTATATAGTTTTAACTTTTTTAGTAAATTTATTTCTTTTGTGTAATCTTAGTATTAGGAGGTATAAATAGCCTATGATAAGCTTTTTAAAGGATTTCGACTTTTATCCATTAATGAGAATTCTCTAAGATTTTCCTTTTCTTTGTTGTTGAGAAAAATCTTCAAACCCTCCTTTTGTCTCATATCAACCCTTAACTAAGGTTATGTGATGAGCATCCCAAATTACTTGGAATGGTGCATCACATCCGTTAAGGGTTTGATCTATGTATACTTAAGTGGTGTATCACATCCATATATAGCTAATGAGATTGCTTATCCTTAAAATCTACACAAAACCCATCTAGTTTTCTTTGGTAGTTATCTTTAAAGGATACATCCATTATATGATAAGACCTCTTCTATGGCACATACCCCTTTCTTGACCCCCATGTCATATCAATGCACTTAAAAGCTAAGTTTCCCATTCTAACAAGGGTCGAAGTATATAGAGGGGATTAATAGCTCATGGGGTCCTTATATTTAAAAGCCTTCATATGCGAGGAGGTTTTCTACAATGAAACCAATCTAGATTAGAGTATTGACTCAATGGAGAAACCAAAAGTGGGAATTGAAGAAACACAACTCGAAGAAGATCTAAAGAAGACTACAAGGATCGAAAAGTTTTATCTCCATGGCTTTGGCATGACTTAGTGCATTTCTTAAGATGGAATCTGATATGTTCGCATGGTCACCCTCAGACATACCTAAGTTACTTAAGATATTCATGATACATAAGTCGAAGATATATCTCAATGCTAAAGTCATTCAACAGAAGAAAGAGACATTTTCCCCCTAAGTGATAGTTTGCAGGAAAAGAAGAGGTGCAGAAATTTTTGAAAGTAGGCTTTATGTGGGAGGAGCCTTATTCGACCTAGTAAGCCAATGGTGTGTTGGTCAAGAAGTTAATTGGCAAGTGGCACATGTGCATTGATTTCACTTATTTGAATAAAGAATGCTTAAGGGACTACTTTCCCTTACCAATAATTGATTAAATGGTAGATTCAACTATTGGATATGCCTTGCTCAATTTTATGTATGTGTTCTTTGACAATAATAAAATGAAGATGGAGGAAGACAATGAAGTACACACCTCATTTGTCACTAACTTTGGTTTGTATTGTTATACTGTTATGCCTTTTGGCTTAAAAGAAGTTAGTGTGATCTATCAAAGGTTAATGAAAAAAAAAAAAAAAAGAAGTTTAACCCTCAAATTCATTATAATGTGGAAATATATGTTGATTACATGATTGTTAAGAGTATAGAGAAAGATCATCATCTTTCTCTTCTATAAGAAACTTTTAGTGCCTTAAGGAGGTATAGCATGACGTTGAATCCACAAAAATGTGTCATGGGGCTCACCTTTAGAAAGTTCTTTCACCATATGGTAATCAATAGGGGGCTCAAGCTAATATGAAGAAAATAAAAGCTATAAAGGATATGAAGTCCTTGAGTACATTGAAGAAGGTAAAGGAGCTATTGGGTTACATTGCAGCATTGAATAGATTTGTTTTAAAAAGCACTAATAAAGGTGCCAAGTTCTTCAAAATTCTAAAAAACCCTATAGAATTCAAGTAAACTAATGAATGTGAAGTTGTGTTCCAAAAGTTAAAGGAATTTTCATCATCTCTACGTTTACTTTTGAAATTCATTTAAGGGGAGGAATTGTTTCTTTATTTCTCTATCAATAGCCAAACCCTTTCCTCTTTACTTGTTCGTGTTGAGGGAATGGAGCATCGATCAATCTATTACATATTTCACATTTTGCCAGGAGCAAAGTTAAGATGCACTAAGATGGAGAAGTTTGTTCTTTCCATGGTTATAGCAGCAAAGAAGTTAAAGGCTTACTTTAAGGCTAACTAAGTGAGGGTTCTCATAGATTAGCCTCTACGACAAGTATTGTAGAAGCTTGATTCCTCAAGTCGAATGATGAGGAATGTGCTAGATTTGAGTGCATATGGTGTTTATTGTAGACTAAGAGCAGCTCTAAAGGCACAAGTTCTAGTGAATTTTGTCGTAGATTCCATAGGAGAAGAGGACATGGTCATGCTACTCGAGAAGCCTTAGTGAAACTTATATGTTGATGGCTTCTCAACATGAAAAGGACGTAGAGCAAGTCTTGTTGATAGTATTTTTTAGTAAAATAGGTCGAAGGCCTAAAGCAATAACATTAAGTCTTAAGTTCAACTCCGACGATTCATCCGGGTACAAGTATCGACTCACTCACTATAAATACTGGACAAGCCCCCTAGGTAAGGAGACCCCTTTCTTTTGTTCTTTTACTCTCATAATCACATTACAACTCTATTTATATAATAAGAGGATTAATTTAGATATCAGAGTAACTATGCCAAAATACCCTTTGGCACCCCTTTTAGTTGTGTTTTTGTTTTGCAGGTACTCATATATTAAAATAAAAATTGATAGTCAACAATTGACATCATCTATGGGAACAAGGAGAAAAACAAGATGCAATCATAATTTTTAGTGGTTCTCCGAGAGGATGCAAGGTGAATTTGGTTTGGTATACTTTGCTATCTCCATTTCCTATTAGAGTTGTGAAAATCTATGCTTAATTTATCATTGGATTTTTCTTTTCTCATTGCTTCCAATCCAGTACTAGTATCTCTTTTTACTACATTCACATGATCATTGGTATTTGGTTTAAACTCTTGCTTCCTGTGAAGACACGCTTATTTACGTTATCAAAGATGGAAAACTGCCTCAGAAACTACCATGGTACTACACGTTGAACAGACATTTGCGGCCTATAGATGAAAAACTACCATTTGTAATTGCCACTTGTCGTCTTTTTTATTTTTTATTTTTTTATAACCAACGATTTATGTGTATTCTAACTACAATGAATCAGAGGAGATGATTGAACACTTTGTCGATATTCAAGTTGCGGAATATTCATTCATGAAAGGTTATTGGTTTCCTACTTCATTATTGTTGTGTATATCCTGATTGGAAATAATGGAAAGGATGCCATGTTTGTTTCAAGTACATTCATGATGAAAAGATATCAAGGAACTTCCCAAGATAACTATTACATTTTGTGCGGATATTAATTGCAATATTGTTGAGGCTACTTTCGAGAATTTCATTCACTTGCTGTTAGGAGACTTTCTTCTTCTATAAATTATCTTCAGTAGTAGGGAAGCAACTTCATGAGTGTCAAGCAACTATCCTAATTTCGTTTTTCCAAAACTTCAAGACAAACATCTTCAAGTTGACCTTCGATAGCAAAGCTAAGCTCCTACAAGTCCATTTTCCGAGCTCTACTGAGAATTTATAGTGGCGCAGCAGTCGATCCAAATTTCAGCAGATGCCAAACAACTCTAGGCTCGAGGAATGATCTAGACGATACTAAGCATTGAGCACATCGGAGCTCCTACTGACTGAGTCGAGCTCCAATTCATGTTGGACTACGATCTATGCTGATCTATTTATATTGACCTACAATACTAACCGAGGAGTTAAGCTATTCACTAACACGGCCTGATGTTTGCAATTTCTGCTTGGGCGGATTTAATTCAAGCTTCACGAGCTGAAAGTTTAATTCAGGCTTCCTTATAACTCTTAAAGGCACATTAGTCCAAGGGCGCATCTCTATTAGCCGAACTTCGATTTAGACAGTCACGGGCTATTTCTCATGGTCGTGTTGACCTATTCTATTACAAAGCGTGTAAAACCAAGCTCTCTTATTAAAGATCTCCATATTCCACTAAGTGAAGGACTTCCGTTCACAAATTAAGTTACCGAGAGCGACTTCTTTATTCGAGCTACTTTCTATTTAGCAATCCAATCATTAATAAGACCCGCCCCTGTCGGCTCTCTCCACCCTTGCCGAGCTTCTCTGAGCAGCTGCAAGACGAGTGACTAAGCTTCATGATAATAAAGTCCGAGCTACTCTTCTTTCATTGGGCACTATCAAACAACTCAAGTCAATTGTTGCCGAAGCTTTTGTCTTATTAGCACCAAACAACTCAAGTTTGAAAAATCTGCAAAGCCACTTTCAGATAAAACACTACCAAGAAGTGCCTTGGATTCACCGAGTTTCATTAAGCCTGTACATCCATGCTATTTGTGTCCGTTTGCCGGTACATGTCGACATTGTGTATATGTTGAGTGTCCTTCGAATTTCCCTTGCTGAACTACTGTCATCTGAACGGTTTAACGGTACCGTGTAATCTATTTGCCGCACAGGGCATCAATGCCGAGTTGAAATTCTCGTTTGAGCCATTCACTTCAACATGGGTTCAAGCTTCTTGAAAGGGTAGCAACTCTGCCAAATTTATTTAAAGATTTTGAGCTCTATATAGAAAACAGTTATAGCATGAATTAGCAACAAGATCTGAGATCCTTGTCGAGCTCTTACTATGACCAGTTCGTACCAAGTTGTGTATGGCCGCTTACCAAGTTATATGTCACATTCTCAACCAGTAGTCGACAACTAGTAATATAGAGGGGCCAAGCGGCAGAGCAAACTTGTGCCGAGCTCTGTGGTACACGAGCCGTAGAGTGCATAGTCCTCGAGTTAAACATAGAGTAAGCCTTGTACACGAGGCCAATCTCTTTTGCGCAAGTCCAGTGAAGAATAATTTATACCATGAGCAAAACTAAGGAGTGAAGAAGACGTGCCGAGCACTACAAGTCAAAGGCCAAGCCATTCTTAGATAAGTTCGAGGAGCGAGGAAGATACTTGGCAGAGAGAAACAATGTTCGCCGAGAGTAACTCTGCACGAACTCAACTTTTATTTCAACCATGCTCCTTAACAACAGCAAGATAACATCACTCTAATGCACTTCATGTCATAAATAGCTCCTTGAATTGAATTTCGAGCTGCTCCTAAGCGTGCAAATGTTATGCGCGCTTGCGTGCTTATAAGACCAATATGGGCCAAGTCAAGTTCTATCCTTTCCCAAGCCGAACTTTAGTGCTTGAGCTCATGACAACGGATTCGGACATGGCAACAACTTTCACCCATGGAGCTCATAGCAGCTTGCTCCATCTAGCTATAGTTGAGTCCACGTCGCACTTCAAGTATTCACACTCCAGGCCGCACACTTTAGTCCTGAGCCACTGTGATCTAAGATGTTGAGAAACTGACTCCGAGTTCTTTCTATGAGCCTACAAAAATAGCCCAGATGCCAAGTTTATCTGCGTCATACCAAGTCCCTGAGCTTTGTGCCAAGTTGCTAAGGAGCCGCTACAAACTTAAATTGCTAAGCTACTCCTGCAATGTCCGTACCGAGAAACTTCAATGAAGAATAGCAAGATCTGATTAGTGGCTGCTATATACTCAAATTGCTGGGCTACTCCTCGATCTAAACTACACACTCCACTGTCTACGCCACTTGTGAACGACAATTGATACGCACGCCTAAGTTCGAGTCTCTTTTGGATCAAACAGCAGCTGTGATGCCAACTTTTCCCCCTAGGCTATGTCGAACACCAGAATACGCACGCCTAAGTGTAGCTGTGATGCCAATTGATACGCACTAGGCAACTTTTCCCACTAGGCAGCTGTGATGCCAATTGATACGCACGCCTAAGTGTAGCTCCATCCCCCGAGCTATCACATGATAGCTATGTCGAACACCAGAATAGTCGAGCAGCAGCATCTTGGAACTACAAGCTCCAACTTCCGATTTTCCTTTGAATCGAGTGGCATCGTAGAATTCGGCAGTCATTGAGCCGAGCTCTTTTAGTCCATCATGGTGGTGTAATCTAAGTTCTAATATGTTACTAATAGCAACAGGTTCGATTCAATTTGTCCCATAGCAAGCCGAATATACATGTGACGGAAATCTTGGATACATACATATGATATAAGCTAATAGTTGAACCACACATGCTGGTCCTCATTGATTAAAGATAAATAAACCTTATCATTATTGTTTTTAGTTTATCCATTATTAATTTTTCAAGGGATGTGTTTTATGCTAAGCCTTAAGGCTATTCATTGTTGGCATTGAAACTCAATTCATTGTTCATGAATTAATCCATATCTAACTATATGTTACTTCACAATGTGGGCTTTCATAGGCTTAGTAATAAAAACTATTGGCCATTAGCACTTGTAGTGATTTATTTAAATTTGAGCAGGCTAATTTCTACCTCCTTTCAAGATGAGAATGAAAGCTTAGAAATATATTGGGGTTACATAAACGCCCTCTATTTTAAGCCCAAGCAAAGTATGATTCATGTCTTATATTTGATGGATGACGGGAAAAGGATACTTACGAATCACTAAGTCCAAAATGAGCTTAGATGACGAGACATAATGCTTAAGTCTTAATTATAAATGATGAGCTATTTAAAAACCTTAAGGCACTAAATGGCGATGGGTTAAATACTTTAATTTGACACTTTGTATGGACAACGAATAGATAAACCAAAGTCTTATACTTTAATGGACTAGAGGCCAACTAGCCTATTTTATGACTTTACTTAGCACAAGTTAAGCCCAGCTTAGACAACCTGCATGCTTCCTTAGCTTTTTAAGGTACATTAGCCTCTTTAGGCCTTCACTTCTCTAGGCATTTTGGTCTCTTTAAGCCTTTGCCTTTTCAAGTACTCCAACTTCTTCAAGCCTTACCTCTTTTGGTGCTCTAGCCTTTTGAGGTCTTCACCTCTTCAAACACTCTAGCCTCTTCAAGCCTTTGTTTTTTAAGGCATATCGGTATATATAAGTGCTCTAGCCTCTTCATGCCTTTGCTCCTTTAAGCATTCTAGCCTTTTTAGGCCTTGGGTTACAAGCTTTTCCAAAGATCTCACAAAATCAACCTCCTTAAATACTCTCTTTGCCAACTTTGTCACCAAAGAGAGTAGGGTGCAAATGTTGATAGCATTTTTTAATAAAATATGTTGAAGGCCTAATTTAGTAACATTAAGGCTTAAGCCCAACCCCTATGGTTCATCTAAGTACAAGTACCGACTCATAAATACTAGACAAGCCCCTAGGTAAGAAGACCCTTCTCCTTCATTCTTTCACTCTCATATTTACTTCACAACTCTATTTACATGACAAGAAAGTTGACTTAGGCATCGGAGTGATTGTTTTGGAGCACCCTTCGGTGCCCCCTTCTATAGCCATGTTCTTGTTTTATAGATACTTACATACTAGAACAAAAATCAATAGTCTATGGTTCTTATGCTTCAAGGACCACATAACTTATGGGTTCATTATACACTTAGGTTTGTTTTCCCAACTAGTAACAATAGTGCTAAGTATGAAGCACTAATAGTAGGCTATGGCTTGTCAAAGAGGTCGGAACTAAAGACTAGAATTTTTTACTTATTCATAGTTAACTATTCATTAAGTAAAGGGAGGTTATGCAACAAAAGATGAGGTGATTAGCAAGTACTAAACCAAAGTATGAATACTTGCCAAGGAGTTCTCGTCCTTTACAATTACAAAGGTGCTAAAGGAACAAAACACAGCTACCAACAAACTATTTAAGTTGGCTTTTACATCATTCCTAGATTTTATTGATTAGATCTTTATTAAATATTTGCTAAATAAGAGCTTTGAAACAATTGGGTAGTGTCTTGAAGTACAGCCTACACCAAAAGAAAAATCTTAGATGGATCTAATTGTTGACTGCCTAAAAGATGGGGAAGCACTGCTTACCATAGGGAAGAAGCTTGAAGGTTCGTATGGCAAGCTACTAATTACACCATGATTGTTGGGCAATTATAAAAACATGGCTTTAATCAACCTTACCTTCATTGCCTCACAACTAAGGAGGTACAAAAGGAACTTTTCAAGCATCATGCGGGAGTCTTCAACTACTACGTAAAGTCCTAAACATTGTATGTTTAGGCGTTAAGGCTTGGTTACTATTACCTTACCATAAAAGATGATGAAAAGTATTTGGTATAGCATTGCCCGCAATGCCATAAGCATGATGCAACAAGTTATGCTCCCTCTAGTGAATTAAA
Organism: Lumnitzera littorea; assembly: GCA_024138015.1. Classification (NCBI taxonomy): domain Eukaryota; kingdom Viridiplantae; phylum Streptophyta; class Magnoliopsida; order Myrtales; family Combretaceae; genus Lumnitzera; species Lumnitzera littorea. The sequence continues at coordinate 32,773,252 of JAMXBB010000004.1, read as the reverse complement.
ATCTCTTACTAGTCTCTAAGCTTTTCCTCAACGGGGTTTAGACATTATGGGACCCTTCCTAAAGGTCATAGGACAATGGTAATTTATATTGGTCATAGTTGATTACTTCATCAAATGGGTAGAGTCAAGGATGCACCAAAAATTACTAAGTAAAAAGTGGAGTCATCTATTTTCAACTTTATCTTTGTAAGGTTTGAAGTTACCTATATGTTTATAAAAAAAATGGTTTATAATTTGATATCAGCAAGTTCCGAGTTTTTGTGAAAAGCACGACAGGTGATTGGATTACACTTAGATGCTCATTTATAGACTAATGGACAAGTTAAAATTGTAAACAAAACTATATTTTACAGTATGAACCGGAGAGTGGATCATGTAAAAGGAAAATGGGTTAACTAGCTTTCGAATATCTTATGGGGATATAGGACCACACATAGGACTATGGTGGGTGAAACTCCTTTCTAATTGGCATTTGGGTTAAAAGTTATCTTTCTTATTGAATTAGAGCTTCCAATTTTACATACACAAGGCTTTGATATTATGGCTAATCAGATCAGCTTCATAGCTAAGTTAGATACATATAGACATAGCGAAATCCAAAATTGTAGCTTAGCAACACAATATTGAAATCAAAAGGTGTAGCACATGGTTTTTCAGCCTATAGACTTAGTACGTCACAAGATTGAGTATAGGATAGCCAAGGGAAGCTCACGATAAATTAGGAATAGCCAGTTCAGATACGATAAGTTGTAGGGAATGGTACATACGGATAAGAGAGTTAGAGGGGTAGATCATCCCCAGAGCATAAAATGCCAAGAATTTAAAGTTATACTTTAAGTGATCGCTTCTTATAAGTTGTATTTTGAGGGAAAGTTTCTTGTTAATTGTTTTCAATTGTTCACTTTCAACATTTACTTTGCATTAGTGGTATGAGGTAAGTGCATCTATCAAAATCTAATATAGTAGATATGAATCTAAGTTAATCCCTCAAAGATCTTGGGTACTAATACTAACCTTAACTCTATAATTTAACTGGAAATCAATTTCAAAACTTAAAGATTCAAACTAAAATTGCAACAACTAATGATTTTAATAATTAATCAAGAACCAAAACTAGAAAACAATCAATTAAAGATTTAATTCAAGACTTAATGGCGCACCTAGATGATACTTCTCTTAAGTCTACACATGTGATTTTCTCTAAAGATAATCTATTTAGCTCATTAATTTTCTTAATCAAGAGAATTCTCTATTGAAGCTAATAGCTTTCTCAACCTTATTAATCCTAATCTTTAGATTACCTAATAGAATCTCTTCCCCATAGCATAACCTAAGATCGCACTAATGCATAACTAATTCTCTTAAAGAAGAATCTTAAAATTTATCCCTAACATTGAACAAACCCTTATCAATTATGCTTAGATCTAATCATACAAGAAAACTTTCGATCTTGTTGAATAATATCATACTTCTAGGTTAATGCCTACAAGAATATCGATCTAAAGCATGCAAGTAAACATAATTGATTTAAGAAAACTAAAGAAGTTCATCAAATCTAATAAAACAATTGTCACATGGTAGATCTAGGTTTCACAAGACCTAGATACAAAACATCTATTCTCTACGCATGATAAAATAACAATTTATAATAAGATCTAAAAGAAAAGTAGAAGAAAAATCCATGAAAGCAATGAAAAGCCTTGAATCTTAAATTCTTAAAGCTCTTTTCTCTCTTGAGTGTTTAGGCCTAGAAGTCTCTCAAAGGTCATATAAGAAGAACTAACAAAAACCCTAATGAAGCCTTAAATAGGAGAGATGTAATAAAGGATTCATAGCTGACAACACGATGGGTGACACGACTATATGACTTGGTTGTGATGTTTTGATATGCTCTATTAAATCTTCTTCCAATCTTTTTTTGTATCTTCATAATGCTTAGGAGTGATACAACCATATCTTTTAGGTCATGTCCTTGACTGAACTCTCATGTTTCTACTTCATATTCTCTTGGAAATAGCATTGCCGCATCGTTTGGTCATGTTGATCTTCAAAAATTCATAACTTCCTCATTTTAACTCTGAATTGAGTAAAACTTATTTATATTTTCTTGTTTTCTTTTGTAGATCGTCTTAAAACATAGAAAACATGATTTTACTTAATTAAGTATTATTTTCTCGAAATAAACTCAAAATTCAAAGAAAAATAATTAAAAATCACTTCATAAAATTTATGCAATTAAAAACTTGTCAAACTTCCCAACACTTAAGAATTTGCTTATCCTTAAGCAAATAGATCAAAGAAAAATTAAGACAAGAATTCTTTAATGAAAATTATCACTACTTAAGAGATTAGCCAAAATTAATACTTAACATGGAAAATAATTCAAAAAATTAACTTACAAATTCACTCAATAACTCTTTAACAACTTCCTTAACTCCTTATACTCATTCTCTTTTACAATGATCAAAGGATACAAAATGCTAGACTTCATAAACTAATCTATGTAATTAAAGTTTATCCGGATCATTTAATCAAGGATTCCCATACTCTAAATCAAATTTAACATCTCATTAGTTAGAAAAAAATTATAAAAATTTTAACCTACTAAGTCAAATGAATACAACCATTTTTTCAATCTTGCTAAGAGCCATAATTCAGAGTAAATACATATTACATTCACTGATCATTTGATCATCCCCTTAACTCATGCTTTCATTGAGAAGGTTACAAATTTATTGATTTTATATTGTTAATTAAGAACGTTATTTAAGGAGGATTATGTTGGCAATAGGAAAGGATTTAACTCTTTTGATAGACCAAGATCGATTTGTATCAACTTATTTGTCATACTGGTAACGGGAAAGAACCTTGCTCTTACAAGAGACTAAGGCTGATCGCTACTAATTTATTCTTTAAGCTTACATTAGCATTAACAATGGTTTTTAACCATACTCTTTTAATGGACTAAGGTGAATTTTTACCAAATTTGTCTTTTTATTATTGATTATTCATGCCATTATTATCTCTTTCTACCTCTAACTATTTCATGATTTCTCAAGGAGTTTCTTAAAAGACAAATTTCATTTGTTTGTTTACTAAAGATTATAGGGCTTTAAAGTCATCTAAGAAGAAAGTATATATCAAAGTAAGCTCAAAAATAGTCATGACTAACTTCTAACTAGTAATATTGCTCTAATCTTAAATCTTAAAATCCTAGGCTAAATAACCCATGAATTTACTCCACACAAATTTCACTTATCAACTTTGGCAATGTGTAATTCAATCATTAAAGATCAAGTATCGATTCATATTCAATTTCATTCATTTAAAAGTTATCAATTCTCAAATTATTGCAAGTTAACTAAAAAAAAAAAAAAAGAAAAAAAACTAGGTCAAATGCAAAAAAATTGGTCTCCTAAACAACAATTATTCTTATATCCCCTTCCTTATACTTATAATCGTATATTATCCTCAATGTATGAAATAAGTTATTTAATGAAAAATAGATCATTCAAAGCACTCTAAGGTAAGAAGATATAAAAGTGGGAAAAGAAAAGTAATACTCTTTTTCTTTTTGAAATTTGAGTAACATAATTCATCAATCCAAGAAGCATGAAGTTTGAAGTAATCCAAATCAAATGTAGTCTCCAACATGAATGCCAAAATTGCAAGACTTAGACCTCACAACATGATTCGGAATGAAAAAAAAAAAAGAATGAATCAATAACCAAATCCATGTCTCAATCCTCCTCATTGGAGGCATCATCCATCACTTTATCCTCATCATCTTCGTCCTCCTCATCATCTCCCTCTTCCTCATTAATTTCGTCACTTGAACTCTCCTCTTAACTTAAAGCTTACTTCATGGTGCCATGATCCTATTCAAAAGAAAAGAAAATTCAAGTTACTATTTTGTTGACCAAAAGTTTCCTCACTCTTAAAATAAAGAACTATATTGAAATCATAACCAAGTATGGAAGAAATGACATTATAGCTCATATAGGACTTTTATCAAACACTTAGTGGGAATGTAAAATGTAGTAGTGTCCTTGAGAAATCCTTCATGCAATCCTTAGAATTATTGTCGCACAAAGAATTTGAAGTATGCTTTATCACCAAATCTTGCAATTACATGAGTCCATAGCACATTAATTTTGAGTAAACACTAAGACCCTAAGTGCTCAAATGAACAACAAAGCAAATGAATTAAGAAAATCCAACACTTCTACTCAATAATTAAGAATCATATGCCTATAGTAATGTACTACAAGTGATACGATCATGTCATAACCTTTGTCTTTCAAACCTAACAGTTGGCACCAAATTTAAATGACATGATCATTCAACAATTATCAACACCTAAAACATGTAAGTTCATTCATGCATGTACTCAAATTTCACTAAGAAGAACAAATAAAGAAAAAAGCCTTGAATTATCAGCAAGAATCATCATCAAAAAACCAGTTCTTGTCACTAATTCAGATCACATGAAACAAGCTAAATGAACTTTCAAATTGACATATGTAATATAATATCGGAACAAGCATGAAATAAATAGAGATCAAGGAACTTACCATGGTCCTTAAAGTAAAGTTGAACTTGATGGTTAGAAGTGTGATCCCCTTATGATGTAAGAATTGAAACAAGTATGTATGGTGTAGTGTTGGTGTAAAAGAAAAGAAGGGAGTGAAGTTCATTGTATGTTTGTATGTGTTTGGAAATGAGGGAATGAATAATTAACCTTAGCCTTTCATATTGCAAGTGACACAACTAGGAGAAATAGTCACGTCTCTTAGTCATGTACCCGATTGCAAGAGTACATAATTAAAGCCTAAGAATGACATGATTGAGAGACACGATCGTATACTCCATCATGGATGTGCATTTGGGGGCTTAGGAATGACATGATCAAGAGGCACAGTCGTGTCTCTCAATCGTGTACTCCATTGTAGATATGTGAGAAAGACCCTTGGAAATAACACAACTGTATCATGATCATGTCTCTTGGTCATGTAATTGGCCGTACATGTTTTTTTTTTCTCTTTTTCAAGAAAATTATCCTTAACCTAATTCCATATATTTAATAAAAAAATAATTAGAAAAAAAAAAAACAAAATTGCTAAAGTACTAAGATAAATAAAGAAAATTGTTAAAATAACCTATCGGCTTGAGTTGTCTCCTAAGAGCACTATGTTTAACAATGATAGCTTGATGAAATGCTAACTTCGCTTATCTTCATTTTGGTGGAGGTGGATCTCCTTCTTTACCTCACTTTCGAGCTCTCTACACATGTATAGACTCGTCCTTTTTCCATTAATCTAGCAACTTATCTTTTCTAGGTATGTGGCTTCTATCGACTTTCTTCTTATCATGCCATTCGTAAAACTCATGACTCTCAAGTTTCTTCTTTTTTGTCGAATTTTCACTTAGATGGAGTGGTATTTGGTGGATTTGAGCTCCTTACTACAAAAGTGTGTTTCAAGCGACCTTTTGAGTGTTTTTACTCTAATATTGGTGGCTTTATTTTGGAAAGCTCTAAGTTTTGGTCCCTTAGTCTACAAAATTGTTTAAGCCCCTTGTTTAGAACAAAGGACCCATTAGCTCCTAACTGAGCTATAAACTCAGGCTGATTAAGAGTTTTCACCATCTATCCATCTCTCTTTTCCAAGCAATAATTTATTGGCTCTTTAACAAGTGTTTCCCAAAATAAGAATTTTAGAAAACAAATTTTTCATCTTTAAACCATAAGATGAGCTTATGCTTATTGATAATGATGATAACCCTTGTAGTAGCTAAGAATGGTCTACCTAAGATCAATGGAACCTTAAGATCCTCATCTATATCGAGGATAACAAAATCCATAGAAAAAATAAACTTGTCAACTAGCACTAAAAGATCCTCTATGATGCTTTTAGGGTATATGATAGACTTATCAACTAATTGAATGTACATACATGTTGGTTTAGATTCTCTTAACCTTAGCATTTTGAACAATTTATATGGCATCAAATTGATGCTGGCTCCAAGATTTACCAATGCATTATCTACAAACAAGTTTCTAAGCACATAAGGAAGAGTAAAACTCCTTAGATTTGTTAATTTCTTTAGTAGCTTTTTTTAGAGTAGTATGGAGCATTCCTTATTGAATGTGATAGTCGAAAGATCCTCTAGCTTCCTCTTGTTCCACAAAAGATCCTTCAAGAACTTCATGTACTTTGGCATATGTAATAGAGCATCAACAAGGGGTAAGTTCACATGCAATTGTTTATAAAGATCGAGGAATTTACCTAATTGCTTGCTTAGGTCAAAGCAATTTTATTGAATGTGTTATGGGTATAGGATGAGTGGCTTATACTCCTTCACTTTTGGTGGCTCTATAATTTTCTGGCCCTTGAACTCTACTTCTTTCTCAATTACTTCCCCATTGTCCCTCTTCTCAACTTGTTGCTCTATTATACTTCTCAAAGTCACTCAATTAACATGTTCCCTAAGGTTTGTTTCAATATTCTTAGGCAAAGACCCTTGTAGCCTTTTAGAGATCAACTTTGTAAGTTGACCAATTTAGTTCTCAAGATTATAGTTAGAAGCCTCTTGATTCCTCAATGATGATTCAATGTTGCATAGCAAACCTCATTTCCTTGAATATACTTAGTGAGAAGTTCTTCCAAATCATACTTATTCTCTTGAGTTGGTGGAGGTGGTCATGGTAGTGGTCTTTAAAATCCCACTAGACCAAAGTTAGTCTTCTACTGGCCTTGGTTCTAATTTCCCTATGAGAAGTTGGGGTGATTCCTCTACTTGAGATTATAAGTGTTGTTAAAGGGTTTATATTACTACATAAATGGATTTCTTAAATAATCTACCTATTACACTTGTTCTTGTGCTCCATACCTTTGTATGTTAAACTCACTCATAACTAGCTTGTTGAGGGCCTACGGAGAGTGCATCAATTTTTTTGCTTAATAGATCTACTTAGCTGCCAATGTAGTGGCCAATCTACATAATGAATTCTTGTAGGCCTTTGCCTATCTTTAGTGCTTTCCCATTAGTAATTGTTTAACACTATTGATTCAATCAACTTTTGTACTAGCTTAGGTGTTTTTGTGTTCAAAGTACCTCATGTAGCCATGTCAATCATTTGTCTTGTAGATAACTTGAGACCATTGTAGAAGGTTTAAATCTACATTCAAAGTGGGAGGCCATGATGTGGGCACCTCCTAAGCAAGTCCTTGAATTGCTCCTAAGTATCATACAAACTTTCAGCTTCCAATCGAGCAAAATAAGGGATGTCATTTTGAAGCTTAGCAGTCTTCATAGGTGGAAAATACTGCTAAAAAAATTTCTCTACCAAATCATTCTAGGTTGTTATTGAGTTTTATGGTAAGGAGTTTAACCATTGCTTTACTTTGCCCCTCAATGAAAAATGGAATAACTACAATTAGATATCATCATCTATGGCTCCGCTAATTTTGAATGTACTACCAATCTCTAGAAAACTAGAGACGTAAGCATTAGGATCTTTATCTTAGACATTGAACTGAACATACTGTTGCACCATATGTATGATATTAGGTGCAATTTGGAAGTTGTTAGTAGTGACAGCCAATCTGCTGATACTAGAGTCAACTTCAGTAAGTGTAGGCTTAAAATAATCAAACATGGTCTGGTTTGCTTCATTGCCATTATTGGCCATTGGTTTAGGATCTTATGGTGGATCTTCTTGATCGATGAATTGATCGTTCATCTCTTCACCTTCTCCCTTAACCTCAACAATTGACTTATCTTCTATGGTTGCTACAGTTTGTCTAGCACGTAATCTCAACTTTTAAAGGACTGTCCTTTCAATTTCTTGATCAAGCCATACCAAATCTTCTAGATTACTTTAAGTTATGCACTATGAGGAGAAGAAATATAACATTAGTTGCAGCTTAAAGCAATAAAAGAAAATAATAAAAACGAAGAAGAAGATGGTTAAAGTAATAAAGCAACTAGTGTTCCTACTATTGAAGTCCCTGCTATTAGTGCCAAAAACATGATACGAGGTAAGTATACCTACTAAATTCTAGTATAGAGGATAGAGTCCAAGTCAATCATTTAGAGACATTAAGTACTAATACTAACTTTAGCTTTATTATTTAATTGGAAATTATACTTCAAGAACATAAAGATTTAAACTAAAATTGTAGCAAATAATGATTTTAGCAACTAATCAAGAACCAAAACAAGAAAACATTCAATTTAAGACTTAATGTTGTATCTAGATCTTACTTCCTCTAGGCTTGCACATGTGATTTTGTCTAAATATAATCTAATTAATCCATTAATTTTCTTGACTAGAAGAATTCTCTATTAAAGCTTATAGATTTCGTAAGGCTATTGATAAGAATTAGCCCGTAGACCGATCATATGTAGCTAATCTAGAGAATTTTAGGGACTCATCAGGAGAATTCTAGCTTGAAGCCCCATCCAAGATGAAAATTTCTATTTTGACCTCTTTATTTCCATCTTTTGTCGACCCAACTGCTTAAGACTATCCTATCCAACAACAAATGTTTGACCCTACCCAAAATTGACTACTCTATAATGAGTGATTGACTAAGCTTCAACTTGATCTAGATCAAGTCAACCCCTAATTATAAGAGAAAGGGACTATTTATAGTAAGTCCCTAAGGTAGCATTACAAATAAAGCAATTATAAGAAAGTATATACAAAAAAGGGATTCCTAATACATACGAAAATGAGTAAAAAGGACCAAAGACCAAAAATTGAAAAGTAATATAATATCAGATGAGGTAGACAGGTAGTAGTGCAATATTGGTTTCGTACGAATATCCTCTAAGCATAGTAGGCCAAAGGGGTCAAAATGTTGCGGTAATGAAGGGGCCAGTATGAGAGAGATGGTGGCATGCTGAGAGAAAACTACTTGGCTGTTTAAGTAAGTCTCTCATCACTCGACAAAAACTTCTCAATAGCAGTTGGTTGGATTACTCGGTACAGGGTCCTTAGTAAGGGAATGGTTGGCATCATCACTACTAAATGTATAGATCAATGTATGATAATGTGGGGAGCTCAAGTAGTTCGGCCACATTCCCTCGGCATAAACTTTCTCGTCATTAGTAGGTTGCCAAGAGAGAATTCGTTGGGTAAGGGATTGGAGTCCTTAGAGCTATGTGTGAGTAATGGGATCATTGGTCGGCAATTCATCAAGACGTCCAGTAACCAATTGACATGCGCCTATTGGCATGACATTCCAAAATGATTCTTTATTTTTTATATTGAATATTCTTTGTCTCTTTAACCATTTTTGGTTTGTATTATATAACCTAATTGTAAGATACCCCTTTTTGTCTTTTCATACATGTAAAGTAGTCTTAGTAGATGGGTATATAAACCCCCATTTAATTATATGTAGACATCAATCAATCTTCAATATCATAATTTATATAAGTTTCTGTTTAAGCAATCCTAGTGTTCTCATCACTCCCTTTAACTGTTATCTATTTCCTTTAGCAAGGGGTATTGATGAGTACGCCTTCAATTTAGATTAGTGAGTTATATCCAATAGATTGTAAGCCGAGTAGGATGGATTGATGTGTCATATCTAGTTGGTAGCTGCCCAGACTTTGCTAGCTTTTTCTTTTATCCTCTTTTGGTTCACTTCCTTGTAGTGTTTCTCCATATGTCCGACCTTAGAGATGCATCAACTTCATTGGTATCAGGGCATGGTTCTAAGAGGTAGTAAGTGAAGTTATAGTGAAGTTTTGGTTCGTTTTGCTATTAGCGACTATTGTGTTCCTTCTATAGCTATTATAGTATGTTCATATGGAGTAATTTTGGAGTGTAAGCTATGTAATAAAGATTTGTGAGTTGATAAGTATGGTTCCCTATTCTTACTCTATTTTTCACTATGAAAACAAAGCAAGCTCAATTTCTATGTTGTTCAAGTGATTATTGAGTGTTGAAGTTGATGGAGGGTGTTAACTAAAGTTTTAGGTATGGTAGCAATATTTTCTGTGTATTGTGTTGTTAATCTATTCAAAAAGTATTATACCATGTCAAATTCAAATGTCTAGAGTGTTATTAGTGACCAAAGTAGTGGTACTTAACCTGGTCATAGTCTTAACGGTAGTATCACTCTTAGGTTGGTTGATGATAAGGTTAAAAGACTCATTAATCTTGTTAAGAGTCTAATCACCGTGATGTAAGTTAACAAACAACAACCCTAGGGTGTACAACACCATAACCCTCCAGAAAATGCTCTTAAGAGACACTATGGCCAAGGTAATTAAGCTAATCACCTAGTTTAACCCCCCTTGAGCCGGAGGAGTAGTAGACTGAGTTGCTAGATGAAGGTAAGAGTTAAAGGAGATTGAGGAAGATGATTAGGAGATTGATGTTGAAGAGTATGGCGAGGAAGAAGAAGAGGTTGATTATTATCGAGCATAGGAATGAGGATGCCAAACTCCTCAAAGGCTAAACAATGTCAAAGTCTAAATTCTACCCTTCAATAGAAGTGGAGATGGGCATGAATACTTAGAGTAAGAAGAGAAGGTTGAGAAGGTATTTGACTGTTATGGGTATATAGATGTTGTCAAGGTTTGACTTGTTGTACTAGAGTTTACTGGATATGCTATAATGTGGTGGAAAAATTTGAACATAGCTAGAGCAAGGGATGGAAGACTAGGAGTAAGGACTTGGGATGAGATAAAAAGGTTGTTAAGAGATAGATTCGTACTTGAGACCTACTTATAAGATACATTTACAAAGTTACAAAAACTTTATCAAGGAGACAGATCTGTTGATAACTATGTAAGAGAGTTCCAAATGCTTATGATCTAAACCTAGTTGGAAGAACCAAAGGCTCTTACAATATCGAGGTTCATTTTTAGGCTTATATATGAGTTTCGTAACATTATGGAAGTACAATGGTTTTATACCTTAGAAGAGGTGATTAAGGCATAGAGGGTTGTAAAGCAAAGAAGTGCTTCAAGTTGACCTAGGTTAACATTCTCCTAAGCCCTTATTCTTTGTTGACTTGTTCAAGTTTCGAGGAGGCCATACTGAGCTAAGGAAAGGAATGACTGACCCGATGATAGTCGAGTAGGCTAGTTGAGCTGAATTGATAAAGGATTGACCTTGACCCATTTGAAAGATGGCAGACCTTTAGATAGAAGATCGATGAGGTGAAGTGCTTTAAATGTTTATGCTTTAGACACATAATTACTGAGTGTCCAAATTGACGTGTCATGGTGATCCAAGGAGATGAAATGGGTAGCACCGATGAAAGTAAGCCTAAGGATGAGAAGGATGTTGGAAAAGTAGAAGCTAGTAAGGAAGATGAGACCTATGCCTATACCGACCAAAGAGAAGTGATGACCCTAGTCTTGAGATGAGTACTAAGTTCCTTACTGAACTTTAAGAAAGACCAGAGGGAAAATTTATTTCATATTAAATGTACCATCAAAGGATAGTTGTGCACCAGTATAGTAAAAGGAGGAAGCTGTACTAATGTAGTTACGTAATCCTTCATGCAAATGTTAGGTCTATTAACCTCTAAGCATCCTTGACCTTATAAGCTACATTAGCTTCATGATAAGGGTGCTTTGGACATGATTGAACAAGTAACTGTACTGTTTAGTGTTAGGAGCCCATATAGGGACGAAGTGATGTATGGGAACTTTACATTTGTTGTTTGGATGACCTTAGTTGTTTGACTAACGTATTACTCATGACGGGTACTAGAACACCCATACCTTTGTAAGGGATGGAAAGAGGATGGTCTTGCAACCCATGACCCCATCCCAAGTAAATGAGGCCCATAATTAGCTCACTTAGGCAAGTAAGAAGAAGGCCCTAGTGATGAGCTGAAGAGAGTTCTAAGCTGCTGAGAAGGCTGATGAGCTTATGTTTCTATTAGTTAGAAGATTACTGGAGATGAGAGAATTGAAAGATGTTCTAGATGAAATTCAAAGGCTAATTGATGAGTTTGCCAACCTATTTCTTAAGGAACTGCCTAAAGGATTACCCCCTAGTATGAGGCATAAAGCATTGTATTGATCTATTGTTAGGTATCGCCATGTCGAACCAACCTACATATAGAATGAACCCAAAGTAAGCTTCTGAGCTGAAATGATAGGTGGATGAACTCATAGAGCGAGGATATGTGAGGGATAGCATAAGTCCTTATGTCGTACTAGCTTTGCTCATCCCAAAGAAGGTTCATGAAGCATGTACATTGATAGTCGAGCAAATAATTGAATCACTATCAAATATAGGTACCTAATATTGAGGCTTGATGACATGTTGGATGAGCTATATGGTGTTAAAATAGTTTTGAAGATTAACCTATGTAGTGGCTATCACCAAATTTGCATGCGACTAGATGATGAGTGGAAGATTACCCTCAAAACTAGGCATAGTCTCTATGAATGGTTAGTTATGCCATTCGAACTTACAAATGCATTGAGCACATTTATGAGGCTTATAAACCATGTGATGCACCTTCCAATCAAAGAATGCATAGATGTGTACTTTGATGATATATTGGTATACAGTACTGACTTAGATAATCATGTTCAACATCTTCGAGCTATCTTTGAAATATTAAGCTAAGAAATTATTTGGGAACCTAAAGAAGTGTATGTTTTATCGGAGTGAAGGGGTTTTTCTTGGGTATGTGGTATTAGGAGAAGGAATTCGAGTAGATGAGGAAAAGATTTGTGCTACTCTAGAGTAGCTGATGTTGAAAAATTTCATTAAAGTTTGAAGTCTTCATGGCCTTCCCTCTTTTTATAGGTGATTCATTAAAAACTTTAGTACCATAGCTGCTCTCTTGACCGAGCTAACACAAAAGAGTGATAGGTTCAGATGGAATGATCGAAGTGAATAGAGCTTCAAGGACATCAAAGTGAAGCTCAGCTCTACTCCTATCCTATCACTACTACATATTAACAAGCCCTTTGAATTGGAGTATGATGCATCAGGCATTGGAATTAGCATCATCTTGATGCAAGAATGATAACTTGTCACCTACCATATTGAGAAGCTTAGTAGTGCAACCCTGAACTATTCTGTATATGAGAAAGAGTTATACTTTCTTTTTGAGCACTTATAGTTTGGCAACACTATTTTTGCCATGAGAGTTTGTCATTTACAATAACCATGAGTCATTCAAGCATCTTAGGAGCCAGAACAAACTCTCAAAGAGATAAGCTAAGTGGTTGTAGTTTATGGAAGGATTTTCATATGTGATCTGATATAAGAAAGGAAGTGCAAATGTGGCTATCGATGCTCTATCAAGTTAGCAAACCTTGTTGACCACTTTGTAGACAAAATTATTGGGATTTTCGCTTAGCACCAAGCAGTATACTTATAATACCCTAGGATTTCGAATTAGTTTAATAACTTTAAGATCTGAGCCCTTAAATTTAGGGCATTTAGCTATAATATCTGTTTTATTTTGAACTTCACAATAACATTAGAAATGTTAGATGAAGTAATTCAAGTAAAGTCAATCTCTCAAAATAAGCTATATAAATATATTAATTTGAGAAATACGTCAATTTATTGCTAAAAGCTAATAATTATCGAAAATGATAAATTCGAGATTTTAGATATAGTAAGATATTAGAGATAAGTTAATTAACTTACAAAAATAATAAGTGAAGTTGAATTATATGTAATTTACATGTATTAACATAGAATATGCATTATTTGCATTAAATATACATATATAATAAGAAATTATTATTAAAATAAGGTAAATTAATATAAAAAAATTGGAAAAATAATAAAAAAAATGCAGGGATGAGTCATCCCATGATGTGGCAGCCAAGTATTAAATTGGATTGAGGAGCTAAAAGGCAAATAATAAGAAAATGACACCTCATGCTTTAGAAAAATAAGAAAATGACATGTATAAGCCATTTGTCCAATTTTTACAAATTCTTATCCAATTAGAAAATATAAATAGGACACTTCAAAAATAACATTTTGGAAGTTTGAAAAAAAATAGAAAATCACTTGAAAAAAAATCTAAACAAATTAGAAAAAAATAAGAAAATTAGATAAAAAAAATAGAGCATGGAATCTAATCAAACTGGTTCAATAGGCTATTAGTGTCTAGTTGTGCTGACCTTTTGTAGTCAAGGAAAGCATCACCAGAAGGGGTATTCTGACAAGGTTGGGTGGCTGGAGGCGGCTAGTTCAGGTGAACCAAATTTTCAGCTAAAACTTTGTAATTTTTCTAAAAATAGCAATTGATTTTATTTAATTATAAAACTTGGTTTTCTGGAGTTATTTTATGTGTATATTAATGTAGTAATTTTATTTTTGATAAATAATTATTGGAATTATAAGATCCTTAAGAAATAGCTCTGTTTGGACAAAAATTGAATTAAATTTTAGAAATAGTAAATAATGTTTTTTCAACTTGAAAATTTGTACATGATATAATTAATATATGTATTTAATTTTAGTAATAATAATTTTGGTAAATAATCATGTTTACTATTTATGGTGATTATTTTAGATAGGCAATCTCGCTGTTTTATGGAATTAATTGGTTTTTAACAAAATCAAGGAATGAGCCCTAAGTATTATGATTCTTGGAACTTCATAATGATGTTTAGCACATTTGAATTTTGTGTTGCGATTAAATTCACTTGTTTGCTTAATTTTCGCTGATTTTAAGTTAAAATAGCTATTTTCATAAAATTATATAAAAGCCAGTTTGGTATCATTCATGGTCAATAATTAAACTATATATTTTTATGAGTCTAGGATTTTTCGTAGAATTAATCAAGCTCATATACTATTTGTTATGTATTTTCATAATATAAACCTATGTATTAGTCTAATATATGATACACTAATTAGTACTAATATGATACTTATTAAACATGTAAAGGATTTGCATTTTTGAGTACCTAACGAATTTTGACTAGCTCAGGAAATGAATAATTTTAGGATTTTTAATTTAGATTTAGGGTTCACTTATGTTAATTACAAAGTTATATTAATGCACAGTCGAATCAGTAATGAAAGGGTATTATTGGGTTTTTGAAAATATTGATTAGTTTTTATTCTTAATATATATCAATAGTATATGAAATAACAATCATGATGATATAAAGTTTATTGAAATCAAATAATAAATGAGTAAGATATGGTCAAATGCAGTTTAAAAACGCGGAAATAAAAGCTTATAATAATTCAGATTTGACCTACACTTAATTTGAAGATTGTGTCATATTTTCATAGGTGTGATGAGTAAGGAAAGACCATGTCATGAAGTTTAGGATTTTACACTATTACTAAGTCTAGGTAAGTGGATCTAACCCATGCTTGGAGTAGATATATCGCTACTATAACACTGTGTGCTGTTTGATACTATGTTAATTGAATATAAGTATATCTTGAGTGAATTGATATGCTAATATAGTAGATGCTGATATGTTGATTTTGAATGGTAGTAACTATATTCTAGTTAAACTGTTATGTTGCCATGTTAAGCGATTATTTGTGCTTACAAATAATTGTGCTAACTAGGGAAGTTAAGCGATTGCTAACTCAATCTTCTAGATGTTCAACTAAGTAAACCCTAAGTAAAATACTAGAATTTCGTTACGAAGAGTTTGAAAACTAAAATTAGATCACTGGGTTGAATAAAACTGGGAGATTGATTTTGCTTATTGATATTCTTAAGTTGCTATTACATATCATGGAATGGTATGGTATAAAAAGGGACCTACTAGTAAGAAATTTCAGCATGGGGCTTCCAAATGATCATAGAAAAAGCATGGCTTTATGAACTCAGTTTTTGGAAGCACATAAATTGCATTGCTTGAACATTGTGACTATTTTATAAGTCAAATTTGGTAGAGTATGGTGTGTGGTCTAATTTAATAGTGTTGCCACTTTGATTTGGTGAACTACAGTATATAGTCTAATTTTGTAAAATTGGGGGTCTTACTCCCATGCAGCTCCTTATTACCCTTTTTAAAAATGGTAGACTATAATGTATAGTCCAATTTGGTGGTGGTCCTACTCCTAGGCAGCTCCTTGTTGCCTCAATTTCTTAGACGTTGTATTTAGATGCTCGACTATCTTGATTAACTAGAAGAAGTTTGGAAGGCATAAGATATCGATACCGATGCATGCTATGTACATGAGCATAGCATACTGCATTGTTGGCAGTAAGTGCTTGATTAGGCAAATGTATATGTGAAGTTGAACTTACGAGTTATGATTGAAATGTTTTAGTTGTGATATGTAGTATTGTCTATCATATTGTCTATATTATGTTGTTTGTTATCCACTCTTACTCAGCTTTAGTAGCTGAGGAGATAAAATATTTTATCTTCAAGTTAACTACATCATGAAGGGCCCAACACTTAGGGGGGATACGTATACTAAGAGCGTGAGTCAGAGTCAGCGACTATTATATTGAACTTGTGTTAAGTCAAGAATCCTATTATTGTGAAGATGACAAAGGAAACAAAAAGTTGGTTCATATTTTGATGTAAGTATTATGTTATACACATAAGTTGTAACAGAATATCTAGCTGAACTTCGATGTAGCAGCCTCTTTATTATGTAAACAAAGTTGTCTTTTGATTAATGAGCAGGTTGAGTTAAGTTTTCAATAGATATTCCTATGTGATAGTACATCCTGTGCTATGCCAGGATGTGACAATGCTCATGATCCTCATTTTAGTACTATTGTAGAGTAGTGTAGAGATGGAGTTGCTGCTGGAGGCTATCATGTTTAAGATTGCTATCTCTTCATGGCAAGAAGGCTATATATACCAAACTGTTCCATATGTGAGCTACTGGTCAGGGAAGCTCATAGTAATGGATTATCTAGTCACTTTGGTGAGACTAAGATCGCCAGTTTGTTAAAGGAAAACTTTTACTAGCTTATTTTAGCCAAGGATGCTCATAAGGTAGTTAGTAATTGTGAAGTGCATAAGTAAGCTAAGGGGAAAAGAGCACCCCATGGAGAATATATGCCCTTACTAACACTAACCTTGCCTTAGGTTGACCTCAGCATGGACTTTGTCCTAGGGTTACCCTAAACATCTAGGAGAAAAGATTCTATTTTTGTTGTAGTGAACTACAACAAAATGGCACACTTCATTCTGTGTAATCGAATTAACGATGATTTATATATTTTTTATTTATTTTTGTGAGAAGTTTTTCAACTACATAGAGTGCCGAAGACCATTGTTTTAGATCGGGATATAAAATTCTTGAGCTATTTTATAAGACTCTATGGAGAAGACTAGGAACCAAACTTGTTTTTAGCTCTAGTAGCCACTCTTAAAATGATAGCTAGACTAAAGTGGTAAATAGGACGCTAAGAAACTTACTCAAAGATGTTGTGGGAAAGAGCTTAAGGGATTGGGTGTTGATAGTAATTTTTTGTCTCCTTTTTACTCATCTACTCAACTAACGACATGCTGTGCAATCTATATTCTCAAGATCATCGCCAACTGATTAATATTCTTAGCATTACGCCGAGTAACTCAGATCCATTGCAAATTTGAAATCAAGTCCATGGCACGAACAGTTATTACAAGCATGGTTATGATTACATAGCTGTTCACTCCCTTTACATTTTAAGGAGAGTGTATGATTAAGAAGTTTCCACGTGTCTCGGAAGTTACTGCGATATCTACTCCTTTAGATAAGATAATCTCTTATAAATATGAAAGAGGAACCCAATAAGGGAGAACTCACAACTTCTCAACTCTATACATTCATTCCAAGCTACTAACATAGGTAATAGAGTAGCTACACCAGACTAGCCCTAATACCAAATATTTATCTTATCTTTGCAAGATATTTCTGACTCCCAGAATTCACCAACAACATTTGGCATCATTTATTTTTCCCTAAACACACCCACATGATTAAAACAAGGGTATCTAAGAGTACAGGTGCTGGCATTCCTTCCCTATACCTTAAGGGGAGAAGTTGGCATACTGATGGGTAGCGATTGGCTAAACTCAAGTAACTTTACCTTGACTTAGCCAAAGAAAACCAAGAATTAAACAAAAAACATGAGCAAATCCTTAACCTCTTCGATAGTAATACCCACTTAAACTCAATCTAAAACAAGGACTAAGGCCATTACGATGCTAAACATAGTGATGAATCAATTTATTCACTTGAGTTGCAGAAAAAGTGAGTCAAGAATATGAGGACCTTTGGCTCTTACTTTTCAAAAGAATGACAAAGGTAAACAACTACAATAGGTACACCATGTGGGTCCTTCACATGTCAACACCCCTACTGCCTCAGGCAAGCAGTTCCAAATTAAAAAGAGTCCCTTTGTTCTAGAAAATTTAGAGGAAGTGATACCTTGACAAATTAAGTTACCTTAGTTTGAGACTTATGATGGAATAAAGGACCCCAAAGACTATTTAGAGTACTACCGTATGTTGGCCAAGTTGCATGGTTTAATTGATGTAGTAACCTATCAAGCTTTTCCTTCAACATTGAGAAGTGCAACCAGCACATGGTTCAAACATTTGAAACTAAATTCCATTTCCTATTTCGATGAGTTAGTAAAGGTATTCCTTCAACACTTTCTTGCAAGCAAACTTCCTATTAAGGATTCTTCAATCCTTAACACCATCAAACAAAAGTCCAACGAGTCAATCAGAGACTACTTGGCCATATTTATGGTTGAGATGGTTCAAATCCCAAATTAGATAAGTGTGGCCCTCAACATCAAAATTGATGGAGTCAAGCCCTATGGAGACTTTTTTAAGTCTCTTGCAAAGAACAAGCCAAAAAATTTTGCTAAGTTTAAGGCTAAAGTCACCTCATACATCCATTAGGAAGACAACATAAAGGTATGGCAAGAGGCTGATCAGAGTAGAGGAGATGGAAAGAATGAAAAGTGAAAAAGTACGAAGGATAGACTTGTCACGGATAATGACCATAGTTCAGATGCCAAAGGGAAGAGATCAAGGATCCCAACATACTCATCCTACACGCCTATCAATCGTTTAATTTCGAACATTTTGATGGAGGTATGTATGGAAAGAGGTATCCCCCAGTAACTCGAAAGAATAAGAGGGAATCCTTTAAGGAGAAACTTTAAAAAATACTATGATTTCTACCGTGACAATGGTCACAATATAGATGAGTGCATTCAGCTCAAGAGTGCAATCGAAGATGCGATCCAATGTGAGCACTTGCACAAGTTCCTAGCGCATGATGGCAAGAGTATGGAGAGACCGTCTTAAAAGAGACATGAGGAACAAGAGAAGGACACATAGTTGACATCAGCCATAAGAGATGGAAGGGACGTGAATTCCAGCAAGGCACCTAATGGAGTAATCAACACCATTTTTAGCATACCTACTATGGGCCAATTGAGTTCTTTAAACTTGATTAACATCAAGAATTACATTTGCAATATTTAAGGAAAATAGGTCAGAATCGACAATACAATATCTTTTGGAGAGGGAGATTTTGAGGGCATCTAGGGGCTGCACAATGATGCACTCGTCATCAATGTGAGAGTTGCTAACTTCGAAGTCAAGAAGATTTTTATCAATACAGGAAGTTTGGCTGACATCATTTTTCAACATGCCTTTGACAAAATGAAGCTTAAGATCAAAGCACATCTATGGTCTTACAAGTACAATCTCTATGCCTTGAACAATCAACCCGTCCATGTAGTCGGAGTCATTTCCTTACCGATATAGATCTGTGATGACGAACATGTTGTAGAAGATAAAGTTGACTTTCTCATCGTCAAATGTTGGTCTTCGTACAACATGATAATAGGGTAGTTGTACCAAAATCTATTCGGCATTGTCCCTTCAATTGCACAACTTAAAGCCAAGTTTCCTACTCCCACAAGGGTTGGTATGTGTAAAGTGGATCAGTAATTAGCATAGTCCTTATACATAAGGGCCTTGAGATAAGAAGAAGTATTTTAAGTTAAAACTTGTTCGGAAGGTAAGTCATTCGGCATCAAGAATGCTGAGAGTGATATTGAGGAAATTCCCTTAGGGGGTGACCCAAGGAAAACAATGAGAATAAAGAAACCTTTGTCACCAAAAACTTAGCACGGTTTGACTAACTTCTTACAAGCTAACCCCGATGTGTTTGCATGGTCTCCTTCAAACATGCAGGGTATCTTGACAGAAGTTATGGTACAAAAGCTTTAGATTGATTTAAACGTAAATGTGGTCCAACAAAAGAAGAGGTATTTTGCGCCAGAGAGACAAGCAGTAATAGAGGAAGAAGTGCAAAAGTTATTGAAGGTAGGATTCATCCAGGAAGAGCTTTATTTAACTTAGCTAGCCAATTGTGTGCTAATTAAAAAGTCTAACGGCAAGTGGAGAATATACATAGACTTGATGGATCTTAACAAGGTATGTCCTAAGGATTGTTTCTTACTGCCAAAAATTGATCAGATGATAGATGTAACCGTTAGACACACATTACTTTCCTTTATGGATGCTTTCTTTAGTTATAACTAGATTAAGATGGATAAGGAGGATAAAGTCCACACATTTTTCGTCACTAACTTTAGAATGTATTGTTCTATGGAGATGTCCTTTGGAATTAAGAATGCTGGCGTAATGTACCAAAGACTTGTCACCAAGATGTTTAAACCCCAAATTCATAGAAACATCGAAGTATATATTGACGACATGATTGTGAAGAGAGTGATGGAAGATTGGCATCTTGCCGACTTAGAGGAGATGTTTGCCACATTAAGGAGATACAATATGAAACTTAGCCTATAGAAATGCGTCTTTGGTGCAACATTAGGAAAATTTTTAGGTTATATGGTTACTCGGCATGGTATTGAAGCCAACCGTAGAAAGATTGAAGCCATAAGAAACATGAAATCACCATGAACGATTAAAGAAGTGTAGGAACTCACTAGACGAATTGCCACCCTCAACAGATTTGTGTTGAGAAGTGCTAATAGGTACACAAAATTCTTTAAAATTTTAAAGAATTCAATTAGACTGATGACTACAAAAGAGCTTTCATTGAGCTTAAGGAATTTCTTGCATCACCCCTAATACTCTTGACACCCATTCCTAGAGAGAACTTATATTTGTACCTTTCTGTCAACTGTCAAGCACTTTCTTCTATACTGGTACGAATCGACGAAAAAGAGCATTGACCCATTTATTATGTAAGTTATTTTCTACAGGGGTTGGAGCTTTGATGTACAAAGATTGAAAAGTTCATATTAGCAGTGGTTCTCTTAGCAAGAAAGTTAAAGCCGTATTTTGAAGCTCACTAGATTGTTGTTTTCACCGATCAACCGTCGTGGTAGGCATTGTAATAGCCCAATTCCTTAAAGAGGGTGATGAAATATGCCATAGAGCTTAGTGCTCATGGTGTACAATATAAACCTAGAACGGCAATAAAGGCTTAAGTACTAGCAGATTTCGTAGTTGAATTTACTAGTAAGAAAGATTGTATGGAGATTGTTGAGAAACCTATCTGGTTCCTTTATGTAGATGGTTCCTCGATGTAAGAAGGAAGTGGTGCAGGCCTAGTTCTTTAAGGCCCCCATAATGTTAAAGTTCATTACACTCTAAAATTCAGATTCATAACCAACAACAATGAAGCAAAATATGAAGTACTAATCACTAAACTGAAACTAGTAAAAGAAATTGGTGCCAAAAAACTCGAAGTGTTCTCTAGTTCTCAATTGGTGGTGAATCAGGTTATAGGAAGTTATGCAATAAAGGAAGAAGAAATGAGCAAGTATCTACTAGTGGTATGAACGCTCGTCGAAGAATTTCAATTTTTCTCTATCTACAAAATTTTGAGAAGCAAGAATAATGCGGTCGACAAGTTGTCGAAGTTGGCTAATATGGCATTTCTTGAATTGAGTGATAAACTTTTCATTGAGTTTCTTCTACAAAAAAGTTTATCCACTCTCTTGCAAAGTTGTGAGTTGGCTCCTTTTTCGAAAGAAGAATCATGGATGGATCCTCAAGTGAATTATCTAAAAGTTGGTACTCTCCCTAATGACAAAAAAGGCGCATGAAGATTGGCTTATTAGGCCAGAAAATATGCGCTGATTAATAGTCAGCTATATAAGCGTAGCGTATCTTAGCCCTACCTTTGATGCCTTTCTCTAAGAGATGCTTAGAGGGTGTTATCTGAGCTACATGGTGGTGTATGCAATAACCACGTAAAAGCACAAACACTATGTATCTAAGCACTCTAACTTGGCTATTATTAGCTAACTATAAGAGAAGATGCAAAAGAAGTTGTTCGGTATTGTCCCCAGTGCCAAAAGCACGAGTTGTTGAGTCATGCGCTTGGAATGAGTTGTGTAGCCTAACCAACCCTTAACCCTTAACCTAATGGGGGCTAGATATTCTCAGACCATTTTTTAAGTCTACCATCTAACGACAATTTGTCATTGTCGTTGTGGATTACTTTACTAAATGGGTAGAGGCTAAGGCGGTGGCAAAGATCACGAAGCAGAAAAAGGAAGTGTTCATAACTCAATCATAGCAAGGTTTGGAGTTCCTTACATGATAATTACGTATAATGGCCTGCAGTTTGACAATAATAAATATCGAGCATTATGTGAGAAGTATGGCATTCACCTTAACTATACATCTATAGCGCACCCTCATATAAATAGATAAGTTGAAGTCGTAAATAAGATCTTACTACACGACCTAAGACAGAAAGTAGATCAAGTTAGAGGGAAATGGGCTAGTGAACTATTGAACATCTTATGGCGATACCAAACCACTCACAGAACTATGATAAGAGTGACACTATTTAAGCTAGCATATGATACAGAAGCCGTATTACTGATTGAACTAGATGTACCTAATCTGTAGATGCATAATTTCGATGTTATGCTTAATTAAGTTGGACTAACAGCCAATCTAAACACTATTGAGGAAATTCAAGATATTGCAAGAGCTAGAGTAGCGGTATACTAGCATAGTGCAGCAAGGTGTTACAATCATAAGGTGAAGCATATGATTTTACAACATAGAGATCTAGTTTGCAATAAGATGGAAGCTATTGGTGTACAAGTGAGTCAAGGGAAGCTTGGTACGAATTGGAAAGATCCTGTTAGGATTCGGGAAGCCGTTAGCAATGGGGCCTATCGATTAGAAAAGCTAAATGGATCTATCATCTCCTAAGCATGGAACACCGAAAATTTGAAATTATATTTCAAATAATCTATCGAATGATTTTTATCACTACTCATTTGGCAACGGCCAACTTATAAGACTATAGTATTTATTTATGAGAATTATATCTGGTCTCATTATGTTGTTTTCGCTATGATTGTGAAATTAACGAGTACTAAACTGTACGGCAAATGAACCGATCTAGGTTTTAGCCTAACATGGTTAACAATATACAAGTTAACATTATGGCTAAGTAATGTGGCTAATCTATGCCTCAAATGGCTAACAGACTGTATATAAAGATTCACATTAAATGTGTGAAATAAAATGTGCTGAGAGATAGTTGGGCATATGAAATAAAACATGTTAAGAGATAGTTGGGCATATGAAGTAAAATATGCTGAGAGTTAGTTGGGCATGTGAAATAAAACATGTCAAAAAACAAATATCATGTGAAATAAAACATGCTAATAAATAACTAGCATGTCAAATAAAACATGTTGACAAATAATATCGTGAAAGACACCCATATACCATATACGCCGTAAAAGTGCAGTACTTAAAATAAAACGTATTGGAGGCCCTATGAAAAGTGTTTTCATTCAATGAAGGTTATAAGCACTCAATACTGTATTATAGATATTTCGATTGATGATTACATGAGAAGGTAATGTGCTAATATAATAGAAATCCAATGGCTTATTCTCAAATTCATCATAAGTGATTTTTAGATCAATAGTTGGGGCTTCTTCAGTAATCGGGGTCACAAAGTAGGCAATTTCCTCAATATGAGTTTCATTGTCACCTTGATTCAAACTCTCAGCACCTGTTTTGTCACCCTCATCTTCGTTGACATAGCTGACTTTATTGACCACCTCAATAAAGTTAAGGTAGCAGAGATCGTAATCAGGGTGAAGCTTTAATATCTCCTCTCTTGCCGCTTAGACCCTCTCCAACAATTTCTTCCTCAACAGTTTCTCGTATTGCCAACTAGGAGCAACTATATTGAAAGCCTATTTAACTGATGGTCCTCTCCTCAAAGTCTCCTCTAATTTGGCAACATGGTTCTGTAAGTTCGAATTGTTGGTCTTTAACTCTTTTATCTACATTTTAAGTTTATCCTCATCCTTGCTCATCGTGTAAAGAGTTTGGCCTAAGCTCTAGTACTCTTCTTTCTTCTTCTGTAGCTCCTCTTTTAAGCCTTCAGTCTATTTATACTACTCTTCCATATTAGCCTTCAAGCTTGAGATTTCATCATTGGCAAGGTCATGTGCCAACTTCTTGGTAGCAAAGTCTTCTTAGAGCTTTCTCACCTCCATCTCAGCCCTCATCTTTGCATTCTCAACAATAGTAGTTTGGGCTTTCAAAGCATTGTAGTCATCCTCAACTCTCTATGGTAAATCTAATTAACACAATCAGGAATGGTTAGGCATTACGTATGGATACAACTAAAGATATTACCTTCTTTGCCTCTTTGTTGGCCTCATCTAAATCCGTCAGAATGTAGCTACTCATTTGGAAAAGGAAATGTGTTAGTAACCTGAATGAATTCGATAATTAAAAGTGATGATTATAGATACTCACATCATATAATTTTGCCATGATATGAGCCTTATTGCAACCACCGGCCCTGTGGACATCCGTCTTGGTGATATCTTTGTCTTTTGGAAGAATAATCCCATCTATTAGAGCTAAAGATTTCATCTTGTCCCCTAGGGCTGAGCCGGTATCCAAAATTTAGTGGCTCTAACAAGGGACACAGTATTCACCAACCTCTTCATTGGGGACGAAATCAGCACCACCAATGCCGAGAGCCTTTGACCGTATTGCCTCTTTCACCTTTTCATCTAAGCCCTTGGATGTCTTGGTAAGTAGTTGGTCGGTGAGTTCCTCCCTTTATCTTTTATCAACACTCGGTGCAGCCGTAATTGCTAGAGATGACCCTTCTATGGCAGTAGCATCTTCATCTTCCTCACTAGGAAGTGTCTTTTGACGTTCGTTATCCCTTGGCTCGATAGAAGTATGAATAATCTTGACCAGAGGCTACTTAGAATGAACAACCTCGATTGGCTGTATCTTCTCGCTCTCCTTCCACTTCTTAACATGACTGGAGGTCTTATATACTAATTCTTGCTTTACTGTAACCTCCTTTATTACCTTCTTTACAACAGCAGGCCGAGTGATAGTTGTTAAGGTAGCTACCCCCTAATTAGCCTTGGATTTCTTTGCCTTGGCTTGAGCTAACAGCTTAGTAGGATTGACTTCACTAGTACCTATATCTGTGATACGAGTAACCGAATTAATATAAACATGGGAAAGAGACGAACTTAAAGATTCTGTACTAAGCAAGGCTCAAAGCTAACAATTCTCCCCCTAAGTCTTAACAACGGCTTTCCTCTTGTAGCTATCCTCGGCATAGCTGTAACGCATTAGCATACCTTCTTTTCAGAAAAGATTGGGTCTCCATTTTCATAACAACATATAATTCTCTCAGCGTCCTAGAAGAACATTTTGTTCCTCCTCTTCTCTTGAATTTTCCTCATCACTATTGCATCATTTCACATTTGATCTATATCTTTTGTATAGATCGGCTCAACCTATTGGGTTTAGAAGTCCAAATCCTCTTTGGACACTATTGGCACAAATTTGTCATCTAACTTGTAGATCTTGGATTCTAATCCATCCATAAACTTACGCCCATGCCTCGCAGTGGTAAAGTACCGCCGGTCAGGTTACCTCCGAATAGTGAAGAAAAACTGAAATAGTTGAGGCATAGCCTTGATCTCAACTTCCTCACAAATTATTTCAAAAGCTACCAAAAGCTAATATGTATTAGGTGAGAACATACTTAGTGCAACTTTGAAGTAGTTGAAAAAGCCCTTGACAAAAGCTGAGAAAAGGAAGCACAATACAAAATCCAAACATTTTAGGTACATATGGAACTCGCGCTCCCTTGGAAAGCATACCCTCTCCTTATCTCTTAGCCTCCTCAAGTTCCTTGTTCTAGGAAGGTCATGCCAATACTAATTGTATTTTATGATAAGAGCTCTATTAATGGAACTGGTAGTTCCATCTGGACAATCGCGAAAGTAGGCTATTGTGTTGTACAAATATCTTACCAAAGACCTCCCTTGCTCGGAATAATTATCCATGGGAAGCTCGTCAATCCGAGCAAGTTTATCCCACCTTGCCTCCATATTATCTGTTGAACCACCTGAAGAACATGTCACCTCACTCCTTATTTGGGGGGGAAGCAGCCTCAGTTTCTATTGCCTTAGAATTGAAGAGGACAAGTTGATGAGCAACTTTGTGAACTATACCTAAATGGTTATGCGAAATGATATAACACGAGTCAAAGAAATGTGTGGTTGAAGATGAGAAAGCGAATGCAAGTTTAAGATGTAACTAGAGAAATGAATTATGATTGTGAATAATACTTTATATACAAACGATTCATCCTCGTAACTGCAAATTTGCTTCTGATAGTAATGATGTGCTAATCCGGTAATGGCACAGATTGCTGACACATGTTTCATGATAGAAATCTGATGGTTGACAACTTTCTAACAGTTATTTAGCTTGCAACAAAATTGTAACTTAGGTGACAGATGTCATGCCTCTAACATCTTGGTTTCTTGAACAAGCGTGAGTTTAGAAATTGCAACCTTTTAACTAGGATGTAGATTGCTTTGGTCCCCCTATCGCTAGGCATCAAAAGAAATGCTCCTACTCAGCCTCTAATGCATTATATATTACTCCCTTCATCAATTACTTGAATACGAGAGTTGAGGGGCAAATGTTGATAGTCAGTTTTCTTCTCCTTTTTACTTGTCTACTCAATTGCTGATATGCCGTGCAATCTATATTCTCGACATCATCGCCGAGTGATCGATATTCTCGACATTATGTCAAGTAACTTAGGTCCATCGCAAATTTTAATTCAAGTTCACGATACGAGGTTATTACAAGTATGATTATGATTACATAGCTATTCACTCCTTATATTTTAGGGAGAGTATCTGATCAAGAAGTTTCCACATGTCTCGACATTTATTCTAATAATTGCTCCTTTAGATAAGACAATCTCTTATAAATATGAAAAATGAACCAGGTAAAGGAGAACTCTCAAATTCTCAGCTCCATTACTTTCATTCCAAGCTATTAACATAGGCATTGGAGTGGTCGTACCTAACTGGCCCTAGTACCAAATATTTATCTTATCTTTATAGGATATTTCTGACTCCTAGAATTCACCAACAACACTAGGATCTGTATCTAGCAGTTGTAGAATTCACATGTAACTAACCTATCCATAACACCATTAGTAAGACCACATTTGAGGTCATTTATGGCATTAATCCCACTATCCCCCTAAACTTGATTGGCAGCCCGACAATTGTTTAAGAGAATCGATCTAGAGTTGATCAAGCCTAAGAATTGGAAGAGCTATACTAGTCCATAACCAGGAAGATCACCAAGTTCAATTAAAGATAACAAGAGATTGGTAGTTGAGGTCACTAAGATGTTTCTTTCTAGCTAAGAGACTTAGTATAGATACTCCTCAATTGAGAACGATTCCATACTTGAGATAGAGCATGCTATCTCTTTAAGTTGATGGCCATTTAAAGTCCTGAAGAAAATCAACTGCAATGCCTACTAAATTGAATTACTTAACGACTATGGTGTTTCCCCCACTTTCAATGTGTTCAACTTGATTCCCTACTAATCAGTAGAAGATGACCTCACAAGTGCCCTAAAAGAGCAAGAGCAAAGACTACTTACAGAATCAGCCCCCTAGACCAATTACACGTAGTTGAGCAAGAGGACTCTAAGGACTTACCTAGAGAATACTAGCTCGAAGCCTATTTAAGACAAAAATTTCTATTCCGACCTCCTTATTTTCCTCTTCTAACAACTTGACTACTAAACTTTCACATGCACCAGACCTACTGAACATCTATGCTATGATAGAATATCTGAGCAAGTAGCCCCACCTAAGACTATTTGAGTTGAGCTCCTATGCCAACAACAAATGTTTGACCCCATGCTAAACTGATTACTCTATAGTGAGTGATCAGTTGAGCTTCGACTTGATCCAGATTAGGTCAACCCCTAACTACAAACTCTCTTTTCTTCTTTTTGTCCACTTTCTACCAGCCACCAAGCGATACATGTCTTTTGGAATGACATTCCAAAAGGATTTTGTTACTTTCCATACTGAATATTATTTATCTCTTTTACCCTTTATAGTATGTATTATGTAACCTAATTGTAAGAAAGCCCTTTTGTCATTTCATACATATAAAGTAGCCCTAGTAGATGAGATATAAACTGCCATTTAATTGTATGTAGACATCAATCAATCTTCAATATCATAATTTATACAAGTTCCCTTTTAAGCAACCATAGTGTTTACATCACCCTAATCAACTCTTATCTATTCTCTTTAGTAAGGAGCAGTAGTGAATGAACCTTCAGTTTGGATTGGTGAGTCATACTTAGCTAATTATAGGCCAAGTATGATTGATTAGTGTGTCATATCTAGCTGGGAGCTCTATGGACCTTGCTAGCTTTTTCATTTGTCTTCTTTCGGTTCACTTTGTTATGGTGTTTCTTCGTATGTTTGACCTTGGAGATGCATCACCTATTAACTTATTTTTTAGATTACCTAATAAAATCTCTTTGCCATAGCACAACTTAAGATCACATTAACACACAACAAAATCTCTTAAAGAAAATATTAGAGAACTAGAAGAATCTTCTAATTTGTCTATAACATTGCATATACTCTCATCGATTATTCCTATGTCTAATCTTATAAGAAATTTCCCAATCTTCTTGTACACTATTAGATTTTCAAATTAATACCTACAAGAAGTATGTAAGTACACATAATAGATTCATGAAAACTAAAGAAGTTCATTGTATCTAATAAAAGCAATTGTTATATGGTAGATATAAGTTCCACCAAACCTAGATATAAAAGATCTACTCTTTACTCATGATAAAATAACAATCTTTAACAATATCTAGAAGAAAAGTAGAAGAAAAATCCATGAAAGTGATGAAAAGTTTTGAATTTTGAATTCTTGAAGCTCTTTGCTCTCTTAAGTATTTAGCCTTAAAAGTCCCTCAAAGATAATGCAAAAAGTTGTCACAAAAAAACCTAATGAAGCCTTAAATAAGGGGGATGAAATAAAGGATTCACAGCTGATGACACAACCGGGTAACACAACCTTATCACTTGGTCATATCATTTTGATACACTCCACTAAAACTTTTCTGAACCGTTCTTTTTTTTTGTTTAGTTTTTTTTTTTTATCTTCATAATGCTTGGGAGTGACATGACTTGGGATACGACTGTATCTTTTAGGTCATGTCTTTTAGGTCATGTCCTTTACTGACCTCTCATGTTTCTGCTTCAAATTCTCATGAAAATGACACAATCATATGTTTTGATCATGTCGATATTTATAACTCCATAACTTTCTCTCTTTAACTCCAAATTGAGTAAAACTTGTTTCTTTTTTTCTTGTTTTCTTTCATAGATCATTCCAAAACCTAGAAAACAAGATTTTACTCAATTAAGTATCATTTTTTCCAAAATAAACTCAAACTTAAGGGAAAATCAATAAAAATCACTCAATAAAATACATGCAATTAGGAGCTTATTGATTAGTATTAGTTATTCATGCCAATGCTATAATTTGGGTAATAGATTCTCGTAATGATACAATGAAGTATCATTTTTACCAAATGCTTGTAGATTTTCATAGCTTTATTGTATTATGTTCCAACCTAACTACGATTAATGGATTAATGAATTCCAAATGTTCAAGCTTGCTATATGAATGAACTAATCTTTTGGTTTCAACCAAATATGATTAGGGAGCTTATTCTTAAGTCCATACCCTAAGGGGTTAATGGGCGAACACTTTGTACCCTAACTTAGCCTAAGGAATAGGATTACCAAACATTTAGTTTAAAAGACAAGCAAGTCACATCAATGTCAACTAATTAAATGTGCATAAAAGAAGTACGCATATAAAATAGTTGACAAAAAGAAGTATATTAATTAAAACAAAAGGAAAAGGAAGTCTAACAATTGTACAACCGAAAAGATCGGCATCATGATCTAAACAAAGTGTTTGAACAACATAAAATTTAATAGAAGGTTGTTTAGCTACATTCTCATTAGATGCTTTCTTCTTGATTGGATCTTCACCGGCTGGAGGAGCATTGACTAGTGCAAAATCTTCCACAAGGCTTAAGTCCTCTATGATGGTAGGGTATTTTTATGATTGCTCTTGACGTACATCTTCTTCCCCTTCTTCATAACCATCTTGGTGATCATCTTTGTCATCTA
The DNA here is from genome assembly GCA_024138015.1 of Lumnitzera littorea. NCBI lineage: Eukaryota > Viridiplantae > Streptophyta > Magnoliopsida > Myrtales > Combretaceae > Lumnitzera > Lumnitzera littorea. Next base: position 32,742,723 of record JAMXBB010000004.1, on the reverse strand, counting down.
TGTCAGTGAAGTCGAGGCAATAGAGATAATTGCCGTAATGTACATTAAGCACTCTTTTCCTAGCCAATCGGATACCTTGAAGCAATTTCTTGCAAAGAAGCATCTTGTAATGCTTGCTTGGTGATATCTCCAATTTAGCATACATTTTCTATGGTTATTTCGTGCTATTATAGACTTTAATCAAGTAAATTTTATGTTTTTGGAGTAATTAGAGACTTCATTTGATTAATTTGGAGAGATTGATGATCTTAAACTAAGTTTTAGAAGATTTGAAGATTTTTTAGTTGAATTTTAAAGCCTTAGAAAGGACTAAACCCATGAACAATGAATGTGCATTGAAATTGTAAGCAAAGGAGTAAGAAACAAGATAGAAATTAATGTCCAAAGAAGACTACCACCATAGGCTTTAGGCATGGTTCTCTTATTTCATTATTTTGTGATTTTTGAAGTCCAAAAAAGAATGTAACCAGGGATTATGATAGTAATCCTCACCTATAGTCCCTTTGTTAAAAAATTTTATCAAATTTGAAGTTTTCAAGTGAAGCAGAAGTATTTGCCTAACCACCATGACAGTATACTTAGGGTGTAGTCACCCTATATTGAGTGAATCTTCTATTTTTAGAGACACAATATTTAATGAATCTTTAATTTTGTTAAGTCTCTCTTTGTAAACCTAGCCCCTCTGCTTATAAATAAATCCTTAGGCTTAGGTTTTCAAGGAGAGGCCCCTTTGGTAGAATTATAGCTTAGAATTATTGTTAGGGGTCTTTGAATTTACTTTCTCTTTCCTTTTCATCATGATACCCTTTTGATCATTCTTAGTAAATTATTATTGATATTTGGTTATCTTTGCAACAACTCTACTTTCTTTCTATAATTTTATTCTTTGATGATATGATTATACCAAGCTTATTTTATCAATTAATATCTACTACAGTTGCTAATTTGATGTTTGAGCTTACTATAGAGTCATGAGGCCAATAGTAAATTGACAAGTGTAATCATAAGAGTTTCAGTGCACTAAGTTAAGTATTTAAGCTTCCTAGATTAAGGAAACCTAATAGCGGGATCTATGTTCTTACTGTAATCTTACGTTGCTCTATTTGGCAACATGTAGGTAGAGAGAGTCTTAAGGTTAAGAATTAGGTAGAGACGTGAGTTTGACTAATTTAGAATCCGATTTCCATAAGAACAGGGGTAGAAAACTCTATTGTCCAGAGAATAATTGAGATTGAAAGGTTGCATAGCACTCAAAAGTAAATGATAACAATTTACTAAAGATCATATGTTCTTCATTTTAATTAAATCATGGTTACCTATGTTAATTATTTTGTTATTTTATTTGCTCTTATTCTTATTTTATTAGTCCTTATTCATCTTTCCTATTCAATCACAATCATCCCTATATTGTAGAGTTAGGTAATTGCAAGTTTTAGATAAATTACTAGTTATTAGGTTCTCACATACTAGCTCCTTATTAGATGGGATCAACACTTAGACTCATATTCATTTTAATCTATACTATAACTTAACCAGGTGCACTTACTTTTTAGTGTAGTATATGCCCCATCAAGTATTTGGTGTTATTACTAGGGAGCCAAAATGAGTAATTTACTTAGAATTAGCAAAAATCCTAATTTCCAATCATTTTAACACTTATATAATAATCTTCCTTGCAATTCTTTAGTTGTTTTCTTTATTAGAATATTTTTTAACTGGTTAAGTGTTGCAAATTTTAACTAAGGAATCATGTAAAGGAAGGATTAAATTGTTAAGCTTACGACATAAAACAACAGAACTCCTTAAGAGGTAGCCTAAGTTTGTTTTGGCATATTTCAACTTCATTTATCTTTGTTAGTTAGTTATTTTGTTAAGAGTCAATTAAAGTATTTAGTTTTGAATAGTTAGTGTTTTTCTTACTTTGAATAATTATTGCATCAAAAAGGGTTATTGAATTTGTTTATGCAATAGTCAAATTTAAACTTGTCATCCAATTGAAATGACATTTGATATGCTTTTATGCCTCAATTTACTCTAATTTTGAGTTTCTCAATAGCAATTGCAAGGAACCAGTCAAGGAAATAAAATTTGCATAAATCTAAGAATTGGAGTAGAATATGGCCAAAGTACATGCTTGTGTACTTTGCTCATGCTTCTCTCATAAAATTATTTCAAGTGGAATTTGTGAAAAATTGGTGGACAAAATGTCCACAAGTAAGGACCATGCCCGTGGACCTTTCACATGGTCCTACTAAGTAAGCAAAATTTTTTTCTAACATATATAATCTCTCTCTAAACTTCTATTTTCTCTAGTTCCTTCATGACCCGACCATGTACATAAAGAATTTAAGGGTACGTACAACATCCCTCCATATTTATCTTGTTAGATTTGTTGTTGGTTTTATAAAAAATGAATTTTTACCGAGGGTTTCAAGAGAGAAATTTGTCATGCATGAATAGAAATTTGAGTTTTTAGGAATGATTTAGTATAGATAAGGCAACAAAACATGTTATGCATTCACTGTCTACTAGAAATTACATTAAAGAAAAAACACATGCTTATTGGGGATTTAATGAAATGATGATTTTCCATGATGAAAGAAAGTGATGGGAAAGTGAGAGAAAGCGATGAGGAATGAAGGAAAGCAATAGAAATTGTTATTAACTTTTTTGCTATGTGATGTACCCAATCCATGCTAAAATTTGGAAACTTAATATTGAAATTCTTATGTAATTAGAAAATCCATGAATTATTAACGTGGATTTATTTTAACACATAGCCTAAATTCGTGTTAAAATTAGGAAGGTTGTTATTAGTATTGCACAATTGAATTTTGAGAAACAAGTTTTCAATTGCTTATGTATTGAATACTAGTGTTCATTGCAAATCAAGGTTATGAGATTATAGGTTGGATCAAAGATAAGAAAAATTAGCATCTTATTAGCCTATTAATTTCATTAATCCATGTTATGAAAAATTAGGATTGCAATATATGATATTGTGATATTTCAAGAATTTCCTATATTGAGCATCGTTTAAGAATTTTTATATGTTAAATGCTAATACTTTTATCAATAAGGATCATGCAATTAGGACTCGATCAATGCTATAACTACATTAATCCATAGCTCTAGAAAAATTAGCATTATACTTTACAAATCTTCTACTACTAATTTAATCATCGCCTGCTCTATTGAGTTGGGTAAACTAGCAATTAACTGGGAATAACAATTGAGTTTAGATTCTTTAATTAGCTATTATCTTTACAACATGAATTATTTCCCTTTTATCACAATTGAATTCTTTTGACTGTATTTTTTGTCAAAAAGACATGATTTGGTGTTTGATTGTAATAATGTATATACTATTGATTTCTTTTTCTTAGATAACTGTTTTTATTATGCTTTGTAAGCTTAGTAGGAGACTAATGTTTGGTACTTAAATTAGTTATTGCTTTATTTAGTTTAACTTTTTCTTTTCTGTTTCTAGTTAGATCTTTTTTTTTTTTAATGTAAAGAAAACTTCGTATACTTAATTGGTTAATGGAACTCAGCATATGGACTTCAAAATTTTCAAGGATGAATGTTGAATACTGGGGAAGTCCCAGCTTCTTTCCCCTTTGTTATTTTTACTTTTTTTTCCCACTTGAATTCTTGATTTGTATTGTATTATGTAGATTGAGAATAATGGACAACTTAAGTGTGGGGAGAAGATTGGATTATGTGTGTTATACTTTTGGATTCACACTTAAGCTTTTGACAATTTTTCTTAAAAATTTTACAAATTTTTACCCCCTACATAATTAAGCAAAATTTTTTAAATTCACTCAATTTTTTATAGATTTAGAGAACTTTGCCAAATTTAAGTGATTAAATATGTAGGATTTAGAGCTTCCCATCACTTAAGCTTAGACATAGACTCAAGAATATGATAGATATGAATAGGTTAAAAACTAGTTATTTTGATTTTTAAGCTTGATTTTACAGAATGGTTATCTATCCTTCCTTTTTCAAAAAAAAAAAAAATTGTAGAGGGGATGAATGGAGGATATTTGTCATTTGAAAGTCCTTCGAAAAATCAAAGTAATTGGATGTAAAACTAATTAAATTTAAAGCAATTGCTAAGGGTTGGTATGGATTGATCTTAGTCCCTTAAAAGAGCAAGACTCATTCCTAATGCCAATTGTAAAAGTGAAATTAATTAAACTTGTTAAGGATTGCCTTGGTCCCTTAGAAGGGCAAGGTACTTTCCTGCTAACAACTGCTAAAGTAATTAAAAAAGCTAAATTAGTAAAGATCAACCCTAGTTCAATAAAAGAGCAAGGTGATTTCCTAATGCTAATTGAGCATGAAATAAGAAAAAATCAAATTGAATGGGAAAACTTACTAATGAAAATTGATAGAAGAAGAAGGGAAATCAGAAGATGGATTAACGTAACATACATCTAGTCTAGTTTTCAAGTTAAAAATACTTGATGTAGATTTTGCTTCTCCTGAGCTAGAGCAAGGAAATCCTTATAACTTTCTTTTAATTAATTTATGTCTAACTCTAAATCCTCTAAATTGATCATTGAGGTTCAGTAGTTCTTAATTTGCTAGTATCTAGGTGTTTTGAATACATTGTGAAGTTAAGGAATAAGGATGATTCAAGAAAAATTTTTGTTAAGCTATTAGATTTTGAGGGTGCACTTTTCAAAGATTATGTTAATCATCTTGTCCTTGAGATGTTTTCTTTTATCTTTATTGTTTTGCTTAAGGATAAGAAAAAGCTAAAGTGTGAGTATATTTGATAAGTCCAATAAAGCATACATTTTCAATGGTTATTTTGTGCAATTGCAAACCTTAATCAAGTAAATTTTGTATTGTTTTGAGCTTAATCCATTTAAATTTCATTTTTAGAGATGTTTAGAGCATTTCATTAAGTTTTTAAGGTTTTTATCAATTTTTAGAGTAATTGGAGGCCTCATTTGATTGACTTGGAGATATTAATGATATTAGACCAAGTTTTGGAATATTTGAAGATGTTTTAGGTGAATTTTGATGCATTAGAAAGGACTATACCCATGAACAATGAATGTGCATTGAAATCGTAAGCAAAGGAACAAGAAACAAAGCAGATGTTGGAGTCTAAAGAAGACTACGATCATATACTTCATGTATGCTTCTCTTATTTCATTATTTTGTGATTTTTGAAGTTTAAAAAGGACCATGGATAGAGATTATGGCCTTGGTCCTCACTTGTGGTCCATTTGTTAAGCAATTTTATCAAATTTGATGTTTCATGCGACATAGAAGTATACGCCCAACCTCTACAACTGTGTGCCTAGGGTGTAGTCACCCTATGAAAAGCAAATCTTCTATTTTTGGACATGTAATATTCAATGAATCTTTTATTTTGTTAGGTCGCTCTTTGTAAACCTAGCCTTACTCCTTCTAAATAGATCTTTAGCTTAGGTTTTCAAGAAAAGCCCTCTTTGGTAAAATTGTAGCTTTGAATTATTGTTGAGGGTCTCTCAATTTACTTTCTCTTTCCTTTTTTTCATGTTACCCTTTTGATCATTCTTAGTAAATTATTGTTGAAATCTAGTTCTCTTTGCAATAACTCTTCTTTCTTTCTATGATTCTATTCTTTGATGATCTGATTACATCAAGCTTATTTCGTCAATTAGTATTTATTGTGATTGCTAATTTGATGTCTAAGTTTATTGTAGAGTCATGAGACCTCCAATAAACAAACAAGTGTAATTAGAAGAGTTTCAGTACGTTAAGAGATTAAGTATTTAATCTTTTCATATTAGGGAACCCTAGTAGTGGGATCCAAGTTTTTAGTTTGATCTTACGGAGTTTTATTCAGCAGCGAAGTGTATAAAGAGGTCTTAAGGTTAGGAAATAACTAGACATGTGAGTTCGGCTAATTTAGAATTTGATTTCCATAGGAATAAGGTTAAGAAACTATATGATCTAGAATAGTTGAGAATGAAAGGTTACATGGAACTTAGGAGTAAATAATAACAATTTACTAAGGATCATGTCTTCTTTATTTTAGTTGAATTATGCTTGTTTATGTTTAGTTTTGTTATTTTATTTTCTCTTATTCTTATTTTATCAATCCTTATTTATCTTTCCTATTTTATTATTGTCATCCCTATATTGTAAAGCTAGGTAATTGGAAGTTTTAGGTCAATTGCTAATAATTAGGTTCTCATACACTAATTTCCTATGGGATTAACACTTGGACTCACATTTGTTTTAATCTATAATATAACTTGACCAAGAGCACTTGCCTATTACTGTAGCATATGCCTCATCACTTGGCGTCACTACGTTCAAAGCTTCCTCAAAGAAATTTCAAATCTGAAAGCCTATTCTAACTTATGCATTGAGCTTATTGATAGTTGAAGCTATTTTTGAGTTGTTTAATTCTTCCTTCAGTACTTGCTCCTTCTTGCTTAGTTTCAAGTCTAAAAGCCTATTCTAACTTATGCATTGAGCTTATTGATGGTTGAAGCTATTTTTGAGTTGTTTAATTCTTCCTTCAGTACTTGCTCCTTCTTGCTTAGAGATGTACAAGATTTGCTCGAGGATTTGAACTTTTCCTTTTGCTCCTACAATTGATTCTTAAGGTCCTTCATCTCCTTGTTAAGCTCTTCATTTTAGCATTTTACGGTAAGAAGCTCCTTTACCACTTCCTTATGTGTATTTTGTTTGAAGGTTAAAAAGTTATAAAACTTTTCAACATCTATCCCAACCTTAATCCCAAACTTCTTGATAGCAATGCTTTGGGCCTTATATGCATTATAGACTTCCTTGATCCTTTATACATATGAGTACATGTAAGATTTACAATAAGCTAAACATATTTGTAACAAGAAGAACGACACTTACCTTTTGCATCTTAGCCTTAGCTTTATGCAAAGCAATCATAATCTATCCATTCATCTACAATAGTAAAAATAAGCAGTGATTGTGTAAGTAGTTTGGTAAGTACAATCAGTTTAGCAAAAGACAATACTTACATCATAAAGTTTGGTAGCAATCATTTCTTGATATCCCTCTACAAAACTCTCTAATCTTGAGGAAGGATAATTCCCTTCATCAAAGTTAAGGATTCACTTATATTCCTAAGTATAGAGTTAGAAGTAAGTATTCTTTTGTCCCATAAGGGGACAAATTGATAGACATCATCTCATTAGGAAACAAAATTTATGGAAGGGATTCCAAGATCTCTCTCTTCCTAAATTGGAGCAAACGTAAGTAGAGGAGCTGAATTGTTGTCAGCATTAAGAGCTACGTTGGAGGAAACATAATCCTAGACATTTTGGAGTAGGTGGTTTATCAACACCTTTTCCCTCTCTTCTTTCTTGACCTCTAAGAGAGGTCATAGTTGATGGAATAGAACCTTCTATTAGAGAATTTGATCTTAGGGCCATAAGTCATTGAACATGGGTGGTCTTCCTAGCAATCTTCTTTGCAAGGGTAGCCTTAAGCTTGCTTGGTGTCCTCTTCTTCTCGACTTTCCATGGAGGGACTTCTTACCCTCCTACAGCTCTTACATATCAAATGTCGAGCTTCTTCTTCTTAGACTTAGCTTGGGCTAAAAGTTTTTTAGGGTCAACTTCTCAAACCCTCATATCTACAATAAAAAAGAAGTCAGGAATAAAGAATAAAGAAAGATAAACTTATAAAACCTTATCGAGCAAAGATAAAAAAATAGGAACCCCATCCTTCCACCCTATGGAACATTTGATTGACATTGGTTCAACCAGCTTGGCTTGGTATAACAAAGAGATCAAACAATACCTTTTTCATCATTATTGGAGAAGATTTCTTCACCCCTTTCATATTGGTAAATAATCACCTTTACATTCCAATAGAACCACCTATATCACCTCTCTTCAATCTTTCTGATAGTCAACTCATCATTAGATAAAAGTTTCATATCTCATAACCAAATCGGCTTTGTCAAATTATTCCAAAAATATAAACCCATCTCTGACCTTATTACAATATATTTATAATTTCAATTGTGGATTTTGGACTCTAACTTATCTAAAAATTTCATCTTATACGTAATGCCAACATAGTACCATCCATCTCTTTGACACTTGATTGCAAAAAATATATCTAAATAGTTGGACAATAGCCCTAACTTCTACCTCTTTGCAAACCATTTCGAAAGTTGCTAAAATCCTATACATGTTCAGTTAGAACATGCTTAGCAAGACAAGGAAATAATTGAAAAATGGCTTAGCTAAGTCAAAGAAAGGAAGATGCAAACCAAAATTGAAATATTTTAGGTAGGTGTGAAACTCCCCCTCAATTAGGGAATTAACTCTTTCACACTTTCTCGATTTCCTAAGCTTCCAATCCTCATGATACCTTACAAAATAATCTATGTATATTTGCACAAGTTCTTAATTGACACAGCTTTGAATTGTGTTTGGAGCGATAATACCATACTCAACATTGTCAAAAGGATAAACTAAGGGTTTTTGCTCCTCACCATCATTAGAATATTCATTACGTAAAAGAGCTTCAATCATAGTTAGTTTGTCATACCTATTTATTACACTATCGTAACTTGAACCCAAACCACCAACACCATGACTAGTCGAAGCTAACTCCATTATCTCAACAGGGGGAAGGGGGGAGAAGGTAAGGGAAGTAGGGGGGAGGGGGGAGAGGGGAGAGAGAGAGAGAGAGAGAGTATACACTTGCAGGAAAAGAGAAGAATGAACAATCATACCTATATGCTATGCTAAAGAGTTTTGAGATTGCTAGAAATTTTAATACTTCGAAGGAAGTTTAAGGAGAATTTTAGTACAAAGGAGGTATTTGAAAGTTTAAAGAAAAGAGATGCAAAGGGGAATTATATGACAGAAGGAAGAAGGGAAGTTTGATGTCAAAGATAAATTTATAAGGCTTGAAAGACAAAAGTGGTGGCTTTAGAGAACCAAAATTTGATTTGATTTTAGATGTTCTCAATGGTAGATACATGTCATGGTCTTTGATTTGGATGGCAAGTGGGGATGTTCAACTCAATCTTAATGTGAAATGAGTAACATCAGTAAGTGGTTTGTTTGTAGGGTAACATATTCTCTAAAGGTAGGCTAAACTCCTTGAGCAAATTGGTTAAAAGCATATGTCACTTTCCTAATGATGGTTATGGTAGGTTGAACCCAGCTAAGAAATTAAACCTCCAAAAAATATAGGGGCTACTGACAATGCCAAAGGGAACTTATAAAGATGGAAGGGCTTTAAACAATTTTTGCTAAACAGGAATGGAAAAAGGTTGCCTTTCCATCCAAAATGTGGGTAAATATGTGACAAAAGGAATGGTTGAGTATTGCATGGGTACTTAAAGAGGGTTAAATCTCTTATTCCATGATAAGTAGTATCAAAACTTAAAAGGTTCTAACCCAACAAGCCACCTAAATACTATTCGATGTGTTAAATGAAAATGATAGTTCTCGTTAACAATTGAGCTTGTGTAGATGAAGCTCAAAAGGGGTACCACTAGGTGGAGGACATCAGTGTCAAAGGGAACAGTTGTGTCATGAACTAAATTGTAATAAGACTTTGCTCAAATCATTAGAAAATTAAATGAATTTCAACAGGTAGACTCTACCATTAGGCAATTTAGTAAAAAGTGACCTTGAAGGATGGAGAAAAGGGTAAGGGCATGATAGAAACTAGTAGAAACCTAAAGTCCTGGTAAAGGTGATCTTGGTTAAAGTTAGGCAACGAGAGAAGGGTTGGTGATATTTTGGTGGAGGATAGTAGAGAAGAGTTGGCCTACAATGAAGGCATCATACACTTAGGTGAAGGGAGAATATCATGGTTTGTGATTTGGTTGGAAAGTAGGGGTGCTCAACAAGGGCTTAATATGAAGTGAGTGGCATTAGCAAATAATTTGTTCATAGGATATGGTATTCTTTAAAGGTGGATTTGGCCTTACAAGAGTAAATTGTTAGGAGCTGAGGCTACTCTCCTAATGATGGCTATGGTAAGCTAAAACTAGTTGAGAAGTTGAGCCTCCCCATCATATGAGGACTAGTGATAATGCCAAAGAGCACTCTTAGAGACAGATGAGCTTAAAACTATCCTACGTAAACAAAAAGGATAAAAAGTTGACTTACCATCTAAAATATGAGTAAATATGTGATATAAAGGATGGTTAAGCGCTGCATGGGAACTTAAGGAGGGGTAAATTTCCCATCCCATGACACTTGCATAATGAGAGCAAAACCGGTGGGTGACATCTTTCTAACAATTATTGAATGCGCAAAATCAATTATTATGGAAGTGATAGTTATCATGCAAGTTTTGAGGATGTTTAAAAGCAAAAAGTCATCACTCTTGAGCTCGAAGCATAAGCTTCCCTTAAGACATAGCTCAGCATAAATGCATAGGAAAGAAATTGGTAAAGTACTTATGAACCATTTAGCAATTGTATTACTCTAAGAATAACACAAATTTGTTCACTTGCTTACTTGAGTTAATGTTAAAAATTTACTTAAGTACTACTCCCATTCTTGAATAATCGATCATGGGAGTTAAGGGAGGAAGAGCAAATGTTGATAATAGATTTTTATCCCTATAGCTAAGCACTTAGTACAATGCCAACCTGTTCTTAATTAGGAGTTACATTAAGTGCAATGATTATGCTCCTAATTGAGATTCATGGTGGCCTCCATTTGATTAATGCCACTAAATCAGCATTTCCATTACTAAATTGTTCCTAGAGCTTCACTAGCTAGCAACATCTTTCCTAGCTAAGGTCTTCTAGGTTAAATTGCTAAAGCTTAGCCCATAAAGTTTAAACATTCAAATGATAAGACTAGGGTATAAACTGTTCAATAGCTATTCTAATGGTAACTACTCAACTACCTACTTCTTCCTTTGATTTGCTCATAAATAAATTCAAGAGATACTATGTGTCACTAGCAGCTCAACTACTAATGCTATTATCAAACAAGAGTCTTCAAATACTGGTGTTCAACTATTGTAAGAACTCTCTATATACTCTACTCACTCACTTACTTGCTTCCTCATACTCTAAACATTCATCTAACTTATGTATCAAAGTAGCTACATTAGATTAACCTTAGCACCCTCAAAGACTTACATTTTCTCTTTTGCAAATCACAAACACCAAACCAAATTCCAACAACAAGAAAGCTTTGTTATAATTTGTATTTTATCTATATTGATTTATTTAACTCTTACAAAATAATGTTCTAGCTAAGGTTGTAAATGAGTCGCATCACTTGTGAGGAACTCGATCTCTACTTAGCTTAGGCTCATTTCATAAACAAGCTAAGCTTGAGCTTAAAATAGAGCTCATTCACATAATCAAGCTGAGCTTGAGTTTATGTTTAAGTTTACGAGTAAGCTCGTAAGTAGGCATGTGAATAGGCTTATGAGTTAATGTATTATATTTTGAATTTTTATTTTCCTTGATTTACTTAATATTAAACCTTATCCGTTTAATATTAACGCTTAAATAGGAACTAAGGAAAATTAGTTTTCTTTTTAATTTGAAAAAAAAAAAATTAGAGTTACCACATGACTAGGCATTGAAGAAAGGTTAGGTTAAAATTAGTTGGGTGGATTGACTTTGGCCTAACCATTAGTCCATAGAAAAATCATTCAAAAAGTGATTTTCGAGAAAACCAAAGAAACTATGTTTGAGGGATAATTTATAAACCCTAAACGGGTACCACTTTATCCTTTCAAATTTAAATTTATCTTCCAAATACCCTTTTCATTTAAAAAAAAAAAAACTAATTTACAAGTAAGAGTGAGAATAATAGAAAATGAATCTAATTATTATCAAAAGGGGGAAAAAAAATACAATTTTCTGTATTTTATGTCACCCTATTTGCAGGTGCTTAAATACTATTTGATATCAGACTTCCATAGTTCGTTTTTAAAACTTAGGTTTCTAGGTTTATTTAATTTTTAAGACTCTACCAAATTTATGTTTTTAATATATTTAATTTAATTAAATAAAAATTCGGAAAAAAGGTCCTAAATTTAGGTAATTTTATTTGAAAAACCTAAATGGGTCTTATCTTTGTAAAGGATTTATTTTATTTATATATTTATTTTAGAAAATATAAAACCTTTCTAAGTGAAAGATAAAAAATTCATAAACATATATTATATATATGTATATGAATTTTATGTAAAATAAAGATATCCATTTTTACAAAAATTTATTTTATTTTTCTAAATAACAAAACAAATGGAAAAAAACAAACAAGAAAAAGAATTGCAAAAGAAAAAAAAAAAAAAAAAAACAAACCCCAAAAGGAGAGTAAACCAGGTTAAGGTATCCAGCATGGAGGATGTGAGGGAAAACAAAGGTTGGATTTTGGGTCACATCAACTCGGTCATGTGTGTTGCATATGCTTTGGATAGAGAAGAGGCTAATTGCTAGAAAAGCATGTGCAGTACGATGTTGGTAGCATTGAAGGGAGAAAATGTGTCGCCTGAAGTTTTTCAGGGTACTAAACACTTTAGTGGCAATGGATTGGACTAAAACTCGATGGAGGATGGTGCTTGTTCACGTGGTAACTCAAATTAGGCACATTTGATTCAATGAAGCTAGGTGTAATTAAAGTGAAAGGAAGGGTTTTTCTGAAGCTAAATGATTCTAGGAATCAAATGAAGCAAATCTTTTGCTTTGAAAATGAGTAGAAAGGAGGAAATCATATAGAGAAGGAGAAGCTTCATGGGCTTGGTTGATGCCTAGCAGTGTTTCTCAAGTCCCCTTTTATATTTTTCTAGCTCTATTTAAGATTAGAAGGTCAACAATGGCCATTAATCCTAGTTTTCAGGTTAATGGGTTACATGTCCATTTTTTTTCTTCATTTCTACAACTCATGAGCTATTAGAGAAGAAAGAAATGGCACCTTCATGTGTAGAGTGCATGAAAACGCACCCATTGTGTGCACATAGTGCATGCGCTACACATATGTCTATCTGTGATCAAACTCATGACTTCTTGTCTCCATGTATGCATGACCAAACCCCTACACTACTAGACGAAGCATGTTTCTTAGTTTACTATGTATGTTAGAGAGCTAAATTCAACAAAAAAGGTCTAATGAACAAGGAAGCGGCTTAAAAATTGGTTTAAGCCTTTTAAGGTTTGAAAAATGAGTTTATCTCTACATGCGATTATTTAGTCAACTAAGCATATGTGAAAAATTACTTTAAAAAACAAACTGATTTGCTAGAATTATAGGCTTGGTTCTACTTTGTGCTTGACTTTTCTTGAAATTTCAAATATTTATAAAATAGTCAATTTAAGTTCCATTGAGGTATCTTTAAGGCCATGATCAAACTTAAATGATCTATTTTCAAAATATTTTAAAATAAGCCAATCAAACTAGGTGTAATAATTATTTTTCAATAAAATGGCCTTTTTACTAAGAAACTATAATTATATTAAATCACACATGCTTATCCATCTTCCAAACAAGCCCTTCAATCTTGAAAAATTAAAAGACCCTTGAAAATGAGACCCAATGACCCTTATTTTTCTAAAATTTCTAATTTCTTGTGTTTTTTTTTTTCCAATTTTTAACTTTTTTGTAATTTTCTAAATTTTTCTTTTTTTTTTTATTTTTTAATTAGGATCCTTTTCTTTGTTTTAAAAATTTTCCAATTTTCATTTACTTGATGTTTAAGATTAATCACGAATACCAAATTTATCATTTCTTTCTAACGTATCAGAAGTATTTACAAATTTAGATCATAGTTTAAACGTGTGAAAGCTTCACTATTATAATTCTTAATTTGATCCTATATGTCGTAATTAGCTGTAGAGCTTTTATGATCTTTTAGAGCATCAAAATGCGGATTATTGCTTTCTACCTATCTTTAGCTATGTAAGTTCTAATAACTTATTCTAATACTTTCTAATCACCTAGCTAAGCATGTAAATAATCAAACAATCATTTATGCAAACATTTAATAAGTGAATTATTGAATACAAAAAGTGTAGGGTTGAGAAAATTTGGTAATCAATATATAGTGGCTTTACCTTATATGTCATCCTACTCTTGTAACACCTCATGTTAGGGATTAGGTCATTAATATCTGAATTTCCACTTTTTGAAGAAAATTTCATAATGAGGTCAATAGTCCTCATGACTTTGGCTTAAGTTGCAATCTATATGGTAGGGTTAATATAAGTCTACAAAGTTCCCTCATGATTTCTCTCAAATGGCACTCCACTAGTTTTTCAAGAGATTAGCGAACTCTCTTTTAAGGATATCATTAAATTCGTCACAAATTTAGCTCAAGTAATTCAATAATGAGTAATCACTTTAATATAATACTTCTTAAGTATTCAATCACGTAAACTAGTTCAGCACTTTGTTCAGCTTTTTCAATAAATATGTTTTTCTCCCCTTTTCTTCTCCATTCTTTCTTGTTCTCTTCATCTTTTTATGTAGCTGTAGCTTCCAACATTCACTTTACCTTCAAATAGTTATAGCTGTTGTGATTCAAATCTTCTCAGTTTTGTTGTCTATTTAATATCTTTGTCTTGCTATCTCGAATTGTATTTATGATTCTTTCCTTCTTTGTTCTATCCTTGATTGACTTCATCTTTGCAATCTATCTCTTGTATATTTATCAACTTTCTTTCCTTTAATCATTGACACTTAATCTTCAATTTTTTCTTTTGATCATTATCTTCTTTTCTTCTTTTTCTTCCTTTGAATACTTCTACGAAGTACTAGCACTCTGACCTATTCTAAAATTTCTATTTGTTTTCTGACTTGTGAGCTTCTTTATTTGTGAATTCATCTCTTGTCTTCTAAAATAATTCTTCTACTTCAATTTTTCTCTTAACTATTTGAAATCTTCTTTTGTTATTATCTCTTCAGATTTATCTTTTCTTCCTTCATCTTACATTTGTACTTCTAATCTCATCTCTTTTTGATAGTGTTTCTAATATAGTTATGAGTGATAACTCCCTCTCCTTAGTTCTTATTAGCTTCTTTTTCTTTTCTCATTCTAATCAATGCCTTAATCTTCTTTTTCTGTTTTGAGTATCTTAAAATATCTTTGAACTTATTTTGCACATAGTATTTTGATCAGTAATTTCATCACACATATTTCATTATCATCAATACCCTCTCTTCCCCTTTGAGGTTCTATAGTAATAACGTGCTTAGATATGTGAGATATGCCATATGGCGACTAGGAGAAAACGTCAACATTGGACTAGAGAAAGTTAAGTTAGTCATCCTAGTATAGCATTGTATAGTAAATGCATGTCAACTACAAGAAAAATCTACTATCACTTCTACCTTGTATTTGGTGTCTCTAAGCTCTATGAGTAGAGTAATTATACAAGCAACCTTAATAGTTTGATTGTTATAGCTATATAAGTTGTTAACGTAAGGCTTCAAAGCAATGGCTAGGATTTCTACCACTTGAGTACAAGCTTTCACAAAAGGGATATATACAAAGCTATAGTTGTCAACAAGTATTTTGTGTACATCATAGTTTGCGATGCATGCTTAGATGATAAAAGCATTAATGTATAGAGTAATAACATCTTCTATGTCATCTTCTTTGAAGGAGATGATAGTATCTATTCTCGATTTCTTACTTCAAATTCATGACCTATTAATACTTCTTTATTTAGGCATAGGCCTTGGTTAGGGAGCTTAATTGCCCTTTTACTAAACCTTTGACAATGATATATATTATACCATGGGATTTTCATTGTTGTTAGTATTGTTTAGGTTCTATTCAGCTCAATTTTCAATCGTACAACCTCATTTAGGAGCCTAGAGAAGATTATCAATTCTTTAAGTAACGTATTCATAGAGGAATCCTTACTTTATAGCATCAACTATCATATTCTTGAGTTGCACAAATCTTGTGTATCAAGGCCCTTATCTTGATGAAATAGGGATGATCAATGGGCAACCTATGTGCCTTTACATGCTTAAAGTTCAATTGCCTAGCATGCTCATGCTTTTTTTGTGTCAGGCCCAACATGCTTACATGCTTGGAGCCAGCATGCCCACCACTCATTTCTCATGTCACCCATTTATTCGCATGTTGCCTGATGGGCTATCGAGCACTAGTCCTCTTATTTATGTATGGATCCGAAACCTTCAATCCCTCACCTAAAGAATTCTCTCTCATCAACTTACTGATGACGAAAAACTCTACGCAGAATAAAGATGGTTAAATTCCTTAATAGCTGCGGAATGTTACACCCTGCTTTATTTCCTCTCTTATACCGATGCTAACTATTCTCTAGTCGAAGACTCTGTACCGAGTGATCTAATCATCTATTATCGAGAGTTCCTACTGAGTAATGAGAGCCAGCCTCATACTAACTAAGTGCTTCTCTCTCTTGGCCTCCTTCCAATTCTTATAGCATCACTTCTCATCTCAGCCTCTTTGTTGCTATATCTTGACTCATTTCACCTATTGTGACTAAAGAATTTTTGTACAGGACCAATGTTGCACTACCACCTATCCATTTCATCTAACATTGTATTATTTTTCCTTTTCTTCGTTTGTCATTTTCGCCTTTTTTCGTATGTACTAGAAATCCTTGTTTATGTGTGCCCTTTTTGTAATTTTTTTATTTGTAATATTGCCTTACGGACTTGCTATAAATAGTCCCTTCTCCTTGTAAGCCGAAATCATTTTACTTTACAAATAGATATTGAATATACTGTTCTTACGAGATAACCTCTTAAAGTCCATTTTCATATACTCTTATATAATCTTACCAAGTAACTCAAGATTAGTAGCAGGTAGACCTTGACATTTACTCATACATTATATTAAGTGAAGTGTTAAGTCTTGTTGTGTTCATAGGTATGTCATATCCTCTGAGTAGCTTTACGTCAATTACTCTAATCGGTTCGTCAACCTCCTTACTCTAATTTTCTTCGATATTTCGAATGACCTATTGGTTCAAATTTGCTACGGTAAGTCCTAGTGATAATAGAGCTCCTAGGCATATCATATAATTTTGGTATCAAAGCTTGAGGTTATGTTTGGGAGTTGTGTATAATAATTCCTTCCGGTCTGTTGTTTATTATACTCTGTTTTCATTTGAAAGAATAGAGCAAGTTCACAGTTCATTATTGGATTGGTCTTTTCTCTGTATGGTAATTTCTTATGAAGAGTGTGTTCTAAAGCTTATCCCTTGTGAGAATGTTGAATCCTAACATTTAAAGAGAAATTAATGATGTTAAGAGTAGTGCTCAAGGACGCGGTCGTGTGACCCAACTGTCACTACGTACTACTGACAAGTAGATATAAAACCTTATCACTATTGTAGCTAATGTAGTTGTCTTGGTGCAAAGAGTCTTAGAGAATGTGCCACAAGATAGGATTATCACTTAACAAGGCCAAGAAATGAGGGGTAGATGAATAAACAATGAAAACTAGAAGCCTTCTCGATGAACTAAGCACCACCCTATTGTGCTAACAGAGTCGCGAGGAGAAGGTTAGATTTAAATGAATTGGAAGAGTATGAAGAAGAAGAAGAGTAGTATGTTGGAATTGACAAGCATGAGTTTAGAGCTCCTAAGGGCACCGAACACCTTAAAGTTCAAATTATGAACTTCAACAGGTCTGATAGTGCTAACGACTACTTGGACTGGGAGAAGAAGATCAAAAAGATATTCAACTTTTATGATTATGAGGATGCTATTTGTATCTAAGTAGCTGCATTGGAATTTTCTAGATATGCAGCAATGAGGTGGAAGAAGTTACAAAATATTTGCTTAAGAGCTTGGCGAGAAGTCCAAACATAAAATGAAATGAAGAGAGTCTTGAGAAGTAGGTTCATTCCTGAACATTACAAGCAAGACACTTTCAGATGTCTCCAAGACTTAAGACAAGGTAATAGATCCATAGACAACTATGTTCGAGAGTTTCAATTGCTCATGATCCGATGTAATGTTGATGAGCCCATGACATGAACTATGGCATGGTTCATCTCTAGGCTAAGGACAAAGATTGGTAACATAGTGGAGCTGCAAATTCTTGCGACTCTTGATGAAGTCATCAAGGTGGTGTAGAGAGTTGAAAGGTAAAAGTAGAACTAAGTTAGTCGAATGCTAAGTAGTTGACCTATGCTACCGAACATAAGCAGCATACCGAGCTGACTTGGGAATGTCCGAGCATACAATAGTTCTAAGACAGAATGTCGAAGGTAAGTACTGATCCAACCAGAAGAAGGTCAAGGTAAGGGCAAGGCCGAGGAATTTATGATCTGAAAAGACCAAGGTTAAAGCTCAATTAGAAAGACTTAAGAAATCAAATGTTTTAAATGTCTCGATTATGGGCATGTAGCTAGTCAATGTTTGAACCACCAAGTCATGACTATAAAGGGAGACAAGCCCTAATTTAAAGTAGAGAGTAGGAGTGAAGGAGAGGAAGTGATGGGAGTTAAATAGATGCTGGAAGAGTTACAAGAAGACCCTAATGCCAAGATACCTCCTGAGGGCGGTGTCAAGTACTATTTTGTCGTTTGACAATCTCTAAGTGCTTTTGTGATTAATGAGAATAAGTAGAGGAAGAACTTCTTCCATATGAATTGCCGAGTGAATGGTGAGCTTTACACCTTGATCATTGACAGAGGGAGTTATACCAATGTTATAGCATAAGGGGTAGTTAAGGTCATGAAATTGCCAACCTTCCCACACCTTAAGCCACATAAGATTTACTGATTGAACTAGAAAGGAGGCTTACATGTTGCCAAGCAAGTTAGAGTACCAATTTCCATTGGTGATAGGTAGAATGATGAGGTATTGTGTGATGCCTTTCCCATGTGTGCTTTTCACATATTACTCAGTCAACCATGGTTGTTTGACTTGGGAGCATTGCACGTAGGTATAGGAACACCTACATGTTCTATAAGGATAAAAAGAAAATTATACTAACACCTATGATCTTAAGGAAGTGCAAGAAGCCCAAGAAAAGGTTGCTAGATCATTGTAGTGGAAGTCCTTGGTGATTTCCTAAAGCTCAGTTTTCTTAAGAAGTCAAGGCTAAGGACTTTATGATCGTTTTAGTCAGAAGACTCTTGGAGGTAAGAGAAGTTGAGAACTTACCTACCAAGGTATAGTAGCTACTTCAAGATTGTGCCGACATATTTCTTGTCAAAATGCTAAAAGGTTTACCTCCCTTAAGAGGCATTGAGCATTGCATCGACCTCTAACTTGGAGTTGCCTTATCGAACCAACTCATTTACAGACTCAATCTTAAGCAAGAAATTGAGTTGAAGGAACAAGTGGATGAGTTGGTAGATTGTAAATATGTCTAAGGGAGTATAAGCCCATATGTTATACCAATCATATTAGTACCTAAGAAATATAGGTCGTAGAGAATGTGCAATGATATCCATGCAATCAATAAAATTACCATTAAGTACCAATATTCGATCCTATGGTTAGATGATATGCTTTAAGAGTTGCATGGTGCCCATATCTTCTCAAAGATTGACCTAAAGAGTAGCTACCACCAAATACGAATGAGACCTGGAGATGAATGGAAGATGGCCTTCAAGACAAGAGATGGTTTGTTCGAATGGATGGTAATGCCATTTAGCCTAACTAATGTGGCTAGTACATTTATGCAGCTAATGAATCATGTGCTTAGGACATTGATCGACAAATGTGTTGTGGTTTATTTTGATGACATTCTGGTCCACAATGCTAAACTCATCACTCATGTTGAGCATTTAAGATTAGTGTTCAACGTCCTCTATACCGAGAGATTATTTGGCAACTTGAAGAAATGTATGTTATGTCAAAGCAAGATTGTACTCCTTAGATATGTTGTTTTAGGAAATGTAGTTCAAGTTGATGATGAAAAGGTCAGAGTTGCTCTTGAGTAGCCTATGTCGACTAGTGTTGTTGAAGTTAGGAGCTTCCATTGCCTAGCTTTGTTCTATCAGAGATTTGTTTGGAACTTTAATTCCATAACTGCACCTTTAACTGAATTGATTAGGAAGAACACTAAGTTTAGGTGGTCGGAGAAAGCTTAGAAGAGTTTTGAAGAGATGATGTCTAAGTTGACGTTTGCTGCAATACTTGCCCTGCCAAATTTTGAGAAAGTCTTTGAGGTAGGGTAAGATTCATCTAAGGTTAGCATTAGTGCTACCCATATGTAGGAGCACTGATCAATTGCCTATTTTGGTGGAAAACTCTAAGGTGCTGCCCTAAATTACACAATGTATGACAATGAGTTTTATGCTCTTGTTTGAACATTACAAAACTAGTAGCATTATTTGTTGCTAAGAAAGTTCATCATCTACTCAGATCATGAGTCTCTCAAGCATCTCTGTGGGCAACGAAAACTTTCTCGACGTCATGCCAAATGGGTTAAATTCCTGGTGTCCTTTCGCTATGTCATCTGATATAAGAAAGGGAACCCTTATTACAACTTTGCAAGCCAAGGTACTTAGATTTGGTACCCTACCTGATCAGTATGGGCATAGTCAATATTTTGGGCCCTTAATAGCCAAGTGCAATGTTGGAGGCGTTGTGGATAAGTTCTACTTAAGTTAGGGATTCTTGATAAAGGGCAAGCAAATTTGTATGCCGAGTGGCTCAACTAGAGAGCTGCCTATCCGTGAAGCTCATGTTGAGGGCTTAACCAAACATTTTGGAGAAAAGGAGCATTTTTATTGGCTTTGGATAATGAAGGATGTGTGCTAAATTCTTAAGAGGTGCAAGGTATGTAAACGTACAAAAAGAAAAAAAAAAAAGAGAGAGAGCCGTATGGAGAGTATACACCCCTGCTCATACCTGAGCACCCATAGGTCGACTTGTCAGAACCTTAATGGGGGGCTAGTAGGATTATCTAAAATTTCCATATCACGTATACACCCATGATATAGAAACCATCTTATAAGTTAAATATTGTAAGACTCTAAATGATTAATCACTAAGGCTATTGAATTGTTAATTAATTAACACATTATAGAATATAAATAACTATGGGTATCCAATATTCCATAATTTCTCAAAATCATAAAGAATCGGTATCCTCTACCAAATGATAAGATCAAATAGTATAAACTAAAAATTCGAACTTATTGAAGTTACTAAATCTAAAATATATAAGTGGTAAGTTACATTTAAAGTCTCAAATGAGCTATACAATCTTTCTTAAATTCTAACCTCTAAAACATCCTAATACTAGCACTCTCCACTTGGCTCTTAACTAATGTCTGATTATCTATCAACCTGTAAAAGAAAAACTATTGAGGAGTAAGCTATAAGAGCTTAGTAAGTTATCCCTCATACTATACTGGTAAGCGGGTTATCAAACAAGTTATTATAACCATATGAATGCATGTACATGCAATATGCCAAACAATATATGCAGTTGACCGGTGCTGCATATAACATCGAGTTTTATCGCCTTCCGAGGTAAGGGTTAGAGATACATTGGCACCGATCACAACTAGGCTCTAGCACCTAGGTTTTTAACCATAAATTTAAATTTCATATTTCACAAAATACAATTCCATTTCTATGAAATCTAATAGGGCACCAAAATCCCAAGTCTAGCGGTGAGGTGGCCCTCGTACTCCATACTTACACCTTACAGCAAAGGTCTCTAGATTTGACCCTCAGCTAGACGGTTGGTGTCTCCAGTGCCTAGTAAGCCTATAGGTTAGTCGGCACCGATCACAACCAGGCTTTAGTGCCTAAGTTTTTTACCATAAATTTACATTTTGTATTTCATGAAATACATTTCCATTTCTAAGAAATCTAATAATACGTCCAAATCTCAAGTTTAGTAGTAAGGTAGCCCCCACACTCTATACCTATACCCTATAGCGGAGGTCTCTAGATTTGACTCTTACCCAGACGGTTGGTGTCTCCAACGCCTAGTAAGCCCATGGGCTAGGGTAAGATTATGTTGTATAAGTGCATTGTACTAAACACTTTAATTCAATGTATATAAACAACCTCCGTATGGCCTTTCCTTACCTCTACGTGAAGTGATGGTCGGAGTAAAAAATGCAATACATGGTTGTTGCATGACCCTTTTTAATTTAAGATAAGCTAAATTTAATTAAGTCTAATTATGTGGTGATCAATTAATATTAGTAAGCCATCTAAATCATGTAACAATCCAACATACAATCAAATTTTCAATTATTATGCACATGCATATCTCGAAACCCCATGCATCAAGTTATTAAAATTCAATTTAAGTACACTAACTACAAACACAAAACAAGTATAGAGTTATCGGGAATACTCACTTGGCTATGACGTCTCGCACTAATTGTAGTAGTCCTTAGGAAGATCCTAAGCCTCGTTAAGATCACCTAATTATTATAAGAAAAAAATGATAGTGAGTAACTGAATAAACTAGTTATTTTAGGTATTTGTTCACCTATTTCTACTTAAGTTCCTATTAGTTTTCATTTGGTTGAACCTTATCACCAACCATATGTAACTTTTTTGTTTTATTTCCAATATTTATAAGCTCATAGTTGTTTTTCATTGTTTTTGAGCGTACGTTCACACAGTAAGTTCTGTTTTGAACATTAAGGCCTATGTTTTCCGATATGGATTAAATTCATTGAAATTTTAATTGTTGAAGCTTAAATATTCTTATTGTCTATTCTTATATTTTGTTTTAGTACTTAATGATTTAATTAACAATTAGATTCTCATACTTAGATAATTTTACATTATTATTACTATTATATATACTTAAATAAGACTAACTTAAATTGAGATGTGTGTTACGGCCCATATATGTATGCATTTGTACATATTGTATATTTTAATATTTCATTATACTATCTTATAGTATTTTAAGTAATTATGTTATAAATTATTTATGTACAACTTTTACACTTAAGTACTTATGTTATGTTTATTTATACTTCTAATACACTTGTACGTATATTAGTATGCTTATACATATATTATATCTATACTTATACATATACTCATATATACATACGATGTTATATGTGTTTTTATATGTATTTTCGTATGCTTTGTATATTCCCTTAATAAACCTTCATGTAATCCATATTTTTGTATCATATAGGCTTATTTAGCAAGTTATATATATGTATACTTAGTATACTCTTTATTTTAGGTTATGTACATAGAATATACTTATATATAAGAGTATCCATACATATGTACATCAAGAATACTCTTGTATACACATACTTGACCATATGTATATGTATTCCTTCTCCATTTATCTAAAGATTCTTATACTTATACTAAGTATTTTACTAAAATTCTTACACAAATACTTCACATGGATCCACATAGTATATGTACATATGTATTTCTATTTATATACCTAAGTATTTCTATACTTCTAAACATGGGTATGGAGCTTCTTATCTTCAATAACATATATGTACATATTACTCAAAGTTTCTACACTAACCTAAGGTGGATAATAACTACTTGTTGAAATAGAAATTCAAATGAAATTGTACCTTTTTCTCCTTTGTAATATGAAAAGGAAAGCAAGTATATATGGTAGAGTAGTTTGTGGTGGTAATTGAAGTGGTGAAAATGAAATTGAGAAAGTGTTAGAATTAGAAATGCAAGAAGAGGGTCACGGTTTTGAGGGAGGAGAAAAAGGGTTTCTTGTGTCTTAATTTGAGTTTTTATAAAAGAAAAAGTAGGGTCTAGAGAGGTCCATGTGTAGTAGTAAAGGGGAGGAAAAGTTGAACAAGAAATCATGTGAAAAATATACAAAAATCCAAAGAAAGTGGAAGAAAACTCTAGATGGAAAGTAACATTTGTTGACCTGGTCAAATATTGACTTAGTCAACTCTCTTAAATTTGTATGAAATTAATATGCATAATAAGAAAATTAAGGATAATTAGGAGAAAATTTAAGGAAATGAGAGGAGATATGGAGTTAAATGAAATAGTTAGTAAAAATAGCTATTGGAATCATTTTACAAATATTTATATCCTTAAAAAAATTTAGTAGCATACTTAATATAATTAGCATGAAAAACACAATTTACAATACTAACATTACTTATATGTAATGTAAACATTAACTAAACACTTGAATCTATATAATACTAACTTAGTTATACACCTATGAGACTAATATGATCAATAATGCAATATCCTAGTTTCTACTAAATTAATGTAGTATGTAAGCATTTATGAACAATTGGAAGTTATATTTGATCATTTGTTAATAATTTATATGATTTGGCATGTTACTAAGGATATATTATCAATTAAGGTTTTAGAATAGATTATAGTTAATTGGTGCTTTTATATCTTTAAAGTTATAGTTTTAGGGTTTTTATTGCTTTCAGGAGTAATCTCTAGTATTTATATACATTTAGGGTTTAAAAATTTTCTACGCGATTAAATCTTCGATTGTTATCTTAAAGTTTTTCTCTTAACTAGCCTTGTCTACTCTAAGAATCTTCTAGCATACTAAGGTCTAGGTATCAAGTTGAAAATTCTAGGGGTTTACACGACCTAAGTATGGATTTCATGCTTGTCCTTCTCCGAATGTCGAGAAGACATGACTCAATTATGGTAGTAGTCAATCAATTTAGCAAGATGAGCTACTTTATTTCTTGCCACAAAATTAATGATGCTTTATTTGTCATTAACCTCTTTTTGCAAAAAATTATATGTCTATACAGGCCATTGAGAAGTATTGTATATGACCGTAATTCGAAGTTCATGAGTTTCTTTTGGAAAACCATATGGAGGAAACTCAGCACTAAGGTTATGTACAGCACTTCTTGCCACCCCCAAATAGATGGCTAGATAGAGGTAGTAAACAAGATAGTTGGCAACCTTTTGCAAATAGTTGTAGGGAAGAACTTGCATGATTAAGACCTACGCTTACTTATCATTGAGTTCGCTTACAACCGATTAGTCTACAACTCAACATGAAGGTCACCTTTTGAGGTCGTTTATGGGTTTAACCTAAACTTACCCTTGGATATAGCTATTAGCCCAGCCATACAATGGGAAAGTCAATCTGGTCTATAGCACACCAAAGATTTCCAAAAGTTGCATCAAAAGTTAACTGAACAACTAACACGGACTATAGCTCGACAAATGGAGTAAGGAAGCTAAGGAAGGAGACAAGTAGTTTACAACCCTAAAGACCTTGTCTAGGTCCACCTCAATAAAGAATGATTCCTTAGGAAGAGAACGAACAAGTTTTCCCCTAAACTAAATAGACTTTTTAAGATCCTTAAGCGCATCAACAACAATGCTTATGAGCTTGAGCTATCGGATGGATACGGTATATTTGCTACTTTTATTGTGGTTGATCTAATACCCTATGTACTCTATGAAGAAGAGGGCTAAGATTTGGGAGAAAATCTTCAACAACCTCGGGAAACTAATAGGCTGCCAAGAATTGGTACTTTTACTTATGCATGGCTCCGAGGCCTCTAATCCATTACTCGAAGAATTCTCTCTTGTCAACCTGCTGATGACAAGAAACTCTATATAGAAGAAAGATGGCTGAATTCCTTGATAGCTCTAGAAGGTTACAACCTACTCCATTCCTTCTCTTGTACCAATGCTAACTATTCTCTAGCTGAGGACTCTATACCAAGTGATTTGACTATCTACTGCCGAGAGTTCTTACTAAGTAACAAGAGCTAGCCTCATATTAACCGAGTATTTCTCTCTCTCGACTTCCTTCTAATTCTCATGGCAAC
This sequence comes from Lumnitzera littorea, assembly GCA_024138015.1. Taxonomy (NCBI): domain Eukaryota; kingdom Viridiplantae; phylum Streptophyta; class Magnoliopsida; order Myrtales; family Combretaceae; genus Lumnitzera; species Lumnitzera littorea. The sequence goes on along the minus strand of JAMXBB010000004.1, from coordinate 32,716,997 downwards.
ATTTCTCATCTTGACTTCTTTGTTACCACAACATCTTGATTCCTCTCACCTACTGTGATTAGAGAATCTTTATATGAGACTAATATTGCATGGCCACTTGTCCATTTCATTTGACATAGTACTATTTTTCATTTTTGTTGTTTGTCCTTTTTTGCCCTTTTTCGTATGTTTTAGGAATCCTCTTTTATGTATGCTCTTTTTTAATTTTTTTATTTCTAATGCTGCCCTAAGTACTTACTATAAATAGTCCCTTCTTCTTGTAAGCTAAAATCATCTTACTTTATAGATAGACATTGAATACATTGTTCTTGCAAGGCAGCCACTCTAAGTCCGTTTTCATAGACTCTTATCTAATCTTGACGAGTAACTCAAGATTAGTAGTTGGTAGACCTTGACATTTACTTATGCATCATATTAAGTGAAGTGTCAAATGGTGTTATGTTCATAGGTAGGTCATATCCTTGAGCAGCTTCAAGTTGACTACTCTAGTCAGTTCGTCAATCTCCTTACTTTAAGTTTTTTTGATATTTTGAAGGACCCATTGGTTCAAATCTACTACAGTAAGTCTTAGTGATAACTGTAAACCTTACTTTTAGCGAGTCTATGAATTGACTAAGAGTACTTCCTAAATGTTCCCAATGATCAACTAAACTAAGAATTTAATTTTACAATTGAAAACGAACTCACTTTTCCAATTCGAAAGCCTATTATCGATAAAACTCGAACTCGAAAAACCACGAACTCGAAAGTCACCTAAAACCCTAAACCCTAAAATAATTAAGGACTTTTAATCTTAAGCGACTAATTGATAATTTAATTTGAACAAATTCATTGAACTCTAGAAAATTTCATAATTTTATAAGAATTTAATCATTATTTACAAAACAATTCAAGAAGTAAATCCTAAAACAATATCTTATAAGACAATTCCCTTATCTTCATATTGAAGCCTTATACATGAATAAGTAGACCAACAAATCACCTTAAATGACTTATGAATTGAAAGTTGGAGTTATTTATCAATTTATAATTTATCAAAATCTAGTGATAAGATACTTTCCTTATCACCTCTTCACTTATACTACATATGGACAAATAATCACAAGATTTCACATGCTTCACTTTTATAAAAGAGACAAGACATTTCCGTGCCCAAAAGAACACCTAATGGCTGGTCTAACATGGCTTTAAGCAGGGCTATACTCTTGTCTTTCATCCATCACTCACTTTATCTTATACTCCACTATTCACCCCTTAATACTTACATCATCGAGAGTTGCAATTGTTGACTTTTATATATGCTACAAGACAATAAAATCAAACTTTTTAAACACATTTCTACCCTCATTCCAATCGGCCACTCTTTTCCCATTTGCTCTCACTTTCACTTTCTATCTAGTTCCTTTACATAGAAGGTTCTTCGACATGAGAAAGAAGAGGTGCAAGCCTACTTCTTCAAGGTCGCCATAATGTCAAAGTTCATTACACTCTAAAATTCAGATTCCTAATCAGCAACAATGAAGCAGAATATGAAGCACTAATCATTGGATTGAAACTGGCAAAAGAAATTGGTGTCAAGAAACTTGAAGTGTTATCTAATTCCCAATTGGTAGTGAATCAAGTTACAAGAAGTTACATGGCAAGAGAAGAAGAAATGAGCAAGTACCTACTAGTGGTACGAACGCTCACAGAAGAATTTCAATCTTTCTCCATCCACAAAATTTCGAGAAGCAAAAATATTACAGTCGACAAGTTGTAGATGTTAGCTAGTATGGCATACCCTGAATTGAGCAATAAACTTTTTGTTGAGTTTCTTCCTTAGAAAAGTTTATCCACTCTCTTGTAAAGCTATGAGTTGGCTCCTTGCTCGAAAGAAGAATCATGTATGGATCCCCTAATGAATTATCTAAAAGATGGTACTCTCCCTGATGAAAAAAAAAGGTGTACAAAGATTAGCTTACTAGGTCATGAACTACACGTTGATTGATAGTCAGCTATATAAGCATAGCATATCTCAACCCTACCTTCGATGTCTTTCTCCAAGAGATGCCTAAAGGGTGTTATTCAAGCTACATGGTAGCATATGTAGTAACTACATAAAAGCACAAACACTATGTGTCTGAGCGCTCCAACTCGGCTATTACTAGCTAGCTATGAGAGAAGATGCAAAGGAAGTTGTTTAGCACTACCCCTAGTGCTAGAAATACAAGTTGCTAAGTCATTCGCTTACAACTGAGTTATGTAGCCTAACTAGCCTTTCGCCCTTCGCTAAGTAGGGCTAGATGTTCTCAGACCATTTTCGAAGTCTACTACCTAATGAGAATTAGTCATTGTTGCTGTAGATCACTTTACTAAATGGGTAGAGGTCAAGGTGGTGGCAAAGATCACCGAGTAGAAAATAACAGTGTTCATCTTCAACTCCATCATATCAAGGTTCAGAGTTCCTTACATGATAATTACAAAGAACAACCTATAGTTTGATAATAATAAATTCCAAGCATTCTGTGAGAGGTACGACATTTGCCTCAACTATACATCTGTAGCGCACCTTAGACAAATGGACAAGTTGAAGCCACAAATAAGATCATACTATACAGCCTAAGATGGAAAGTAGATCAAGTCAGCAGGAAATGGGCATGAACTGCCAAACGTCCTATGGGGTTATCAAACCACTCATACAACTACGATGGGAGAGACACCATTTAGACTAGCATATGGTATAGAAGCCGTATTGCTGATTGAACTGGACTTACCAAATCTATGGACACATAATTTCGATGTTATGCTTAATCAAGTTAGACTAATAGCAAAAATGGATACTATTGAGGAAATTTGAGATATTGCAAAACCTAGAGTCATGACATACTAGCATAGAGTGGCAAGGTATTATAATTGAAAAGTGAAGCATAAGGTTTTCTAACCTAAATATTTGGTTTGCCGTAAGATGGAAGCTACTAGCGTGCAAGTGAGTCAAGGGAAGCTCGGTGCGAATTAAGAGGATCCTATCAAGATTTGAGATGTCGTTGGTGAGGGGGCCTATCGATTAGAAAGGCTAGATGGATCTATCATCCCTCTAGCATGGAATGTGAGAATCTAAAATGATATTTCAATTAATCTATTAAATGATTTTCATCACCACTCATTTGGCAACAGCCAACTTATGTGTAAGACTATAGTACTTATTTATGTGAATTATATTTGGTCTCTTTATGTTTGTTTTCGTTATGATTGCCAAATTAATGAGTTCTAGATTATACGACAAACGAATTGATCTAGGTTCTAGCCTAATGTGGTTAACAAACTATATAAGTTAACATTATGGCTAAGCAATGTAGCTAGTCCACACCTTAAATGGCTAATGGACTATTTATAAAGACGTACATTGAGCATGTGAAATAAAACATGCCAAGAGATGGTGGGTGTGTGAAATTAAACATGTTGAGAGATAGTTGGGCATATGAAATAAAACATACTGAGAGATAGTCAGGCATGTGAAATAAAACATGCCAAGAAATAAATAGTATGAGAAATAAAACAGGCCAATAAGTAACTAATGTATCAAATAAAACATGTTGATGAATAATATGGTGAAACGACACTCGTATACCATACATGCCATGAAAGTGCAACACGCAAAATAAAACGTATTGAAGACTTGTATGAAAAGTGTTTTCATTCAACGAAGGTTACAAGCACTCGGTACTGTATTATAGATATTTCAATTAATAATTACACGAGAATGCAATGTACTAATACAATAGAAATCCTATGGCCTATTCTCGGATTTAGCAAAAGTGATTTTTGGATCAGTGGTTGGGGCTTCTTTGGCAACTAGGGTCTCAAAGAAGGCAATTTCCTCGGCATGAGCTTCATTATCACCTTGATCCAAAGTCTCGACACTTGTCTCATCGCCTTCATCTTTTTCGGCGCTGATGGCTTTATCATCGATGTCAGCAAAATTAAGGTAGAAGAGATCGTAATCAGGGTAAAGCTTTAAGATCTCCTCTCTTGCCACTTGGACTCCTTCCAACAATTTCTTACTCAATAGTCTCTTGTATTGCTGACTAAGAGTGACTATCGAGAGCCTCTTTAACTAATGATCTTCCCCTTACACTCTCCTCTAATTCAGCAACACGGCTCTGTAAGTTTGAATTATTGGTCTCCAACTCTTTTATTTGGATTCTGAGCTTATCTTCATCCTTGCTCATTATGCAAAGAGTTTGACCTAGGCTCCAGCACTCTTCTTTCTTTTTCTGTAGCTCCACTTTTAGGCCTTTAGACTTTTTATACTACTCTTCTACTTTAACCTTCAAGCTTAAGATTTCATCGGGAGCAAGAGCATGTGTCAATTTCTCAGTAGTAGGGTCTTCTTAGAGCTTTCTTGCCTCTATCTCAATCCTCTTCCTTGCATTCTTGGCAACGGTAGTTTAGGATTTCGATGCATTTTAGGCATCCTCAACTCTCTACAGCAAATCCATTTAGCACAATCAAGAATGATTAGGCATTACATATGAATAAAACTAAAGATATTACCTTCTTTACCTTTTTGTCAACCTTGTCCAAAGTCATCATAATGTATTAGTAACTCAAACAAATTTGCTAAGTCAAAGTGATGATTATGGATACTTACATCATACAATTTGGCTACGATATGGGCCTTATTGCAACCACCGACCTTGTCGACATCCTTCTTAGTGATATCTCTATCTTTTGGAAGAATAATCCTTCTATTAGAGCTAAAGATTTCATCCTATCCCCCAAGGCCGAGTTGATATCCAAAATTTGGTGGCTCTAACAAGGGACGAAGTACTCGCCAACCACTTTTTTAGGGACTGATTCGGCACTACTTATGCAGAGAGCCTTCAATTGCATTGCTCTCGATGTTCATTATCACTCGACTAGAAAAAAGTTTGAATAATCTCTACTAAAGGCTCCTTAGAATGAATAACCTCAGTCGATAGTGTCTTCTCACTCTCCTTCCACTTCTCGGCAAGACGAGAGGTCTTTTATATTGAAACCTACTTCGCTATAACCTCCTTTGTTTCCTTCTTTGTGATAATAGGCTAAGTGATAGTTGTTGAGATAGTTGCCCTCTTATCAACCTTAGATTTCTTTGCCTTAACTTGAGTTAATAGCTTGGTAGGATTCACCTCACCAGCACTTATATCTACGATATAAATAAACAAATTAATATAAGTACGGGAAAAAGATGAACATACATATTTTGTACTGAACAAGGCTCAAAGGCTACAATTCTCTCCTTAAGTCTCAAGAACGGCTTTCTTCTTATGGTTCCTAGGTACGGTAGTAAATCAGTAGCATACCTTCTTTTTTAGAAAAGATTAGGTTTCCATTTTCATGATGTTGTATAATTCTCTCGGTGTCCTAAAAGAAAATTTTGTTCCTCCTCCTCTCTTGAATTTTTCTCATCACTGTTGTATCATTTAGTATCAGATCTATATCTTTTCTATGGATCAGCTTAGTCCATTGGGTCCAAAATTCTAAATCCTCATTAGATACTATTGACACAAATTTATCATGACACAAATTTATCATGCCACTTATAGATCTTGGATTCTAACCTATTCATAAACTTACGCCCATGCCTTGTAACGATAAAGCACCACCCATTAAGCTGCCTTTAAATAGTGAAGAAATACTGAAACAGTTGAGCTGTAACTTTGACTTCAACTTCTTCACAAATTATCTCAAAAACCGTCAGAAGCAAATATATATTAGGTGAGAACATACTCAGTGCAACTCTGAAGTAGTTGAAGAAGCCCTCAATAAAAGCTGAGAAAGGAAAGTGTAACCCAAAATCCAAATATTTCAAGTATATATGGAACTTGCACTACCTTGGAAAGCATACCCTCTCCCCATTTCTCAACCTCCTCAAGTTTCATGTTTTGGGAAGGTCTTGCCAATACTAATTGTACTTTGTGACAAGAACTCTATCTATAGAACTAGCAATTCCATTTAGAGAGTCGTGAAAGTAGGCTATTGTGTTATACAGATATCTTACCAAAAACCTCCCTTCTTTATCCTCAAGATAATTATCTACAGGAAGCTTATTAATCTGAGCAAGTTTATCCTACCTTGCCTCCATACTATTGATCGAACCGCTCGAAGAACATGCTACCTTACTCCTTATTTAGGGGGGAAAGGTGGCCTCAATTTCCATTGCCTCGAAATTGGAGAAGACAAGTCAATGAGCAACTTTACAAACCATACCTAAATGATTGTGCTAAATGATATAACATAAGTTGAAGAATGTATGGCTGAAGATGAGAAAGCAAATGAAAGTTTAGGATTAAACCAAAAAAAAGAATTCTGATTGTTAACAATACTTTATATATGGACGATCAGTACTTTATATATAGACAATTTGTCCTTACAGACACCTAATTTTTTCCCCCTTTATTTATTTTTTATTTATTTTTGTTATTATTATTTTTCTTTCTTTTCTCAACAGGCCCTAAATTAAGAAAAATTCAAAAAATAAGGAATTAAAAGAAAACCTAAAAAATTTAGAAATTTAGAAAAAATAAAGATCATAGAAAAATACAAAAAATATTTAATAATAAGAAAAAGCACAAAAAAAAATAAGAAATTTCAAAATGAAACCCTAAAAAGATAAAAAGTTAGAAAATAAAGTTTAAAAATTAGAAATTTAAAAAATTATAAAAAATTAGAAAAATTAAAGCCAAGTAAAAGATTTTAGAAAATAGCATGTTATTAGGATAGATGTTAATTTTGGTTTAGAAGATAGGCCATTGAACTTGAGCTTTAATTTAAATCTAGCTTAGGCTGACTAAATCCATATATGCAATTTGATTGCACATATGAATAAGGCACAAGCCAACGACCTGATGGTTAAGTATATGGGCATAATATTAGCATTGAGCATAAGGTCTTGGGTTCAAAACATAGCAAAAGCAAGAAAGCCTTTTTCTTATTTTTTGTTTTCAATCACATCAGGGACTGTCATGTATCAGGATCTGATTACACCACGTGTCCTGACACGTGACATCCTCAGATTTGATGGCCCTACTAAAGTGGCACCACATGGTATCTATGTGGCTACCATATGTCACAAATGAGACATGGCATGTCGAGGTTAGCTGGTACGATTGACGTAGCGTTACGTTAGCCTACTTTTTCCCTCCCCTTCTTTCCTTTTCCCTTCGTTTTCCTCTCTTTCCCCTTCCTTCCTTCATTTTCCTTAGATTTCCAATGCTTTCCTCTTTAGACCGCCCACTTCAGCACGATTTTTATGCTCCTTCTTGTTGCAATTTCCCCAAATCAATAGCAAAATTGCAAACTAGACATGGCTTAGTGTTAATAACGATCAAGAAGACGTCTAGATTCATGCATTAACTCAATCAAACCGAGCTCCAAAAATTGGAAAAAAACTTGAATTTTGGTTTTTCTCATTTAACTCCGATTTGAACTTTCCATGTTTCTAGGCTAATTTTGAGTATATAAAAGGTATCAGGGGTGATCATGGGGGATACAAAACCATTTACAAGCTTTTGAATCACTTCCTAAGTCCCCTTTCTCTCTTGCGACCACTTTCTCTCTCTTCGAGTCCCTCTCTCTCTAGCTTACCACCACTAGTCACTACCCTAACTAGCTCTACTGCCTCATAAGCTCCCTAACCCAACTCACCTCATCCTCCACCATGCCCCTTAGCAACTCCACCAAGCTTACCACCACCCTAACTATCGAACCCCTTCTCTTTGAACCACTACTAAACACCACCTTAGACACTAACCAACTACATGTCCAAATTCCCTACACTCCAAAACCTCTACCGCAACCAACCAATCATGCCCAGTAACCCACACGCAGCCAAACCACCACCGCCACCTACAGTTAATTTCCAATAACCACCAAAACGATTACCTCAACTCTCGGCATTTCTTCTACCTAACCCCCCCACCCCCCCTTAATTCCCAATCTAAAACCCCACAAATCCACCCTTACCTTCAATAAAATCGGTTCAAATCGCCGTAAACCACCCTAGTTGCCGTCGTTGAAGCTTAAAGAAGAGGAGTCTAACCCAATCTGACCAATCTAAGTCTGACTCACGCACTTAAACTTGTCCGAAGCCTTTTTTTTATTTATCTTTTATTTATTTATTTATTTTATTTTGTTTTGTTTATTTATTTATTTATTGGTTTTACTTGTTTATGTAAATATAATCAAATAGAAAAAAAGGGAAGAAAACAAAAAGAAAAAGAAGAAAAGAAAAGAGAAAAAAAAAGAAAAAAGTATTTTTTTATTTTATTAAATAATATATAATAAATAAAAATAGATTAGGTGATAAAATGGGATAAATAAAAAGAAAGTAAAAAAAGGAAAAAATTAAAAAAATAAGATTAATCACTTAGAAAAATTGATTTTCTAAAAGTAAATAAAAATAAATAGTTCTCTTTTCAAATTAGGACTATTTTAGAGTTTCTAAAAATAAAAAACCGATTAAGATATTTTAGGAATTTTCTTAAACAAATCAAAACTGAGTAAAACATAAACTTGATTGTTTTCAAATTAAAACAAAAAAAATTCACTAAAGTTTTTATAAAAAAGAATTGCATACATTTGATCCTAAATAGTGAGTACGTAGGCACTTACGGGATGATAATAAAAATGAAAAAAAACTTAATTTTCCTTTTTCTTTAGTTTAGATTATTTTATTTGTCTAATTAGAATAGTTAAATTGAGTTCCATCTCATAAAATAAAATGGTGATTTTTAAAGATTAAAGTTAATTTTGGAAAATCAATGATACCCATAAGGGTTTAAAAGTCCTAACCCCCGAATCTAGATTCTATGGTTTTTAAAAAGCTGTATTTATAAATTGGTTTTTTAATCAATAGATCGATAGCTAAGATATAACCAATCCATCCAATTGGTAATAACATAACCCTTTTTCCCGACTCCAAGTCTTTTCAAGTTGAAAAAAAAAAGGTTTTTCTTTAAACCTTAGTTGAGGATCAGTATTAAACCGGTAAGGTTTAGTATTGATTTGTTTAGAGAAAACTTAATTTTATAAAAAGAACCGAGAGGGTGAAAAACCAAGCTCGACAGTTTTCGTAACTGCAAATTTGCTTAGGACAATAATGATGCACTGATCCAGTGATGGCATGGATTGATGATGCATATTTCGTGACAAAAATCTAACAGTTGCCAACTTTTTTAAAGTTATTGGGCTTGCAACAAAATGATGACTCAGGCGATAGATATCATGCCTCCAACTTCTCGATTTCTAAAACAGGCGAGATTTTAGAAATCGTGACCTTTCAACTAGGATGTAGGCTACCTTGCTTTGTCTTTTGCTCGGCATCAAAAGAATTACTCCTACTTGGCTTTTAGTGCATTATATATTACTCCCTTAATTGATTACTTGAACATAGGAGTTGGAGGGCAAATGTTAATAGTCAGTTTTTGTCTCTATATTACTCGTCTATTTAACTCCTAACATGCTACGAAATCTATATTCTCGATACCTTGCCGATTAATTGATATTCTCGACATTACACCAAATAACTCAAATCCATCATAGATTTGAATTCAATTTCATGGCATGAATGGTTATTACAAGCACAGTTATGATTATATAACTGTTCATTCTCCCTACATTTTAAGGAAGATGTCTGATCAAAAAGTTTCCACGTGTCTCTGTAGTTATTTCGATAACTACTCCTTTAGACAGCACAATCTCTTATAAATACGGAAAAGGAACCTAGTAAGAGAAGGAAAAAAAAAAAAAAAAAAGAACTTTCAGCTTCTCAACTCCATTACTTTCATTCCAGCCTACTAACTTAAGCATCGAAGTAACCGTGCTAAACTGGCCCTAGTACCAAGTATTTGTCTTATCTTTGTAGGATATTTTCGACCTCTAAAATTCACTAACAACACTCATGTTGATCACTAACACATCATCATGAGGCCTTTATATACCTTTGAAATCTTTCTCTATGAAGGAAATGGAGTTGTCAACCTTTATTTTCATGCCTTGCATACTACAAAAATAATTCATAATGTTAGTTGAGGTTAGAGAGCATGATATACCTAAATTGGAGGGTCTATTAATAATGGTGTTTACAACACCATTTGGGGCCCTATTGTTATTACCTACTACTCTCACCTCCCTTCTAGCTTGAGGAGGCTGATCATCTTGATCTTGCTCATCTTTTCTCTTCTATGTTGGTCATTCAATGCTCTCAACATCATGAGCTATGAACTTTACCAAATAACCTCATTTAACCACATCCTCAAAAACTTTCTTAAGTTATATACACTCATTTGTATTGTGTCCTTTATCATGGTAGAAGTTACAATACATTTTCGAATTCCTTCGTGATGGGTTTCCCCTCATGTGTTCTGGCCATTGCAATATCTTCTAGTTGCACACTTCCATGAGAATTTTCGATATTGGGAGATTAAGGGGTATGCATAGAATAGGTCAAAATTTACGACCTTCTCCTTTCATTATCGCCCCTTGTTGAGTATTGATCATCTTGATCACCAAGTCGATCCTTTGTACTCTTTTTGTTCTTGTCACTATTTTAGTCAGTTCTGTTTTCGTTGACCTCACATCGAGCTTTTATATTATCTTTTTCTCAGATGTAAAAAGTGGCCTTGGCCTTTAACTTTGCAAACATTTTCGGCTTATTTTTAGCTATAGTCTAAGAGAAATCTCCGTAGGGCTTCACTCCATCAATCATTGCATTTAAGATGATGCACATATCTAATTTAGGGATTTAAACCATCTCAATTAAAAATAGAGCTAGGTATTCCTCAATCTATTCATTAGATCTTTGCTTGATAATGTTAAGGAGAGAAGAATCCCTAATAGGAAGTTTCTTACAAGGAAGTGATGTAGAAACACTTTTGCTAAGTCCTCAAAATACGTTATCATGTTTGACTTCAAGTGCTTAAACCATGTACATGCAGCATCCATAATGCTGGAAGGATTGCTTAATAGGCTACTGCATCACTTAAGCTATGGAACTTGTCAAGATTATGACAGTATTCAACATAATCCTCAGAGTCTTTTGTCCCATTATAAGTTTTGAATATCACTTCTTCAAGGATTTTTTGGACAAATGGACTCTTTTTATGATAAACTATCGACTAATCAATATAGGGGTGCTTATATGCGAAGGGATGACATAGTATGCCTATTGTGGTTGCATTGCTTTGTCTACTTTCTTAAGTGCAAGGGCTGGAGTGTTATGTGTCACTCCAACCTACTTCTTCATTAGTTTTATAGAATGGAATGAATTGCTAGAATCCTTAACACTGTTATTCTTGTGCTCCTAATTTCGGTTAGGCAAATTGTTTCTTTGGATCAAATTTAAAATCTCATCATTTTTCTTAGACAATTCTTGATTTTCTTTAGCTAAATCAACACAAAGCTACTCCAATTTAGTCAGTCAATCATCATCAAGGTGGTGCCTACTCACTCCAACAATAGTTAGGAAGCAATTTTGGCACCAGCACTCTTAATGAGTTGTGTCTTAGCCATCAATGAAATGATTCAAAATAGATAGCTCTAAATTGTTGTCGATTGAAATCAACCCCAATTAGTAATTCCTATAAGAGAGATATAAATCAAGCTTTGGGGATGTCAAGGCTAGTCTAGCATAGCCAATCTGGTGCTTAAGCCAGATGGTGACTTCTTAATTTAGTTGTAAAGAGTTCTTATAGTAGTTGTGATTCCATATTTATAAGCCCTTGTTCAATAAATAAAGTGGTAGATAGTTGAATTGGGTAAGATACGTGGTGACTTCTTAATTTTGTCATTTACCAAATGTCATGAGAAGTAGGTAGTTGTGCAATTACTAAACTATTCGCATCCTTCTTTTTGAATTCAAATATTGAACCAAGGTAAGACGGGCTTTTTAGCCCACTAGATGGCTAAGCCCAAAGTCCTACTTGTTGTCAACTAGGCTAACATTACTGCTACAACAAAGTAGAACTAGGTTAGTAAACTATGAAACTAGGATAGCAGAGTGGCAAACAATCACTAGAGAGGGTGAAAATCCACTAACATCAAGTTATAGATAATTTAAACTCAAATAAACAAATTTCCTCATAAAATTTACTACTACAGCTAGAAACAAAATATGAAGGATGGCTATGAACATAGAATAAGGGACTAGGAGATAGAGAGAGAAAAAAACTAGAATTGGATAAGTATGATCATATAGTACCTCAATAGTTGATGGCTCGTAAGCTTGTTATACTTTTATTTTTTAGGCCATCCAAATTAGATAGGTATTGACCAAAAATAAATAAAAATTAGGTTGGTAAAATCAATAAACTCGAGTAAAACATAAGTTTCTACTTATTTTGGCGTATAGACTTATGATTGTACTAGAGTTTATATGAAAATGATTTTATGTCCAAGTAAACTTAAAAGATCGTCATAAAATTGTAAACGCATACAAATCATATAGGTAAAATTGTAATTTTGACAACCATACAACCACGTCCTAATACATATGGTAGAATGAAAAAAAAAAACCATCTAGTCCTAGTACTTCTTGTACTAATTTAAAACACAAAGTTGTGGATTTCCTCCTTTGCAATAAGTTTAGTTAGCTAATTAATCATATCTCAATCTATCATTTCTTTGACAAATTCCAAAACTTCTCATGCCCTTGGACACTCATCAACTAGGTAAAAATTAGAGAACAACTGCTAAAAATCTTCCAAAAAAAAAAAAATGTGATCATTAGAACATTACTTCTTGTACAATGGTTTCACATTGCTCAAAGAAAGAATATTATTCTATTCTTCGACCATTGATTTTTGTCTCCAATGCATCATTTCTCTTTTCCTTACCACTTTAAGCTTACTTAATGATTATTGAATAGGGAATTTTATGGTAACGTCATGTTATCATAATATCATGATAAATTATATCCGATTTTGATAAATCATGCACATAAACGGTCAAATGAAAATTGTCAATAGTTTTGTTTTTACTATTGATAAGCATGATTTAATAAAACCTCATAAAAACAAATCTGTCGAGAGATTCCATTTTATTGTTCATAGCTTAGTATATTAAAATAGAGTATAATTTATTATGACATTACTATAGAAAAATCACTATTGAATTCATTAAAATTTAGAAATTAAACCATCATATGTATATAAATAGGTCTATTGTTAACATTACTTTATCTTACGAAAGAATTAATAAATTATGCATGAAACTAAATAAAAATGACATCTTTGAATCAATGAACTAATAAAAAGAAAATAAATTTCTAAATAAAATGAGGATCATGTCATGACTTGCACTAGTGTCTATAATTAGTTTGGCACTTCACAAAATCAATTTCATAGAAGTATATGCAAAAAGAGTGCTAAAGATGAGCATAGAGCTTTAGTTACAAGACAATTGATTGAGTAAATGGTGAGGTAGGAGGAAGTTTGTGCTCTAAGTAAATAGATTAACATGTTTATAAAGTTTTGATTTCAATGATGAGTTCAAGGATGATTTCTCAGCATTTGTCATATGTAGAGTAAGTGAAAATTGTTAATCAAAGTCAAGACTTAGAAGTGCCTAACATATATTTGATAAGAAATATGTCCGCTTTTGACATGGAAGTATGAAGAATAAGGTTAAAGCTTGAATTACATGAAGAGGCACCAATGAGTTGATTAATGGTGCTAATTTTAACAAGAAAGTTCAAAGTCCTTTATTTATTTATTTATATTTTAATTTTTGTTAGTTACTTTCAATATTGGAGTTGTCTCTTTTGATTTATAATGAGTTATGTTTTTTCATTTTTGATAAGTTGTGATGGTATGTTAGGAGTTATTAATGGTTTGATAAGAATTATGTCTTTTTAATAAAAGTCATGTCACTTAGGTATAGTATAATAATTATGTTGTTTCATGAAAAGATATCTGTTGAGTCTATAGATACATGTATGATGCCATATGTTAGAGGTTAAGGTAATCAACAATATCATGTCATTTTGTGTTACATAAGAATTCTAATGGGATTAAAGAGCAATAAGGCCACTTAATAATCATATTAGAGAAGCTTTAGTAAGCAACTCATGAGAAGATAGGAAATATAAGTGTATTCTTCATTATTGAATATTCTAAGTCTAGCTGTTGTTTCCAAATAATACTATTTATAGTAAATCATAAAACCCTAGTAGCAAAATTGTAAACAATTACAAGGTCTTCTACCTCAAAAATTAGGCTTACAAACTAAAATAAAGAAAGCAATAATATAGACAAAATTGTACATTTTTAGTAGGAAGGTTAGCATGCAGGATATCAAGATTGTTTTGGAATAAGTCAATTCTAAGCTAGATTAGATTGGCAACTAAGTGTCTGAGCTAGGACTAAAGTTATTGTAGCCTTACTGTGTTTAGTTGATCTTCCATTGAGGTTGGCTAACAATTGCCAAACTTAAGGATTAGTTGGCAAGCTGTGTTGGGTCACTTATTGAGCTAGTATCCTTCCATAGAACCTTAGTTAGTTAGACCTTAGGCTCCTTAGAGGTCGACAACATCTGCCTCTATCGTCCTTACCATCCTAATTTCTTCCCTTCTATAAGCGTTTTCCTATCAGCTTGACCTCACAAAAAACAGGTCGACCTTGATTTAGGACAGGTTACTGTGGTCTAGAGGGGGTTGGAGGCCAATTCTAATCATTCTACATAAATTATTCCTAGATCACTAGATGGCACTTCCTAGATTCCCAGTTTCAAATATAAGTCTATAAGATCTTTGGTTACTAACTCTTATAAAGTATTAGACACTGAAGAGCCAATAACATTAAGACTAAAGCATATGTCATCTTGTTCAACACACTCTTTCATTGCTTCTTTTATTTTAATTACCATCTCCTCTTCTCCTAACCTTAATGTAATCTTTTCATCATTAACATCTATTATAGCTCTAGTTGTAGCTACAAAGGGTCTACCTAAGATGAGTGTCACCTCAGCATCCTCATCAATGTCTAAAATAACAAAATTAATAGGAAAAATAAATTTATCTACTTTAACAAGCATATCTTCAATTAGACCCTTAGAGTATGCTATTAATCTATCTATTGGTTGTAGACTCATTTAAGTTAATTAAGGTTTAACTAGGCCTACTTGTTTAAACAATTTATAAGGCGTCAAATTTATGCTAGAACCTAAATTGGTTAATGCTTTCATAATAGATAAATTTCCAATAAGGCAAGGGATAGTAAAACTCACTAAGTCCTTTAGCTTTGTTGGAAGCTTATTTTGTAAGACAATTGAACACTCTTCCCTAAGCATGACTATAGACAATTCTTCCAATTTGTTCTTGTCGAGAGCAGCTCCTTTAAGAATTTCGCATATTTAGGCATCTATGATAAAGCCTCCACAAACGGTTAATTAATATGTAGTTGTTTAAATAAATCTAAAAACTTACTATATTACTCATTGATCAATCTTTCCTTAACTTCTAAGGATACGAGATTGGCAGTTTGTATTCTCTAACATTCTAAGGTTTTAGTTCTTCCTTGGGTAGTTTTGGAGATTCCACGACTTTGTCTTTCAGCTCCTCTATTACTAGTTCTAGGTTTACTTGAGTCTTTTCAAGCTATTTAGCAACTTGCAACTTCTTACCACTTCTCAAGTTTGCATCTTTTATTTAAGCTTGTGGTGAAGGCTTTTGTTGTTTCTTAATTGAGATCTTAGTGAATTGCTCTATATGTTTTTCGATGCTTATCAATCTAGTAATGTTGCTTTGTATATACTTAGTTAACAAATCTCTCAGTTTTGAATTCTCTACTTTATGAAGGGAAGCTTTAAATCCATAAGGAATATTAATATTCCTTAGTTGAGTCCCATAAAAATAATCACTTGGATAGGTAAAACATTCCTTACCTCCTTCTTTACCATTGTGATAAGGCATAAGTTGAAATCCCCATTAATTTATAAAATTGTTAACTGGTCTTTGATAACAATGTAGCACATGTCCTCTTGGGTTAATGATCACCTGTAAATAGAGCTATTAAGTCTTATAATTTAAAATCCTAAATTTTATCCTTTATTTAGTTAAATAGGCAAGTCTACTTATCGTCTGTTAGTAGATAAGCATAGGGTTATCTCCACTAGCAACAAATTCAAACACTAGTGTTGATGATTCTTCTTATTAACTAGCAAATCAAATGATCGAATAAAGTAATTAAACTAATTTCTACAACTAAACTATACTAATTGTACGATTACACTAAGAAAACACAACAAACAAGATTATAACATGAAAATAACAAATTACAAAGCAGGTTTACTCCATCATATTAACATAAATTATAATCTATCTATCTTAATAATTATTCATCTGCAAGAATTCTTTATTCATGAGTATTCTTCCAAGAATTAATCAATTCTAATCTTGATTGCGTTCCTTAGAATATATTCTAAAAGAATGGACAAGTTAAGACTACATGAAAAGTTTACTAATATTCTTGAATTTCATAAAACATGTAGTAAACTTTCTAATAATATCTCTATTAGCAGGAGTAGTTTGTTCTAATGACTAAGATTTACTTAGTGGAATTATTTCTCAATGTATTCCATTGACATCAACTACAAGATTGTATCGTGTACTATACTTTCTCAACTTATATGAAGTTCCAATAACCAGAAATTCGTAATTGTTAGGATAAGCAACAAATCGAAGTATGTTCATGTTAAAATGACTTCGTAAACCCTAAAGTATTACTCATAAATGATGGAAAGAGAATGAACATAGAGAAATGGGAAAAACGAAATAAAACATAACATGAGAGAAGAGATTAGAATAAATCCCCTTTTGATTAACTTGAAGAATCTTGATACAATAATATAACGATGCTAGATTCTTCACAATTCTCTTGAATTTGATGAAGAATAATACACAAACTCATGTTTACAATACAACCATACTAAGAACATGAAGAAGAAATAAAATGGTGTTGATCATTCGATTAGTCAACTCAATCAGACATCTAGATGTAATGTCTAAGAACCTAGCAACAACAAAGAGTTGCCTGAGAGTCGAACCCCTAACATATGCCACAAACGAGGAATAGCACTACCAAATCGGTGATGATCACAACATCAAGTGATCAAGGTGAAATGCTTGACTGTATTCAAGCTTATATGCTTCAAAATTCTAGCTTATCAAAACTATGAAAAATCAAGCTTTTTCAAAATTGAGTACTTGTTCAGACTTATTCACAAGGGACTTCTTTTAAAATAAGGCCCTAATCACTTCTTCCTACTTTTTTCATGTAAACGTTTTTTATGATAACATACTCAAAAAATTGGGGCATAGAGTATAAATGAAAATATATCCAACTTTTCAAAAAGAAAATATCTTCTAGGTGCATAGAAAGGATATTTTATCATACATTCAATCAAGTCATTAAAGCTCATTTAGAATCGCATAGCTTCAGTGTTTATATCTAACTTTTTTACCCCCAACTTTAATTTAGTTGTATATATCTCACAATTCAATACATATGCAGTAGGAAGCAAAAGAGAAAGTTTAAACAAAACTCCCTTAGTTTTATGGTGTGTTCTGAATTTTCAATTTCCCTTTTGGATTTGTTAAAAATTTCTTTACATTGATGGATCCAACACTTCCATTGTTTATTTACAAGTGCTCGCATAACTAATAAGCTTTATATTGGATATATTTTACATGGTGATTTTTTATGTTTTGTAGTGATTTTCCCTTAAAAATTGAGTTTATTCATTGTTAATAATACCTAGTTAAGTAAAATTATGATTTTTAGGTTCAAAAAAATCTATACGAGAAAACGAGAACATAGAAACAAATTTTACTTAATTTAGAGTTAATATGAGCAAGTTATGAAGATTGACACAATTGAATGACATGATTGTGTCGTTTCTAGGCAAATTTAGAGCCAATTTTAAACTATCATAGCATAGCCAATGACATGACTAAATGACAATAATATGTCCTTAGTCATGTCATTCTTAGTTTTGAAAAGAAGAAGAAGAAGAAGACATGAAGGAATGGTAGTGAGTTACACAACCAGGGGATATGGTCGTATCCTTAATCATGTCATTTGCACATGCTTTATTTTTCCATTTCCTATAAAAAGCTGCTTTAGGGTTTTCACAAGAGAACTTCTAGATGACCTTTAGAGAGCTTCTCAAAAGAAGAACACTAAAGAGAGAAAGGCTTCTAGAAAACTTCAAGATTCAATCATTATTTGATTTTATGATTTACTCTTCTACTTTTCTCTACTCTTCAATTCAAGATTATTAATTTATGATATGTAAGGATTGGATTTTTGGTATTTAGGGTTTGTGGAACTTAGATCTACTCATGTGATATGATTTTTATTAAATCTAATTAATTCTTTACTCTTTTCTTGATTCAATTATGTGTGCTTCATGATTTAGATTATTATTTTTGCGAGTAGTAATTTAGAATTTGATATCTTATTAGAGAAATGTGAGATTTTTTATGAGATTAGATTTAGGCATAATTGACAAAGAATGTTGCAAGATTAGAGATAATTTATAAGATCTTTTTAGAATTTTGAATTATATCCTAGAGAATTCATTATGCAATAATGTGATCTTAGGTCGTGCTATTGAGAAGAGATTCTAATAATTAATTTTAAGATTAGAGTTAATTGGCTTAAGAAAGTGATAAACTTTAACAAAGAATTCTCTTGGTCAAGAACGATTA
Organism: Lumnitzera littorea; assembly: GCA_024138015.1. Taxonomy (NCBI): domain Eukaryota; kingdom Viridiplantae; phylum Streptophyta; class Magnoliopsida; order Myrtales; family Combretaceae; genus Lumnitzera; species Lumnitzera littorea. Next base: position 32,698,270 of record JAMXBB010000004.1, on the reverse strand, counting down.
AAAAAGAAATTGAATTATCTTTAGGGAAAATCACATACTAGATTTAAGGGAAACAAATATCTAAATATGGTTTACGAATCTTGAGTAAATCTATAGTTTTATAAGTTTTCTCGAATTTACCTATCAAATAATAGAGATCAAGTGTGTATTAATAGTCAAAGTCACTAAGGGATTAGCACTTAGACTTAATCTACTACTACAAATTGATAGGTGCATGTGCCTTTATTAGACTAAAAAGACTTTCAAATTAAAAATACTCAAACAATAATTAAATAGAAATAAAAGAAAAGATGGTGAGTCGGGTTGCCTCCCTCTAAATGCTTGTTTTTAAGCCTTTAGCTTGGCTTTTTAGTACTACACATCCTTTAGAGCTTTAATCCTTTAGCTCTCCAACTCATGCTTGATTCTCCTTCCTTGTGAAGCCTCCTTTTCCTTATTAGACCACCTTTCTCAAATTCTTTTACTTGATCCAACTCCCTTTCTCCTTCCTTCAATTGCTAAATTTGTTCCATAGCCTGGAGCATGACCTTCCTTTCTCTACTCTTTAGGATATTCACCTTCTCTTTCACGTCTAATATAGGTGCTGAGGTAGCCAAGAATGATCTCACAAAGATTAAGGGTTAATCTTCATCCTTCATATCCATTGCTGTAAAATCAACTATGAAGTTGCATGGTCTAACACCACTAGTTATGAAGTAGATTTCTCTTAAGGTTATGGTCCTTCCTCTATCAGTGGTTCATATATAATATGGGCTTTTTCTCATGAAACTCTCTAATCTTAATTCTCACATAATTTTTCTTAACATAAAATTATCTGATGCACTAGTGTCCAAAAGCACTCTTGGGAAAAACTTATCTAATGTAGTATATGGCGAGGTAAATCTCCTTAGATCGTCCAGTTTATACGCAAACTAGAAACCATTAACACCTTTCTGCTTAAGTACTTTATTTACAATCTTGAACTCATTAATGTTAGGATTTTCCTCTAAGCTCACTTCACCTTCCTATTTAGACTCAAACTTCTTTAGATTCTCCTCCTTAGAATCTTCAAATTCTATGTTCTCACATTTACCAATTTCATCATCACTTGATGCTTCTTCTTCAATTTCTTCCATCTTAAAGTTCTCATCCATTCCATCATTAAGATTGCCTTCAAGTTTAGCTATTAACTCTTCCTCTAATGGTGTTAACATTTCCTCATCATCAAATTCAACTTGCTCTTCAACAAGGTCTTTTGGCCTTAAACACTCACCTCTAAACACTTGTTTTCCACTAAAACACAACTCTTCTCCTATTCTAGCACCTTTACCACTTCCACAAGTTATTCTAGCCTCATCCTTTAGGTTTTGCTTAGTATTAGTAGATAGTTGTCCTAAAATTTTATTATTCATATTTGTATAGTATTGAATCATCCATCTATGCATCTCTTGCAAGGTAGCCTCTTGGGAATTCATTCTTAAATCATAGTTTTGGATAAAATTTCTCAATGATTGCTCTAATGATTCACCCTTTGAACTTTGTGCAAGTAGAGGTGGAGGTTAAGACTAATGCTAGCCAACTTGAATTCTTAATCCTTGAAAACCTCTATTAAATCTACCTCTTAGGTTACCTCCCTATGATAAGTTAGGATGGAGACTCCAACTTAGGTTATAGGTGTTTAAGTAGGGATTATTATTACTTTGTACCTAATTAAAATTCCCCAATATATTAAATTGTTCCTATCTCTTGATGGGGCAAAGGGGTTTCTAACTTGACAGTTTGTACTCAAATGCTCCACTTGACCACATATATAGCAATACTCATATAGTTACTTGCTTCTTCTAGGGCTACTAACTTGTTTAGCTTTTTCTATCTGAGCATGGTGAGTGATAGGCAAGGTAACTTGCGCTCTAAGTCAGTTAGTTCTTCCTCTTCACTTACACTTACTATCCTCCTAGGTTGAGCTATCTCATAATGCCAGCCATAAGCATGTGAAGCCTTTTGTTCAAACATGTCATACACTTCCTTAGCAATTTTGTTCATTTTACCCCCCTTAGTAGTAGCATCGACCATCATCCTCAATTGACTCCTAAGACCATTATATAAGGTGTTCACAATACTTTGCGTGAGTAGACCATGATGGGTGTACTTCCTCAATAACTCCTAAAACCTTTCCTAACTTTCAAATAATGATTGCTCCTCAGTTTGTCTAAACATGGTGATATCATTTCTCATTTTCGTTAACTTACTTAGTGGAAAGAAATAGGGTAGAAACTTTTGGACTAAGTCATCTTATGTTGTGATAGAGTTGGTTAGTTGAGAGCTTAGCTAGCTTTTAGCCTTATCCCTTAATGAAAATGGAAGTAACTTCTAATGGATTGTGTTGTAGAATACCCTATTGGTTTTTATTTTAGCACATAATTGAAAAAAATTTTGAAGGTGTTTGTAGGGGACCTCAAATGATGTTCCACTAAATTGATTGGGTTGCACCATCTAAATCAAGGTAGGTTTAATTTCAAATTTATTTGCTTGAATAGTTGACCAAGTGGTACGTAGGGCAACTTCATTCAAATTTAAGACATGATATTCCCACAAGGTGTAATTATTACCATTCCCATTTCCATTTCCTCCATGTCCATTATTTCCACTTCCATTAATTCAATTTCCATCTCCTCCATTAAAGGGTCCTTATTGATTTTCCATTTCTCTTAATTCTGTTCTCCTTCATTCCCTAATTGTTTAAGGTCAAATTTGTCTACCAATTCTCTCACCCTTCCTTGCATACAAGTCAAATATCCTTAACTCAACTCCTTTCTAGTCAAATTGAACCATAAAACTACAACTTGTAATAATGCAAGAATATAAACAACACTCTTTATAGCTTAATACAAATAAGCTAGGGATAAATTAAGCACTTTTCAACAAATTTAATAGAAAAGGTTCAAATGTTATTGTTAAACCAACTTAAATTAACAACAAAATAACAATATCAACTCATTTGATCAAGAAAATAGATAAACACCGAAACTTTAATAACTAAACTACTCAAAATTAACGTGAGTTAAACTAAGCTACCAACTATACTAAAGCCTAGTCTTAGAGTGCTTGGTTTATTTGATATCGACACAATTGCCTTTTCCCTAACAACGACACCAAAAACTAATAGAATAATACAATGTACTAATAAAATTGAATGATTGAAAAACACTTTATAAATGGAGGTTTTTAAAATAGTGACATCTTAATTGACTAGTGTGTTAGATTGGCTACAGTATTGAAACTGGTGAGTATTCACCAAGTTAAATTCTTCATGGAAACAAGATTCAGCTTAGTGTCAGATCTTGACAAGCTATTCTAATCTAGGCTAATCAAAAACGGAATTTAGAATTACAATTGAAATTAAAACATGAGCAAAAAGCAACAATTAATACGAATAATAAAGATGTAGGCTTGTAACATGTTTCCAACGTATTGGTAAAGGTATGCCCTTAAGATATTGGGGATGGTTTTAACTGGGTTTTAATAGAATTCACTAAGCTCAATCCCAGGTAGGGTATTTCACTCAACTATGTATTTGAAAATCTCCTGTCGGTCTCATTTCCCTATATAATCAGCTAAATACATAATTCTTATCACAAATTAAGTATTCCGGTTCTAGAGACTAGGGGACTAATCTCCTCTTGATCTCATAACCTATCCTAATCCACTACAACCACATAATGTAACATGGATTCAATTAGGAATACCTAATCTTCTCTAGATCTCATAATTGTAAGAACATGTTATCGATACTTCACTAGCCCAATGACTCATTTAGGAAATTACATAATTAATTTTCTCTTGGTCTCATAATTGTGTAAACCTATTAACTCTCAAGGGTAATTCCTAAGACTAATCTTCTATTGGTCTTGTAATCGTAAGGTGACCCATCGAAAATTCATTATCAAGCATCTCAAAAAGATTAAATGGAACACCAGTCATCAAAATCCCGATTAAATATACATACCCATATCATAACTACAAAGTTACACCATGTACAACTTTCATATTATCATAAACTTACTAAAAACTACTTGACCACTCGTAATTATAACATTGATAGCAAGAAAAGATGAAAATATTGTAGCAACTTCCATTATAGAGCAAATACACATGAAGGGAACAAATGAACAAGAGAGTAAATTCTCATTAAACTAACTCAGATGTGCATCAAAATCATAAAACCATTCACCAAATGTCATAAACAAGTCAATAAAACATGAAAATAGACAGTAAGCTAGCAAATCCTAACTAAACAATACTAAAAACCTAATTATAACTCATATTTCTACCTATAAATGGGAGTATATATAATTTTACGCAATCGATTGATCAATGTGAAGGTTTACCAATCAATCATTAGATACATGTAAGCACCAAGTCTCCTCCATGTTTTATGAAATGTTGCATTTAAGGGAATTACGGTTATAGTTGAAATTCCCTAACCTTAATTTCTTCAATTAATATATTGGCATAAGTGAAAAAATAGGGGTCATTGAAGGTTGAACACATAGAGAAGCACCACAACGTAAGTGAACTAAAAAGAAATGAAAAAGCTAATAAAAGTCCATGCAGCTACTAATTGAATATGATACACCAATCAATCCTACTCAGCCTACAATTCCTTAGATATGACCTACCAGTTTGAACTAAAGGGTCATTAGCTAGTACTTCTTGTTAAAGGGAATAAATAAAAGTTAAAGGGATAATGAGAATTCCAAGATTGCTCAAAGGGAAATTTGTGTAAATTCTGATACAAAGATGATTGTCTAAGTACATTAAGTGGAGGTTTATATACCCATCCCACTAGGGTTACTTTACATATATGAGGGTATTCTACAAATAGGATATACAAAAAAATGCTAAAAAGAGTACAATAGACAAAGAATATTATGTACAGAAATATAAAGAATCCTTTTAAAATGTTGCGCCAAAAAACACGTGTCGTATGGTAGCTGATTGCTAATCACTCTGGGATATAGTACAACTCCCGTGAAATGAAGGAAAAGAGAAAGTTTGTAGTATCAAGTCAAAGCTTAGTTAGTCATTTGCTAGAGAGTACTCAACTTGGTTAGGGTTGGACATTAGTAGGTGGCTCAAGAGCTCAGTTCGAATAGTCTTTCAAGCTGTTTGCACCAAATGTTGTGTCATGGCACAACAATTTTATAGGTTTAGCCTACGTAATAGATCAATAGTTAGGTAGGTAGTAGTGGGGAATATACAAGTCAAGATAAGAATTTTCGTATTGGATGGGGCTTTGAGATAGTATTCTTTAGGTAAGCCCTTAGAGTCCTCTAGCTCGGCTATGTATGATCAGTCCAAAGGTAAGATTCCTATCATCTGCCTAGGGGTCAAAAAGACTTGTCCTCAAATCTGAAGTGGTCTCTAGTTCTTATTCTCCTAGAGTACTTATAGGATCTTCTTCTTCTAGTCAGTATGGGATTAGGTTAAACTTCAACATAAAGAACTCGGTTGGTCGGCATATGTATGTGTTCGGTGCCTCCTTAGGGAAGTTCTTAGGTTAGAGATCAAAATAAAAGATCTAGGGAAAATTTAGCCACTAAACTACTCAAATGAACATTTGGACATCCTCTAATCTCCTCATGGTAATCCTTTAGATACTGTCTCTTTCACTTAATGGAAGCATTCATGTGATCCTATCTTGAAGCTCTTCCTTGGCCTTCCTCTTAGATAGCTAATATTTCATCAATTTAATCCCACAATACATGTTATTCCTCCTCATGAGCAAATGAGAACCAGTAATTATTAAGCAACACATGGGTGAGAATTCATACTTGTGGAGGAAACACCATAATCATTGGGTAACTTAGTCTGATAGGCATTACGATTGATCTTCTTTAGAATCTTGAACGGACCATCAACTCATGGGGATAACTTGTTCTATCTTAAGTGCAAAAATCATTCTCGGTTAAGGTGAATCCATACTAAGTCTCTTAGCTTAAAAAAAATAGTTAGGTGGCCTTGATTACCAATCTCTTGTTGTCTTTGATTGAACTTAGCAATCTTCTTTATCACAATCTAGTGTAGCTCATGTAATTCTTAAGCTCGATTAACTTTGGATTGACTTTCTTTAGTAATTGTAGGGGTAATAATCAAATCTAGGGCAATAGTGGGGTTAAGGCCATAGACAACCTCTAATGGGGTCTTTCCAATGGTGTTGTGGATAGTTCGATTGTATATGAACTCTACAACTAGCAAATACAGATCTCAATCCTTTAAGTTCTTTCCTATAGTAACTCTAAGTAAATTGCCTAATGTCTTGTTCACTACTTCAATTTGGCCATCAATCTAGGGGTAGCTATCGAAGCTGAACACAAGTTTAAATCTAAGTCTTCTCTAAAGAGTCATCTAAAAATTACTCAAAAACTTTATGTCTCGATCTTAAACATTAGTTTTCGGTACCTTTTATAGTCGGACTACTTCAACATATCAGCAATATATAAAGCATTGTTAATTCGATAGCATAAGATGAAGTGTACAATTTTGCTAAAGCGATCCACTATTATGAAGAGTGAATCTTTTCCCCGGGATGTTTTAGGCAATCATAAGACAAAGTCTATGTTAAGGTCGGCCTAACGTAAGGTTAGTGTTGGCAAGGGCACAAACTCTCCATGGGCTTCTCTTTTCCCCTTAGCTCTCTTGCATACTTTGCAACTTATAACTACCTTATAGATATGTTTGGCTAAACTAGGCTTGTAAAATTTTTCCTTCAATAGATTAACTATTTTAGTCTCTTTGAAATGACCAAATAATCTACCATTATGAGCCTCCTTCACTAATAGCTCACATGTGGAATGGTTTGGTATATACATCCTTTGATCCTTGAACAGATATCCTCCAACAACAACTCCTTCTTAGCATCACTCAAGAATGGGACCAAAATGAGGGTCATGAGCATATTATTTAGTGATAAGTGAAAATCCTAGTAACTTTATCTATAAAGTGGTCAGTAAGGTTTGCTAATGTGATAGAGCATTGGCAACCACGTTGGTGCTTCCTTTCTTATGTCGAATCACGTAGGAGAAACCTTCCATAAACTCTAACCACTTAGCATGCCTCATAGGTAGTTTATTCTGACACCTAAGATGATTCAATGCCTCATAGTCAATATAAATAATAAACTCTTATGGCAACAAATAGTGTTACCAAACAATAAAAGCTCAAAAATGAGAGTAGAACTCTTTCTTGTACATAGAATAACTCAAGGTAGCACCACTAAGCTTCTCATTATTGTGGGAAACGAGTTGTCATTCTTGCATCAAGATGGCACCAATTCCAATGCTTGATGCATCACTTTTCAATTCAAAGTACTTGTCAAAATTTGGTAATGATAGGATAGGGACAAAGGTAAGCTTCTCCTTGATCTCCTTAAAGTTTTATTCAACTTAGTCACTCCATCGAAACCCATCACCCTTTTTCATTAGCTTGGTTAAGGGTGCTGCAATAGTACAAAAGTTCCTAATAAAACGCTTGTAGAAAGAAGTAAGGCCATGAAAGCTTCATACTTTAGTAACATTCTTTGACGTATGACCACTCCAAGACAATTCGGACCTTCTCCTCATTAGGTTGGATTCATTCCCCTGATACCACATACCCAAGAAAAACCACTTCACTCTAACAAAATATACACTTCTCTAAGTTCTTAAATAACTTCTTAGCTCATAAGATTTCAAAAATAGCTTGGAGATGTTGAACATGATTGTCTAGGTTGGCATTGTACACCAGTATATCATCAAAGTATATGACCATGCATTGTCTGATCAAAGGGCGCATCCCATGGTTCATAAGCCTCATTAATATGCTCGACGCATTTGTAAGTCCGAATGGCATAACTAACCATTTGTAGAGATCATGTCTAGTCTTGAAGGTAGTCTTCCACTTAGTCTCATGCCAATTTTGTGAAATTCACTTTGCAAATCAATGTTAAAAAATATTTTGGCACCATGAAGCTCATTTAACATGTCATTGATCTTTAGTATGAAAAATCTATACTTGATAGTAATTCGGTTGATTGCTTGATTGTCGATGCATATGGACCATGAATCATCTTTCTTTGGAATGAGTAGAGTTGGTACAGCATAAGGGTTCATGCTTTCCCTCACATATCCTTACCCTATGAGCTCATTCTCCTATCTTTATACCTCGATTACCTATGTAAGGTTCATTTTGTACACAGGCCAATTCGATAGAGCTATTATTGGTTATAGAAGAATACAATACTCTATACCTCCAATAAAGGAATAATTTATTCATGTTTTAATGTGCGAATTAGATAAAATTATCATTGATTTTATAGAAATGATTAATAATTGGTGCTTAAGTATTTTCATTTAGACATTTTAGGAATTAAAGGATTCAAGAGTAGAATTAAGAACAATTTAGAGGAGTTTTAAGCAAATGAACGAAGTTCAAATCAACATGTTGCAAATTGGTATTGAAGGTAATCGGACTACAATGTACATCGCTAGCTTTAGAATGTAGGCCACCATCCTTGAAAGATACACGGCCGGCCTTCATGAAAAAGAAGCCTTACATGAGTTAACCCTAGTTTTCTCTATAAATAGCCATATGTTTCATCATATGAGAGACTTTTACACACTTTCCTTAGAGTTAGTAGGTAGTTCTTGAAGAATTCATCTATCAAATTGATTGGATCATTGAGAAGATTTTTCTTTTGCTATGGAGATCAAGTTTTGGAATTGCAATTGAAGTTTATCATTTCCGATTACCGAATTGGTGACATCTTTTTTAATTATATTTATGCAATTCTGTAAATTATTCATGCTTTCAATTATGAATTCCTTTGCAATTTCAACTAGTAGTTATGCTTTTGTTTCAAATTCCATGGTCGGCTAAATTTATTTGTGGGAATTAACGAAACCCTAGGTAGCTAAGATGATGATTATGTTCATGTTATAGGATTAATAGGTATATAGATGATTCACGATTGCAAATTTCTATAATTTCGATTATAATTGTTTAATTGATTATAATTGTTAGAAACCCTAGTAATACGAGAGTTAAATTAAGGTTTCTTAGAAATTCTTGATTAATTTGATTGATTAAAGTAGGAGCAACATTAATTAGATTAATTAGAAATTATCTATAGATTAATGCGATATTTGGTAATTGATTATTAACTAAGACATTAGGGATAATTGACTTAAGACATTAGATGATCATAGCATTGGGAGGTGTAAGATTATAATTTCGAGTCCACTATTAATTAGAGATGCAAGAGCTAACTAATTAATTAGAGGTTTATGTCCTTAAGTTTTAAGGCATAATAATTTCACTTGAATGACGATATAGTTATTAATCTACATAACATGATAACAATTTGATTTGCATAATCTATGATGGATTCTATTTTTCCTACAGTTCTCAATTGATTGCTTAGTTTTAGATATTTTATAGTTATTTTCTTTTTGATAGTTTTAGAGTAATTAGATTAGTTAATTTATAATTTACTTTTGATTGCCTAAATATTGAGAAGAACTAGCATATGAGTAGTAATTTCTTAGTCCTCAAGGGATCAACAACCTTACTCACTCTATATTACTTGATTCCGACTTAGTATACATGCTGGAGTATTCGTGATTTAATTTTATATACATAGTTTAAGCGAATCAACCTCAGACTAGGGTTATTCCTTTAAGCATTTCCTTAGGGAACAAGTGGGAAAACTCATCAATCAGCCTTCATATTTCATCTAGGACATCTTTTTGATCTCTTATCTTTAGTAATCTTCTAATTAATAGAAACATAGGCTCATCGGCCTTCTCAATAGCTCGGAGCTCTCTTTAACTCATTACTAGGGTCTTCTTCTTACTTGCTTGGGTGAGATGATTATGGGTCTCATTTACTTAGGTTGGGGTGATAGGTTACATCATAATCTTTTTTTCATCCTTAACAAAGGCATAGGTGTTCTTATACCTCAGACTAGCATGTCAATTGAACAACTAAGGTCATCTAAGCAACATGTATAAAGCTCCCATAGGGATGACATCATACACTACTTCATCCTTGTACACTCTCTTAACATTGAATGGTACAATTACTTGTTTTGTCATGTATAAAGCACCTTTATCATGAACTCAATGTAGCTAGTAAGGTTGGGGATGCTTAGAGGTTAGCGGACTTAACCTCTACATGAAGGACTGTACAACTTCCTCCATCCACTATAATGGTGTACAACTATCCTTTGATGGTACACTTCGTATGGAATAAATTTTCCCTTCGGTCTTCATCAAAGTTCAGTAGGGAACTCAATACTCATCTTAGTATTAAGGTCATCACTTCTTCTTAGTCGGCATAGATACAAGTCTCATCTTCCTCCTCAACTTTGGGTTTTCCAATATCCTTTTCCTCTTTAGGCTTGCTTTCATTGGTGCTATCTGCTACTTCTCCTCGGAGCACCATGATACATCAATTTGGACACTTAGCAACCATGTGTTTGAAGCCTAAGCATTTAAAGTACTTTACTTTGCTATTTTTCCATTTGGAGGTCTATCTTCTTTCATATGTAATCGGAGTCAACCTAGCCTTAGCTTAGTTTAACTAGCCATCTTAGCCCTACTAGCTTTCTCGGCTATCGTTAGGTCAGTCATTCCTATCCTTAGGTCAGCTTAAATAAGTTATCATGAAACAAGGGCTCAACTTAGAGAACTTTTTCTCTATTTTTCAACCTTTTGCGTATCTTAATTGCTTTCTCCAAGGTATAGAACCTCTATACTTCCACAATATTATGTATCTCATATTTAAGTCTAGAAATGAATCCTAATATTATGCAAGCCTTTGGTTCTTCTATGTCAGCTTAGATCATAAGCATTTGGAACTTTCTCATATATTCATCAATAGACTGGCATGCTGGGCAAAGTTCCCATAACTTTGCAAATGTATCCCACAAGTACTTCTCTAGCACAAATCTACCCTTCAACAACCTCCTCTTCTCATACAAGGTTCTTATACCTTGTCTTCTATCCCTTACTCCAACTACATTCAGATTTTTCCATTATATAGTGGCATATCTAGAGAACTCAAGTGTAGTAAGTTAGACCTTGACAACATCTATATATCCATAACACTCAAACACCTCTCGACCTTCTCTTCCTACTCCAGGTAATCATCGACATCTCCGCTTCCACTGAAGGGTGGAATTTAGACCTTAACATTGTCAAGTCCTCATAAAGCTCAACGTCCTCGCTCTCGTACTAGATAGTACTCAACCTCTACTTCTTCCCCTTCGTCAATCTCCACATCTACTTCCTCATTTTCCTCTTCTATCTCTTACAACTCTAGCCTTCATCTAGTAGCTTAGTTTACAACTCCTCCAGCTTACTAGGGTTAAGCTGGGTGGTTAGCTCTACCACCTTAGCCATAGCCTCTCTTTAGAACATTTTTAGGTAAGTTGCACCATGGCATACCCTAGGGTTATTGCTTATTAACTTGCATCATGATGACTAGACTCTCAATAAGGTTAGTGAGTCTGTCAAGTTTATCATCAATTGACCTAGGAGTATTATTACCATTTTAACGATGACTAGGTTAAGTACTACTACTGTAGTCTCTAATAACACCTTAAACACTTGATTTTAACATGGTATAGTACTTTTTGAACAAATTAACAACATAATACATTGGAGAAAAATACTACCTTATTACCTAAAACTTTGACTAGCATATTAACCCGATAATCACTCAAATAAGATAGAAATGAATTTGCTTTGTTTTTGTAGTAAAAAACTGAGTAAGAACATAATAACAATGGAACCATACTTATCAACACACAAATCTTCATTTCATAGCTCATAACTCCAAACTTACTATAAACACTAAAGCAACTACATAAGGGATATAGTAGCCACAAATAGTAAACATAAACCAAAACTTCATTGTAACTTCATAGGCTCCCTCTCGGAGCAGTACTCTAATATTAGCGAAGCTGATGCATCTCTAAGGTCGAATGCACAGAGGAGTACCACAACAAAAGCAAACCAAAAAGAAAAGAAAAAAGCTAGCATAAATCTTGGTAACTACCAACTGGATATGACATACTAATTAATCTTACTCAGCCTACAATTCGTCAAATATGACCTATCGGTCTGAACTGAAGGGTCATTCGCTACTACTCTTTGCTAAAGGAAATAGATAAGAGTTAAAGAGGAAATGAGAATGCTAAGATTGCTCAAAGGGAAATTTGTACAGACTATGATAATGAAGATGATTGATTATGTACATTAAATGGGGGTTTATATCCCATCCTACCAGGGCTACTTTACATGTATGAGAAGACGAAAGTTTATTTTGCAAATAGGATACATAAAACATGCTAAAAAGGTAAATGAGATGAAGAATACTCTATACGAAAAAGTAAAGAATCCTTTTAGAATGTTGGGCCAAAAGATGTTTGTTACATAGTGGCTCGTTGCTCTAAGGTATAATGCAACTAAGATGAAATGAAGGAAAAGAGGGAGTTTACAGTCAAGGGCTAACCTAATCTGGATCAGGTTGAAGTTCGATCAGTCATTTGCTATAGAGTACTTAAGTTAGGTTGAGGTCAAATGTTGGTAGGTAGCTCCAGAGCTCAACTCGGATAGTCTTTACGGGCTATCTACCCTAAATGTTGTGTCTTGGTACAACTATTTGATAGGTCTAGCATATATGATAGCTTGGTAGTCAAGTCGACAATAGTGCAGATCATAAAGGTCGGGATAGGAATTCCCATCTTAAATGGGGCTTCAAGATAGTATTCTTTAGGTAAGTCCCTAGAGTCCTCTAGCTCGACTACGTATGATCGGTCTAACGGATTGATTCTTATCAACCCCTGTACTTTTTATTCACTTGTAATCCTCTCCTTTGCTAGATCACCTAAGAGGTCACTATATCCCTAATGCTTCAGGCTATATTGATTGATCGGTAGCAAAATTTCCCGATTCCTTCATTTTAGCCTCCTTAATCAAATAGTGGGGATTACCAAGACTATGGTAACCTTTGTGCACCTATATGTAGGATATAAAATTAATAAAATCCAATTAAATTCAATCCTTTTTCAAGCATTTCTAGCAATTTTGTACATGTTATTCCACATTGTGCATAAACTCCAATTTCACTTAAAATTTACAAGTTTTTACTAAATTTATGCACAAATGTGGGTTTTAAAGTTAGGAAAAATTATGTATTTTGAACTGCGATCAATGTACCTTTATTGCTTATCAATTTCTTAGGGATAACTAATTTCATGGTCTTATAAGAAATAGTTGCACTTCCAATAGCTGAAGTTGAGTATGTTTTCATTGGAAATTGTTTTGTACAAATTCTTGGGATTAGGCAACAAGTAATGGATTATAGACTTGTATTTAGAAATATTCCAAATAAATATGACAAGACTATTACCACCATGTGACAATGGTGACATTAGTGTTGAGTTTGTACCTATAGATATGTAACCTACTGACCACTTTACTAAGCCTCTCGACAAAACTAGGTTTGAATATATTTGAAATGAGATAAGCTTATGTAATCAATCGGTAAGTACGTGCATTTGTTAAGTTATAGTATAGTTAATGGATTTGAGTCCGAGTGTCGATTTCATAAGGAACCATGAATATGAGGAAACCTTAAATTACTAGCAACTTTACCCTATAATCACCAACTATTTAACTTAGCAATTTAGTATAATTATATGTGACAAGTGAAAATAAATAAGGAATAATAAAGGAAACAAGAACAAATGAAATAAGTAAGACTAAATAAATTAAATAGGATTTACCGAATTAATGAATGCATAATCCTTAGTAAATCTTATTATTTACTACCTAGTTTTATGTGACTTTTCAATCTCAATTCTGATTTTAGACTATAGAGATTCCTAGACTGAATTAATTAGGCTTACGTCTCTAGCTGACTTCTAACCTTGAGTATACTCTACTTAAATCACTTTTGAAATAGGATATCTCAAGATCACATCAAGATCCTGAATCACTCTATTAGGTTACCTCAATTTGGGGAAACCAAATAGCTAAATGTTTTAGTCTACAAATTTCTTCTAATTACACCTATTTGTCATACTATAGGATCTTGCAAACTTCATAGCAAACTCACGTGTTAATTCAACAATTGATAATATTGAATTAGAGACAAAAAATGCAATGTAATTAGATCACAAAATACAATATCATAAATTGAAAGTAGACATGCGATAAATATTATATTGAACTAAGGAATAATAAAAGATTCACTAAGATAATAAAAGTTGCAACATGAAATTAAAAGAAAAGAGATGGAAAGACATGAGAGAACCCCCTGTAGTATAACCTACAATACTCTCCTTATGGCTTTTCTATTGCAACCTAAACCTAAACATCTATCCATAAAGGTTAAACTTAGGTTTACAAAGAAAACTTATCAAAAATAAAAGATTTACAAATTATAAAATCGAGCATGGCCTTAAGAACGAGAGCTACATGATCAAGATCGTAGCTATGGTTGCTACATGTAGTCCTCTCTAGACTTTAATTCATGCTTAAGTTTCTTCACTTCAAGCGTTTGATCAATACACTTCTTCAATTAAGCCTAGAAACTTCATAAAAATCTCTTAAAATTGATCAAAAGCCTCTAAAATTCATACAAATTAAATATTAACAAATTAAGCTCCAAATTAGTAGGAAACTAACTATATTCAAATATAAAAAAATGCAAAATCATCCTAAAATACGTATAGTAAATGAGTATTATCAATCATAAATTTTCCTTAAATTTTAATTGCAATATTCCGTAATATATTGTATTTGAAATAGATAAGAAAAAGAAAAAATAATAAATATCTTAGTATATATTTTATCTTGCTTGATAGCATAACTTACGTTTTTTTTTTAAACGACATGTTAGCTATATAATAAATTAACTTATTTTGCTCCTATTGTTTCCCCTTATTTTTGTTCTATGTGATAGATAGTGGTTATTTTAAGTTTGTCCAATTAGTCACTTTGTAACTATCTTGTCAACCTATATCATTAATTTCCTTCTATTTAACATAGCTTGACCTTCTGTTATCACCCTCATTGCATCCTTCTCTCTCTCATTTGAAATCTATTTCTTACTCATGACATGGAACATTATTACCTTAAGAGATCATAGCATACTAAGAAATCTAAAATTCCACTTAATCCAAAAAACCTAATTCTTATAGATTTTGAAGTACCTATGGAGAACCAAACTAAACCTCAACTTAACCCTATTTAACTTGAAATCAACCTAGAAGTCGAAAGTATTCAAAACCTCACACTTCAAAAAATCTAGAAAGGCCTTCTCAAAAAGTCCATCCTGATTGTCCTCTAGATTCCTTAGGTCCTCTTAAGTTCGATCAAACTTCTATGCCCATAAAACCTAAATTAGAAGCAAACCATGATCGAGAAGATGAGTTTGAATTTGTGCCTCTTAATGACCTACTTTGACAATCCTTCTTATGAGGGTATTTGTTAAGATGAATCCAACTTATACAAATGGAACTAAGATAACTATAAGTCAAGTAAGGGAAATTAAGGAAGTTTCCAAGAAAAAAGAGGCTAAGGAAAAGTAGAGAGTAAAGGGTTATGTATAGAAACTAGCTGTTGAGAAAAGAGATATAAAAAAGGTACCTACTATTAAAAGTGATTCGATTTTATGGGCATTATTAAAGGGTGACAAATTCTAAAATAGTTAATATATGGACTTTCAATTCTTTAACATGAATAGTTCCTTTTTATGATGAATTTTTGGATGTGGTAGGTGCAAAGAGTCTATATAGTATTACTAATGAAGTGTATGGTGAAGTGGCAATATATTTTTACAAAAATTTAGATGACTCAAACAGAAATGTGCTTAAAACTGTGGTATGTGGAGAAGGTATGGAGAATGACTATGATTCCTAGAGAGAAGATGTATCTAGAATTGAACCATGGTAGCCTAGTGCCTAATTTAGATAATCTTGAGATTATGCACTTTGAATTGTTGATTAAGATGTTACACAAGATTATCATAAGATGTTTATTGCAAAAGAAAGGAAGTTTCACCTCTTTGACTAGTGAAGATACTTATCTTGTCTATCTTATGACAAAGAACAACTAGTTGATTTGCTAAGATGAATGATCAAACAAATCTTTAGAAATAAAAATGAATGCCTTATGGTTCAACAATCATGAAGCTTATGTAATTTAGGTGCATTCGGTTGCTTGATAAGAATGGTCATCCCCTAGATGTGAAAGTGGTAGGGAAGATAGCAATGAACCGCATATAAATTCATGTAATGGAAAAAATCTAGTTTGCTAATGATGGAATTCATTATGTTCATCCATCATTAACAAAGAAAAGGTTCAATGTTGAGAAACTTCTAGCACTAGCTGAGATGGAGGAAATGAGATTTACTGCTTAGGAAGAAGAAGGATCACTTGTTGCTAAAGATAAATATCACATTTTTCAGGAGGAATAGGCTCTTACACATGAAGTAAGATTATCTATTGCAGATTAAGAAGCCAATAGAGGAAAGGTAATGGCAAAATTATAGTTACAATAGTTTTTGTAAAAATACCTAAGTTTGATCCACTATTTGAAGGACCAGCATAAGATACAACAAATATGAATAGTCTCTCCTAAGCTATTCACAAAATCACAATAAAGAAAGATATTCTAATCCTCAAGGCTTAACAACCTTCTCTAAATGAGCCTTAAGAAGATGCTGATATAATAGGACATCATAATCTACTTCACTAGAAAAAGGATTTGTTTTGGTTAATCAAATTTCTCAATCTTTGGCCAAGATTAAGGAACTCACAAAAGCTACTATTTGTGCTAGATAGGAAACTGTTTCTCAAGTTATTACCATGTACCTAGACTAAAAGTTTGTAGCTCTAAGTGAATCTTTAGGAGGCCTACATTTAATAAATTCACAAAGAAGTTGTTAAAGTGAAAAATCATAATGGTCTTAATCTATTTACAGAATTGCAAATTCTTATGGACTTCATCAAAGTGTAGAACACTAAAATAGATCGTTTAGACAAAAGTGTTCAACAAGTCTATAGTATGATAGTTAGACCTCGAATCCAAAACCTTTATCCTTTATACCACTTAGTTATGGTCCATCTTCATCTAATCCACCCTCTACTAAGAAACTTTAGCCTTCTTTCTATTAGTTTAAGCTTCCTAGATCTATTAAGATATTTAGCTTCCATCTGTTTTAGTTTGTTTCTCATGTAATTTTGATGTTTCCAAACTCTTTGTGCAATCATGTTTTGATGATCTACACTTAATGTGGTCTTAGATTGAATTTGAATATAATGTTAGTTTTTACAGATTTCGATATATTTGCTCCTCTCAAAATATTTTTCAAAAAGTGTTTTGTTGTTATCAAAAAGTGTGAGAATGTCAAATCCCTTAATAACAAGTTTTGATGATAATAAACACCAAGAGTTTTTCTAATATATGGTTAAGTGATGATAGTGAAAACAAAAGCATACAAGCAATGATAGAAGCTGCATTTGAGAAAGGATCAAGAGTTTATTAAAACATAGAAGCAAATTTAGAACCACAACCTAGATTATAAGAAAAAAGAAACGCAGTTAGAAACTTAAAAAATGAAGATTGTCAAAGACTTGGAAGCATACTTAGAAGCATCATAGAACCAAAATGGATGTAAGAGATAACAAAAGAAAGAGGACATAGAAGTGAACCTAGAAATTATTTCAATGGGCACAAAACCTTATTATAGTGAAGTAAAAGAGTTAGAAGTACACATAGAAGCAAAGTAAAAGAGCTTATTTTATCTAACTTTGTTTGTTTTTCAAGTTATGGCTTAGCTCCACTAGTCAAATTAATTTGGGTAATAAGTTTGAGTTGTTTTACTATTTAAGGAAGGATATTATCTAAGTTCATGATATTTTAAGGAGAAGATCTATCAAGTTTGAATAGTACACAAAGATAGTGTGCATGTAGGAAATATTTCAAGAGATCAAGTCAAGTGATTTTAAATTCAAGATAAGAGAAAATTGTAGAAGAATGAAGATACGGATTGCAAGACATGTTATAGATTATATTTGCCATCAAGAACCTAAGGTTATCCAAGTACTAGCAAGGAATGTTATTCAATTTTTAAATTTCAAAGTTTACAATATTTGGCAAAGTACTAAGATCAACATTCAAGATTTTCCTAATACTTAAGATTAGTAGCAAAATAGATAAGGATCAACCAATTAGAAAAGATCTATTAGCTATTATATTAAAAAACTTAAAAGAAAGAAGCAATGCAACTAGTCTTATATTTGATACAGTTTTGTAACGAGTTTTCAAAAAGGAATTTTGAGCAATCTATTACTCCTCTGATTTTATTTCTTTAAGTGTGTAAAATGTTGATGAAGTTTTATTTATTTTTCCTTCTTGATATTTTTGAGCAAGTTGTATTTGTATGTAAGGCAAGTTTTCTATTGTAGCTAGAGACAAGCTAAGAGGGTAAAGCTATATTGATTGTAGCCTTAGAGGCTGTACTTGTACTCCTCATTTGACTTTTGAAAATGGAAGAATGATTGGTATGGAAGACTGGATACCCATAAAGTAGAGCTAAAAGAGAGGATTAACATAAAAGACAAAACTTCTACAAATATCTTGCCTGATCTTCTTCAACTCTCTCTTTTTACATTCTCATACATTTAAATTGTTTGTTTGCTCACTTGAGATTAAACTTAAGCCATCCAATAAAGTAATTAAAAGGGGTTAATTGTTTTCAAAAAATTTTTTAACTTTGTAAAGTAATCAATTAACTCCCTTTTGATTGCTTTTAAGGGACCAACACTATTAAATGGTAGTAAAACTTAGTAGGCCTTCTATATTTCATATGCCATCATTAACAACTAGTCTACTTAATAGCAAATAAACTCTAGATCTAGTAAACTGAATGAGCATTTTACCATTTTGTCTTTTATTTTTCTCTCTCTAATGTATGTCCCCAATACGTACTTCCCTTACTAACATATGACATTTTTCTCTTAGCTAGTACCAGCATTGTGAAAAATTTGTCTTGAATGAGTTAAGAACTTTGGTTATTCTTATATACATATTTTGATAGATTACTTGAGGATAGCCTAAGATTAGATGGAGTGCTATCAGTCTATGTAGACTTATCAACTAGAATATTGAATCAAAGCATCATTATGTATAGCTACATTTGCTACAGCATGATCCCCATCAAAGGAAGTGTGTTGAGTTTATCAATTTGTAGGGGCATTCACTACAGGATGATCTTACACCTCCTCATTACTATAGTGAGAATCAAACTCATCATTGATCTAAAGTCGGTCTTCCTCCCCTTCTTCTATGTACATTCCTTTGTCCTCTAGCTATTATAGTTCTAAAAAAATGGTAAAAGGATCTATCAGTTACTCAAAACACTCAATATAAACATATAGTAAGAGAGTACAAGAAGCTTATCGCAAGAAAAGTTATCATAACTAAAAAATCGTTCATAGGCTTGATGGCTATCACACATTCCATCAAATTTCAAGCTGTGTTGTCTCTATATATGGTCCCCTTCTAACCATGTTTTATGCCTAACATTACCAATCTTGTTTGTTAACATTATTAATAGTGTTCGGTCTTTGCATACAACACATGCATTGAATCTTTTTGTACTCTAGCTAAATAGGTTCCTAAATACAAAGAAGTCTTGAATTCTCTACATCAAAGCCACATGCATTTTGAAAGAAGACTTTGAATGTACATTATATATACATATCCCATTAACCTAAATATCTTTCTATTCATTAATTAGGGGCTATGAGTAAGCCACCAATCTCTATCCTTGATGCTTTAGGTCTTAGGATTATCAACAACATCATTATATACCCTTTCTTCATGCACATCTAAGGAGGCTAGCTAGTCTTGACCTGACATTATAAGTGCTTGTTACAAACTTAAGAAATTTAAACAAAATAAACATAAGATACTTCAACTATAGGACGACCCATAAAGTTGTTTTGTCTCTTATGTTTCCCTTTATGCCAATGCATCTTTTGAGCAATTTTAGGATTTATGAAAAGCTACTAGAACCTTTGTTTCATGAGAAATTAACACAAAATCTTGTAACATATTTCCTTCTTAGATCTACCAAATACTTTATACCATGAGGTACTACAAGTGAGCCATTATGTGAAATGCTTATTTCTACCCTAAAATAAGCAAAAATAAAACTTGCATGCATAAATATAATGATAACACTTGCCAATCCTCTCAAGTACTTGTTTACATGATAATATGACTCTAAAAGAGACTCTTCATTGGGTATCACATCATGCAAAAATTAAAGAAGCGTGCAAGAAGACTTAATGCTCTACTTTTAAATAATTTTATTTGAGAAAAATCCTAGAAAAAAAGGCCTTAATTTCTGGATTTTCTCTATTATGGGATAAAAAAGTCTAAGGTATACCTTAGTTTTTAAAAGGGTTTATTACATATTGTTTATTTTCGAAATTATTTTTATAATAGAGAAAATAATTTTTTCAAAATTTAAAATAAATGAATTTTTTGGAAAATATGAGAAAATAATTTTACTTTTTTAGATTGCAAGAAATATTTTTTAAAACATTTTGGAAAAGAAATTATTTTTCCCTCTTTATGGTTTCTTTTTTACTTTATATGATTTAATAATAATAAATCAATAAACTAGGAGAAAAAGGGAGCAAAACATACATAGGTTAGGCATCTTGGTCAAAGCATAAGGCAAATAGTAGGTTCAAGTTAGATTTAGGTTGCACATGCAACTCATGCATGAGTGAAGATGAAGAGATGGGGGTTATGCTACTCGATAAGGTAGTGCTAGTAGGCCAAGGACGTGTTAGCCTAAGGGTTTTTAGGGGTGGTAAGTAGCTTCATAGTGGGGTTATGGTGTTAGGTGGTGGGGGAGCTAAGGTTTCAAGTGGGGTCTAAGGGGTTAATTAATGCTTAGCTATTAAAGGTGGTCAAAGTAGTTTTAGAGAGCAAGAGTCATGTTTTTTTGTACTAAGAACTTGAATAAGCTAATAATAATGGTGATTTTCTTCAACTAATACCATAGTGAGAAAACTTAGAGAGAGAAAGCAAGATGTTAGGCTAGAGAGAGAGAGCTTTGGATTTCTATGTTTGAGAGTGAATTGGTGATGGAAATGGAGCTATAAGGGCCTATTTATATTTTTTCTTTCAAATTTCAAGTAGATTTTCAACGAGGCAAATGAATAAATCAAGACTCATCTTAAGGATTAATTCAAAGTATTCTAAGTGATCTCCATTATTTTAGCATTAATTTAGTGAAACTATGGAGAAAAATGACTAAAATTGATCATGAAGTAAGCTAACCAAAGAGGGTAAGTATGTGAAATAGAGGGGGAAGTGAGGAAGAAGATTATAACATGTCGTACATGACATCAGTCCTAATTAGGGTCCAACAAGTGGTTCGTCATAGCACAAGTCATGCCATGTGGCCACTATGTGGCAGACGTAGATGATAGAGAGTACATGGACTAACTGGGTGATGATACATGGCATTATGTGCTAGGTTATCACCATGTACCCTAATGAGATCCCACCAGGTAGTATTAATGCTCAAAAAATTAAAAGGCACCTTTCACCTTGAGGGATTCCAACTTGAGTCCTCAACTCATACACATATGCACTTAACTAATTAAGTTGGTTTGGTTCGTGACCATTATGCACCTAAAATTGTATTTAAGATATAGATTGGCCTTGACTGGTTTTGTATAAGCAAATCTAGTTCAAGCCAAATGGAAACACTAATCGATCGGTTCAAAGTGAAGTGAATGCTCCAATTTTGAAATAAATAAGTCTACCATACATATGTTAGAAATTATTTTAAAAATGTATACAATTTGATAGTTTTCGAGCTTCAATTCGTTGCTTATCTAATTAATTGGAAATTGATTTTCTTATAAAATGATCAGTTTTTGACCTAATTGAGGCACTATTTGAAGTGATAATTAGTTTAAATTGAGCTATTTTTCATGATAAAGAAATAGTGAACATAGATTTTAGTCAAAATATTCAATTTTATAAAAAACTTAATTTTATGAGAATAGTTTCAAATCATTCAAATAACCTATGCATAATTGATTTCTAAATTGATCGTTCAACTTAGTGACACTTAAAAAGATACCTAAAAGCATCTAAAGACTTGAGATTGACTTTATCATTTTTCTAATTTTTCTTTATTTTGTGTCTTTCTAATTTTCAATTTTTCCTCAAATTTACAATTTTTTACGATTTTTTTATGTTTTCGTAATTAAGACCTTTTTCACTACTCTCAAAAGACTTTAGATTACAAGTAGGCAAAAGTGGGTTATTTAGAGCAAAAAATGCTATGAATCTACGTGGAGATCATGGACATTAGATCGATGCTATGTTCAAATCTTACTTTCACATTGTCTATCTATAGATTCTACTTATTTAAATATGGTTCTATTTTCCTAACTTATTTTTTTATTCATACTTTATTTTGTGTTGAGTTTGTCATTGGAATATATATTTGTAGCGACATTGTAAATATTTTCTCATATATTCTTTGATTTTATGGTAACAAATTTTTAATATTAGTTTCTACATTGGGTTAAATGTTTTACAAATCATAAATTATTATTATATTTGTCATAATATGGATATTGTTGACACCCAATTTTCGCTCGGACTAAAGCCCAACAAGTAAGGCCTATCATGAGGGCCTATCATGTAAATGAGTTGCAAGAACATCACTCACCTAGCAACCTTCGTACGAGGCCATGTGCTTACAACAGGAACACATGAGCTATTGACGAGCCCGTCCTCTATGTTGTGACCAACTTGACAAGCTGAATAACTCCTATCTAAGTAGGTTGTCCCTCGATCTAGCATCAGCTAACCCCTTCATCGGCATCTTAGCTTGGCTTTTGTCTTTAGCACTTACTCTCCACTGTAGCTCATTAATAAGCATCTAACATCCATAGTATGGCCAACACACCTGGCAACCCTTAATCTTATTAAATCACTAAGTTGCAAATTTAGTGGTTTAGTCGACAACAACATGCCACTTGTAGTGAAGCTCAATCTTTACTGCATAACGCACTACCATTGATAGCCAATATAAGTGAACCCATGTTCACCAAGTGTTTAAGTAACCCACATAAAAGGTGCTAGGTGCTAGGTGCTAGGAAATAAAGACACACTTTAAATCTTTAAGAAGCTTTCTCTTCCCCTTCTCTCCAAAACTAAAGCTTGATACATTACATATACATTAGGTGAGCATAGTCCCTTAGGTCCTTAGTGCTCATCCCCCCTTTCTTGGGCTTCCTTACTAAATTGAGCATTAAAAGGCCCCTTATGGACATAGCCATAGGAGGCTTTTTGTAGGTATCAAGAAAAAAGAGTTAAAAGCCCAATCCTACTCAAGTCGGACTCTATGCAAGCCCATGCATCCTAGTTGGTCGAACTACAATCAACATATTGGTGCCTACCATTTTAGGCCACCACAATAACAATGGCTAAAAATGAAAACAATAACCTTCAAGCTTCCTATAGGGAAGATATACCACCTCCCTACATGTGAAGGCGATCAAATACTCCAATACCTCAAAACAAAAGTATTGAAGTCCAAGAGCTTAGGATACTTGTTTAGTAAATCCTTGAAAAAAATTGAAAATATCACAAATCTACTTCAGCCTTGCACAAAGATGTTACATTACCAAAAAATGCATCTAAAAAATGTCTAAATGAGGAGGCAACTCCTCCTCAACGCTAAGCAAAAATGATGACCTACACAACACATGCCTCATGTGTTTGCGTAAGCAGATTTAGCATGATCGCCAATCATATGAAGACCTACTTAAACAATTGAAATGTAATTGCAGCAAAACATATGTGGGCGGCAAATGCATTATGACAAGCAAGCTAGTCGATATCCTATCACTAAGGCCATTGCCAAAAGACTATGAATACATGAACATGGATGAACTCAATAAACACACTCATCATGCCTTTAACTACATGATTAGAAAAAAGTCGAATTATCTATACGGGCATCACGCTTTACGCTGATAAATAGCCCATTTATCTCTTCAATCCTGGAATAAATGCTCTACATAAGTGTAAGGCTACCACATCTCAATACGTATGATGGCATTATTGATCCAAATGACTACCTTGTCTACTTTAAAACAATGATGAGCCTCCACAACTTCTTAGATGCCATAATGTGCAAAGCCTTCCCTAGCATACTAGCAAAAGCCTCCTTGCTCTAGTTAAATACCCTCCTTGAGGCATCTATCACATCATTTAACGACCTAAGGAATAAATTCAAACAACACTTCCTTAGTTCTTGAGTTCCATAAAGTGACTCCTCTATCCTATACATTGTCAAGCAACACCCAAATGAAACCCTACGAGCATACTTTGAGTGCTTTAACCAAATGAAGCTATAAGTTTCTAAGCTGGACATGGGAGTGGCTTTGTACACACTTCAAATAGGCATAGAACTTAACGGAAGGCTCTTCAATGCAATGTCATTAGATAAGCCTAAATCCTTAGACAAATTCATGAAAGTAGCTAAGAAATACATAGCTCAAGAAGACATCATCAATGCTTGCTTAGAAGTGGAAAATTACACCCACATTTTAGCAAATGATCACTTGGAACCTCATGATGCCAAACCAAAACTTCCAACTCATGAAAAGCGTGAGAAGCAAAGGTATAAGTTTTAGGACTACACCTTGTACACACCCTTAACCCAACTACTACGTAAAATTACGTATAAGGTTTGAGAGCAACTCCCGAGACCATCTAACTTTCACGAGAAGTGAAAGGTAATGAATTCAAGAAAGTACTACGACTACCATAGAGCACATGGATATAACATTAACAATTGTTGCCATTTAAAGAATGCAGTTGAAGGCCTTGTTAGTAAAGGCCACATTAACCACTTTGTCACAGGCGAGAAAAACCAAATCCAATTGCTAACCTATCACTATTGACTAGACAACCAACAACAACATCACAATCAGTAGGTCAATGCCCCCATAGATGAAAAGAACCAAAGTAGACAATGAAGCCAAATCAATACCATATTCGGTGGCCTTCGCCTCCTCTCAAGCAATACAACCTTAATAGCCAAACATGAGATTCATATTATAAGAAATAAGAAGCTAAAGACCAACATAGCCATAACTTTTATCAATGCCAACGAGTAGGGAATCAACTTGCCTTACAGTGGTCTACTCATCAATAATGCCAAAATTAGGTACTTTAATGTCCCCAAAACGGTAGTTGACAGTGGGAGTTTGGCATACATACTCAAGGTGAAGTTCATAACCCCCACTAAAGTAGGTAAGGCTAAAGGCAATCAAGCTTTATCTTGGACCCTCTACCTCAAAGCCTAATCCATAAACAACATCATGAATATCGAATCCACCAAATCCTACTTCCCTAATATGGGAGAGCCCGTAGAAAAAGCATAAGAAATTAAGACATCAAATGCCCTACGTATGATAACCAAAATAGTGGCCTAGTTTCCAAACAATGATGAGACTGAACTTATAGACTTCCTTAAGCCAAACTTAGACATCTTCATGTTTGCCCTAGTAAACTTGCCAAGGATCGTCAACATACTTTAGGCCATTTAACACTTGAATGGCCATTTCACCATTTGACCTATCAAGCAAAAGAAACAACACCTTGCACCAAAATGTTAGGCTAAGATAGAGGAGGAAGTGTAGAAGCTACTTCGAATAAGCTTCATTTGGTAGGACAAATACCTTACTTGGCTTACCAACATAATACTCACCAAGAAAGCAAATGGAAAGTGTTACATGTGTATCGACTACATTAACCTCAACAAGGCATGTCTAAAGGACTACTTCGCCCTATTGAATATAGACCAGCTCATCGATTCGATGTCCAGTCATGTGCTTCTCAATTTCATGGACACTTTCTTTAGAAACAACAAGATCTAAATGGCTCCCCAAGACAAAGTCCACACATCATTTGTTATAGACTTCAAGACCTATTGCTACAAAGTAATGCCCTTCAGCCTAAATAATGCTGAAGCCACATATCAAAGGCTAGTCACCCATTTCTTTAAACCACAAATAGGTAGGAACATTGAGCTCTACATTAATGACATGATTACCAAGAGAAAAACCAGAAAAGAGCACATCAACAACCTATAAGAGATCTTCCTCACCCTTTACCAATTCTAAATGAAACTTAACCCCCAGAATTGTGTCTTTAGAGTTGCTTTAAGCATATTCATTGGTTTCATGATCATAAAGTGTTCGATAAAAGCCAAACTTGACAAAATAAAAGTAGTCTAGGACATGCAAGTGCCCACCAAAATCAAAGAAGTCTAGCAACTGACAAGAAGAATGGCTACACTCACTTTCTTCATCTCCTAAAGCGCTAACAAATGAGCAAAATTTTTTAATTTGCATGTCAAGCCTGGATTTTTACCCCCTTAGTTCTTTTTATAAAATAGGCCTTCTTTAAACTGATCGATACTCAACCCTACTTGTTTAATACCGACCATCAACTAAGGTTTAAAGAAAACCGTTTTTTTATCTTAAAAAGTATTTTGGAGTCACCACACAACTAGAGTCAAGAAACATAGTTAAGTTATAACCAATTGAGTTGATTAGTTATAATTTAGCCACTAATCTAGCAATTAAAACCAATTTTGTGAAATGGTTTTTGTAACCAGAGAATTTGGATCCGGTGATTAGGAATTTTAAACCCTAACGAGTACCATTGACTTTCTAAAATTAGAATTAAACTTAAAAATCATCTTTTAATTTTAAAAGATAGAACTTAGTCATTGGTTACTCTAATTAGATAAACAAAATAATCTAAACTAAAAAAAAAGGGACATTAAGTTTTTTTTTTCATTTTTACAATCGCTTCGGAGATACTTATGTATCCGTTATTTGGGATCAAAAGTATGTAGTTCTTTTTATAA
This sequence comes from Lumnitzera littorea, assembly GCA_024138015.1. Taxonomy (NCBI): domain Eukaryota; kingdom Viridiplantae; phylum Streptophyta; class Magnoliopsida; order Myrtales; family Combretaceae; genus Lumnitzera; species Lumnitzera littorea. Next base: position 32,671,245 of record JAMXBB010000004.1, on the reverse strand, counting down.
GACTTTAGTAGGTTAGTTTGATTTTAATTTGAAAACAAGCCAAATATACGTTTTTAGTTTAATTTGGTTTATTTAAGAAAAAGGGTCTTAAATATTATTATATATTTTTTTGAAAAGTTTAAAAGTAGTCATAATTTGTAAAGGGTTCATTTATTCTTGTTTATTTTTGAAAACTCAATTTTTCTAAGTATCAAAACATTTTTTATTCTTTAACTTATGAAATTACTTATTTTAGTTTTTATTTTATTTTATTTTATTTTTTATTATTTCAATTCATTTTTATTTTTATTACAATAAAAATAAATAACTAAATATAATAATTTTTCTTTTTTTTTCTTTTTTATTATTTCATTTATATTCACGATAAATAAATAAAATATAATATAAACAACAGCAACAACAACTAAATAATAAATAAACAAACTAAACATTGGATGTAATGGGCATGCGGGTCGAACTTGGAGTGGATTGGATAGGTCAGTCATAGATCAAACTGGGTCAGTTGAGGCAGTTGCCTAGAAGAGGTCATGGATACGAAGGGCCTCAACTAATCATAGGCATGACACAGGGGTGGATGGCTGTTGTCTTCAATTGACCATGAGCGTAGTGAAGGGGTAGATGACCATTGTCTTCAAATGCTTACAGTTGTGATCGAGGAGTATAGTGGTTAAGGTTCCACAGTGGCTTGTCAGTGGTGTCGTCGGGGGGTACGGTAGTGGCTAAGGGTAGTTAGGCTGAGAAGTTTGCAAGATAGGGAAGCTAATGATGGTAGTGATGTGGCTCAAAGGTGGCTAGAGAGAGAGAGTAGGTTTGATGGGTGTTAGAAAGAGAATGATCAAGAAGGGAGAGATAGTAGTTATGAGTCGATTATACTACTCATGTAAGGTCATCTGTCCTCTAAAATAAGCCTACGACTCTTATTTATACACTAATTTGAACCTATAAAACAAGGAAAGCTCGAATTAGATTAAATGACAAAGTCCAAAAATTAAGTTTTTTCTGAATTTCGGACCTCGATTTGAATGCTCCCTTGACTGTATTTGAATGTCTTAATGGGTTTGATTTACAGTAGGTTATGTGCTCAACAAGATCAAAGTAAGAAATTGCATGTATGTATGTGAAATCTATGCTAAAATTAGAGCTAAAGTGAAGGGGTCAAGTGTTCTTGGCAGGGGAAATGGAGGAAAATTAGGGAAAGGGGAAAAAAGAGAAGGAAAGAGAGAGAAAATCAACTGACGTGGACATAGCGCCATGTTAGATGTGTTAACTAATCACAGTATGCTACGTATCAATGGTGATACGTGGCAGCTGATGTAACATGCCATGTGGATGCTACGTAGCGCTATGTCAACATGGGTCATCTAACCCGACGCTAGCACAAATCTTGACACGTGGCAATTCTTGATGTGATGAAAAATTAAAAAAAAAAATCCCTTATTTGCATTCTCCATGATTCGAACCTAAGACCTCATGCTCAATACTCAATGCTTAATGCTCAATACTCAATACTAAGTCCATGTACTTATTCATTAAGTCGTTTGCTTATACCTTGTCTATATGTACAACTAAATTGCATATATGGATTCAGTCAGCTTGGACTAGATTTAAATTTGAGTCTCGGTTTAATAGCTCAACTTTTAAACCTAATTTTAAAAATAAAAAATCTATCCTAATAAAATTGTTATTCTCTAAAATATTTTATCTTTTTCAATTTTTTGTAATTTTTTCAATTTTCTTATTTTCTAAATTTCTTATTTTTTGTGTTTCTTCCAATTTTTGATATTTTTGTCTATATTTCTTATTTTTTTGTGCATTTTTTTTTTCTAAATTTCCTTATTTTTGCGTTTTCTTTAATTTCCTATATTATTATTTTTTTTTGTGTTTTTCCTAATTTAAGACCTATTGAGGAAATAAAATAAAATAAAATAAAGGGAGCAAAAATTGGGTATCTACACTGCTCAAGCACCCTACTAAGTTCAAGTAGACGCCAGAATGTCAACAAGCTTTCCAAGAGTTGAAGAACTTCATAGCAAGCCTACCCATACTTTCCAAACCAATACCTAGAGAAGAATTGTTCTTATACCTTATAGTCAGCAATAAAGCATTATCCTTAGTACTTGTTTGAGCTGACGGAAATGACTATCGACCAATTTACTTTGTTAGTCAAATCTTCTAAGGGCTAGATCTTAGATACACCAAAATAGAAAAATTCACCCTCATGATGATCATTGTAGCTCGAAAACTCAAGCCCTACGTCTAGTCATACCCAATCGTCATACTAATGGACATACCACTTAGGATTGCCCTTCAAAGGCTTGATACTTCAAGTTAAATGATGAAGTACTCCTTCAAACTCAGTGCCCATGGAGTCTAATTCAACCCAAGATAGACAATCAAAGCATAGGTCCTCATAAACTTCATAGTAGAATATACTGGAGTAGATGTGCTTAGACTCAAGCTCACCATACCCATCTAGACACTCCACATCGATGGTTCCTCTACTAAGGGGGGGTGGGGGGGGGGGGGAGGGGAAGTAGGGCCAATAGCACATTAAAAGGCCCACAAGAACAAAGATCCACTATGCCCTAAAGTTTGGTTTCCTAATGATTAGCAAAGAAGCCAAATATGAGGCACTCATTACCAGCCTAAAAATTGCTAAAAACATTGGAGTAGAAAAGCTTAGCATACACTTAGACTCCATGCTAGTTGTACAATAGGTTAAGGGAGAATATAAGACCAAGGGAAAAATAATGGCTAAGTACCTACATTTAGTGTAGAGCCTTCTCATGGGATTCACTTCTTAAGAATTCAACAAGATCCCTCGAGTAGAGAATATAAAGGTAGATACACTATCTAGGATAACTTCATCTACCATTCTTGCATCATATGACTACGATAAGCTACTCTTCATATAGTATCTCCCTGAGTGAAGCATGGAGTTAAAATAGCAACAAGTTATTAAAATGAGAGACGTAACCCTTAATCCCTCTTAGATGGATCCTTTAACGCATTAGCTCAAGATGAAGGCATTACTCAAGGAACGAGTAGAGGCAAAGAAGCTAGCTAATACTATAACAAACTATATATTAATCAATGATTTACTCTACAAACAAGAACATAATAACCTGCTCCTCAAATGCTTCCAAACAAAAGAGGGTATCCTTAGCCCTTTCTTGAAACCCTTGCATTGGCCAACAATTCATCTTAATAGCAACGGATTACATTACTAAGTAGGTAAAGGCATTGGCTACTGCCAAAGGATTTATGCTCACCCATTTACTATCTCATTCAAAGTACCAAATAGGATGATCAATGACAATAAAAGGAAATTCATCAATGATTAGTTTAAAGACTTCTGCAATAAACATAACATTAGGTTACACTACACCTTAGTAGCTCATCCTCAAACCAACGGTTAGGTTGAGGCTATAAATAAGATAACTCTCAACATTTTGAAGAAGGTAGAGTGGATAGGAGGTGGGTAGGCTGATGAGCTTCCAAACATACTTTGGGGATACCGCACGATGCATAGAACCTCAGCTGGAGTAACCTCATTTCATCTTACATTTGGAATAGAAGCCATCTTCTTGATTGAGTTAGAATTACCAACCAATAGGATCTTACCCAATGCTAGTCACTTAGCCTTGTAGGCGAACCTCGACACCAATGACAATGGGTGCAATGCTATACAAGTATGTACGACAGCCTATTAATAGCAAGCCACCTGATGCTACAACTATAGCATCCAAAATAGAGTTATCTATGCAAGAGACCTAGTGTGTAGAAAATTAGAGGCCACTAATTCTGAGGAAAGGCAGGGTAAGCTTGCCTCAAAATAGGAGGACCTCATATGAGTGATCGAGGATGTAGAAAAAGGTGCTTATAAGCTCGAGATCTTAGAAGGATAACTCATTCCTAAGGCATTGAATGCCCGAAATCTAAGACCTTACTTCCCTTAATTTATAATGACAAGAATCAAAAGGACTTGTGAACCTGGTTGAATGCAATGAATTGATGAAGATTCTTGCATGTATCTATCTTCCTCTTACAATACTTGCCACATCTGCACAATGCCTACCCACACTACAATGCAACGTCAGCTCAATTTCTATCCTTGAACACACTTTTCCCTCTTAGTCCTTGTACTAATGCCGTGGAAACATGCTAGGGCATTAATTCACATCGAGCCCTTAACCTTAGGTCAATTTCCATCCCCAAGCTTTGCTTAAGTTAGTTCCTACACATCACAAGCACCCTTCTTAGGCATTGATTAACATTGAGCATTGAACCTTGGATTGATTTTCATCCCTAGGGTTTTCCTAAGTTAGTTACTACAATAATGTTACGAGTGCCCTTCTTGGGCATCAATCTATATTGAGCCCTTAACCTTAGGTTGATTTTCATTCCCAAGTTAGTTCCTACACTAACACTACAGGTACCTTTCTTGGGCATCAATCTACATAAAGCCCTTAACCTTAGGCCATTTCAACCCCAAGCCCAAGTTATTTCCTATGCTAACACTGTAAGCACCCTTCTCGAGCATCAATTTACATCAAGTCCTCAACCTTTGGTCAATTTTCTTCCTTAAGCATTGCCTAAGTTAGATCCTACATTAACACTACAAGCACCCTTTTCAAGCATCAATCTATATTGAGCCCTCAACCTTGGGTAGATTCTCATCCTTAAGCTTTGCCTAAGTTAGTTCCAATACTAATGCTACACATACTACACTCAGGTACTAATCTACATTGAACCCCTAATGTTGGGTTGATTTTCATCCTCGAACACTTGTCTATGTAAGACATTGTTATAATATTTGTTAAGCATACCTCTTAGTTGAATTGAAAAGCAAAAATTGAAGAAAAGTGAAATGAGGAAAAGAAAACAACAAACGATGAGTAGAAAAGGAGAACTTTATTTCATTAAGGTAGCGAAGTACAAGGTTTGACGGCTTGGCATACCAACACAGATTACATCCAGAAAGAAAAGTAAGCAATACAAAAGCATGTAGCTAGTTTCTATACTATGCTGATGTGCCCAACTTAAATAGCTACTCTTGACTCTAAATTGGCTTCTCGCTTAGAGCTCTTCTCCATAAGGAACTCATCTCAACTTTGACTCGGCTCGTAACTTACGAAGGGACAGTTGTGACTACCTCCCTATGCTTCCGCAGAGTCAAGCTTTAGGGTGCCAATGACACTTAACCTCAAAGTGAAGGTTCCCAATCTACCTTTTAAAGGCTCTTTTCCATAGAAGCAATAGTAGGGACAATTGATCTAGCTACTCTACCCATAGTAGAGCTATCAAAGCCTATTAATTACAAAGGAAGGTTGATGCTTTACCCAAAGTGAAATAAAGGACTTATAAAGTAAAGGATTTCCCATAAGTGCCTTAATCCTTAGGTCGAGGTGGAGAAAAAACCCCTTCTACCGCCACAATCCCCACGGTTACCCTCACCTGCTCAAGGTCTTCTAGGATAGTACACGTAAAAGCCGCCTAGAACCTTATGTAAATGAGTGCCCCTATGCTAAGGCTGTTACGAAGATGTGGTGAGTAGTATCCGAACCCTACTCTTTTGCTCAACATTATTAGGGCACAAAGAGGGGAGGACCCAAAGGCTATAAACACCTCCCAGTTACAACTCGAGATCTACTCACAACTACCGAGTAGCTATCCATGCCTTACGATCATAACCTAAAGGAAGAGGTTGAAGATGACTCCCTTCCCAGTTCCAATAGTCCATCCCTCAACAAGATCACCTTAGACACAGTCATGTAAACTCTTGCTTATACTCTAGTAAGTTTTTTAGATGATCGGCATAACAAAGCAAGGACCTATACACCTTCTATATAAAAGCCATGAGACAACTATCCACCTATCAAAAATGCACGATACTTGAAATAAACTCTTTCACGAAGCTAGCCTATGTCAGCAAAGATTCATCCTATCGAAATTGCCTTACTAAGGAGATCTTGTGACATCATCACAAGATCTACTTTAATGAGCTCGTCACCTTATGAAGTTGAGCCTTTACAATGACCTAAGTAATCACAATCTGCTTGGGAGATATGGTATGTCAACCTATGAGAAAGCATCATTGCAAGTGCTTAAACACTTAGATAAAAATCAAAGATAAGTGCAAAGTGATGGCACGCAGGTTAGTGAGTAGACCCATAAGGAAATATCAGTGAGCAAGTACAGAACACTTACTTGGAGAAAAAGAACTTAGCTAATCTTATGAGGAAATGAGGTACATAGGTTTGCTTAGGAAACATCTTCTTTTGTATAAAAGACTTAAGCAAAAAACTAGTAGAGCTTAAGCATGTAACAATAGTAAAAACATGAGAAGCAACAACCAAGGCAAAGAGAAAGAATATTAGAGACAATTACGAAGAGATTTCATTGATTTAAGTCCACCACAATTACATGAAGGGAGGTTGGCACTCTAACCTACGCTAAAAAAGGATTATAGAAAGTGAAATTAGAAATGGACACACATTACCCACATAAGCTATAAGAAAGAAAGAAAAAGTTCAAAAATACCTATGAGCATTCTTGACCTACTATTCTTACTATTGTTGCTACTATACCTACCCACCTACTCATCACTACCCACTTCCTTGAGGCACATATTCTAGCCATTGATCGAAGCTCCTGATGAGTCACCAAACGACTCACCACTCGTTTACCCTTAACAACAACCTTAAGTTCATTTAGCCAATGTAAGGAGGACATGTTTATGTCAGGCATGCTTTACAAAACTTGTTTCCATACCTCCTCCACTATTGCATATCCAGCTGTGGTGATGGCCTTCTTAATCAAGGGGTCATCCAAGTTCTCCATAAAGATATCCCATTTGACCTTACATGACAACCCTTTGCCTTTCAAGAGTTCAAACTCCCTCTTAGCAAAGTCAACTCATAGTTTCTCTAGCTCGTCTCCCCTTTGCCCTTAGCTTGGTAGTCAGCCTATATTCAGTACTTTTGCTAAATTTTCAGCCTTCTTCAAGTTATCCTTCCCTACTTACTTAAGAAGCTTCATGTGTTGTCATTTTAGATTGCTAAACGCGATGGCTAAATTACCATGAACCTTCTTCTCTTCTTCCAGCATCTTTTGGAGCCTCTTAACCTCAACCTTCACTTGATTTCTCTCTAACAAAAGGAATGACCAGTTATAAGTAAGAATGAAGTTAGTAATCAAACTATGACTAGGCACTTAGATAGAAACATACGAGCAACTTACCTCATTCTGCCTCCTTAACAATTTTGTTAAGGCCTCTACGTCATTTCGACTTGTAACCAATCGTTCGAATCACACTTACAACTACTCAAACCTTTAGGCAAGCTAATTTATAGGATACACAAGAGCCCCTCGCCTTTGATGATGGACTAGGGGTTAGATGTCCTCATCATCAAGGATTTCGATGGCATGCACAACAACATCTATAAGGGTTCGCTTCGAGCTCTCTTACTCCTTGTCTAACTAAGCACTTACTATTAGGGTTACTTATGCAGTAATTGCAACCTAACCTAAACCTCTTGAACTGAACCCTCACTAAATAGCCTTTGGCCTAGCTATGGAGTCTTAACAATACTCTTGTTGGCACATCACCACCTCCTTACTAAACAACCTCAAGAAGTGTCTACTGTCTCCCATTCTTCTTCTTTGACTTTTTAGAAGGGCAATGCGAGGTTTCCCCTTCCCCTTCTAATATGAGCTGTTTTCTCTTCTCAAGCCTCAATGCACTCTCGAGCCACTTCGTCTGCATAGCCATTAGCTTTGCCCCCATTCTCTTTATGGCCAGTTTCAAATGTACAAAAGAACGAATAAATTCATTAGGTCTTTGACTCAACCTTATTTGATGGCTTATAAAAAATACTTATATCTTTGCCTCGGGTGGCAATTTATAGCCATCCAATGGCTACCCCCTTTACTTGGAAGAAGTGTCTAAATAGTTATGAAGTCAGCTATCACAACTCCCAAATGCACAACACCTCAAATGTAAGTAGCTAAATCTACACATTTGCATTAATACTGCCTAGGCAACTTTAAAGTATTGGAAAAACTCCAAAAGGAACTCTGAAAAGGGGAGCCAAAGATAAAGCTCAAATACCTTCACATAAATACCAAATGATTAGTCATCCCCTATATCATAAGCTTGTTACCTACCCATAGGCATCTCTACTCACCACTCAAGCAGTACCCTTACTGCTTAACTAACCAGCCTCAACATCTCCTCACTCGCCATATAAGGAACTCAACAACATAGATGCTCTTTTGTGTTAGTTGTTCACAACAACCACCTAATGTTGTCCTCTTTACCATATAAGGGGTATACATCATGAAGGCATCACTATGCACATTCCCTCCTCTCCTTCCAAGACAATATCACCATGTCTTCTTCTCTTTCTACCATTACTGCAACCACCACCGTTTTGGAGGGAATAAGGCTATCACCCCTTGCTTGAGATAAGCCCTCACAACCTTTATCTACCTCCGTTGAAATAGAAGGATGAGAGGACTCACTATAGTTGTCATGCCCTGATTAGCCATTACAAATGATCAACTAGGAATAGAAGCGTACGTCAGATTGCAACTAGCTCATAAGTGGAAATTTTGGCTGAGTTTCCCTTAAATAAACAGAGAAAAGTGAAAAAATGAGGACCTATGCCCCCTTTTATATAGACAAACAAAGGGAGAATGTGAACAGTTTTTCCCACTCTTAAGGCATGAGCCCACAAAAGGACATGCATTAAGCCTCAGCTATCCACATACTCTACTCCCTTAGCTAAAGGCCCTAAATTATCCTTATATACAAATCTATGATGTAGCCTAATAATGAATCATCCCATGTACATAACCACTCTTTATAAGTCATCAATGCCTATTACATTTTGCAAGGATAGCTAGCAAGACACATAGAGTAACTTAATGTGCCTAGGAGCTTAGTTGATCACCAGGGCTAACCGCAAGAAGTAGTAATAGTGGGTCCTTCCAAGTATCGAACAACCAAGGAATAGGAAAATGTCAACAAAAATAGTAGCTTCTGTGAAGTTGCTTAGAAGATATGACATACCAACAAATATGCTTTGCTTGATATGATGCATAAACTAATACTAAGGTCTACTCGCCACTAATCTTGAGTTACTCAATAAGACTAAATAAGAGTGTAGGGAAAAATGTTACTTGAAGAAGGGCATCTTGCTAGAACAATGATATTTAATATTTGTGAAGGTGTAAGATAATTGTAGCTATAGTAAAAAAATACTATTTATAGTAAGTCCTTTAAGACAATAATACAATAATAGAAAATTACATAAAAGAAAATGTGAGAAAGAGATTCCTAGTATGTTTGAAAAGGATAAATATGATAAAGGAGAAAAAAGAATATAGTACAAGTGTTTGAAAAATAAGGGATAGGTAGCGGCTTATCAATGGGTTCGTACTCTAAGATCTTGGGATGTTGTAGCTAAGCTGAAATGATGTAGTGGCTACTACTAAAGAACTGTGCTTAAAGCTATCGAAGTGATTGAATGACATTGCAGTTATATTTGCTAGAAGAATAAGGCTTAGCATATAGTAACCTCAGACTTAACACTTAGTAGGTTAGCTTCGGCACTTGGTAAGTCGACCTTAGCACTCAGTTGGTCAACGACTAGGCCAAAGCTTAAGCAGAGGAGGGTGTGTTCAAGCTAGGCCCTTAAAGAGTTCACCCATAGCTCTTCTATGTACAATAGCTCATCCTCAATAGTCTAATAAGAGAGAATCCTCTTGGTGAGAGATTAGAAGCCTTGGAGGTGGGTCCGAATGATGGGTTCGAAGGTCTACATTCCATCATAGCCCACCAATCACATCAATGATGTAATAACCCAACGTATAGGAAAATGAGCCCATCCAAAGGTATTGTCCTTTATGACTCTAAGTAATCGAATCAATCCCCTACTCAAAAGATCAAACATCTCAACCTTGGCCCAGTCCCTTCGTATGGATTACTCTCCTAGTGCCTAAGATGTTAAGGAGAGTGGCGGTACAAGTGTTGATACCTGATTTTCACCCAATTAGGCCCATCACAAAGGCCTAATAAGTAAGGCCCATCACAAAGGCCTAACATGCAAACAAGTTGCAAGCTCATCACTTACTTAGCGACCTTTGCATGAGGCCATGTGCTTGTGTAAGGAACATACGAGTTGTCGACAATCCTATCCTCTATGCTATAACTTGCTTGACAAGCTGAATAACACCTGCCTAAGTAGGTCATTGCTCAATCGAGCATCAGCTAACCCTTTCCTCAACATCTTAGCCTGACTTCTATCTTTAATACTTACTCTCCACTATAGCTCGTTATTGTGTCTAACATCCATAGAACAACTAGCATACCTAGTAGCCCTTACTCTTGTTAGATCATTAAGTTGTCGATTTGATGGTTTAGCCAGCCACAACATGTTGCCAATAGTGAAGCTTAGTCTTATTGCGAAGCATACTGCTTACTAGCAGCTAGTATAAGCAAAACCTTGATCGACACATGTTTAGGTAACTCCAATAAAAGGCACTAGGAAGTAAAGACACACTTTTATTCTTTAATAACCTTTCTCTTCCCATTCTCTCCAGAATTGAAGTCCGACACATTGTACGTATACTAACAAGCATAGCACCTTAGGTCCTTAATGCTTGTCTCCCCTTTTTTAGTTCTCTTTACTAACTTGAGTATCAAAGGGTCTTCATGGCTACACTCACAAGGGGCTTTTTGCATGTATCGAAGAGCTAGAGTATAAGCCTAAGCCTACTCAAGCTCGACTCTACATAAGCTTATACATTCTAATTGGTTCAACTATGATCAATAGATATAAATAATTAAGTATATTATTATATAAATAATAACTAATATATTTATTTTATTCAAAACTGAAATAATGTAAAAAAAATACAAAATTTATGTTGCAAATTTACTCGCCGCATAACATGTGGCTAATACATTAGTTGTACTTTGTAGAAATCTCGCTGCAAGGCCACAAAATTAATCGTTGTATTGTGCTATAGTTATGAAAATTAGGTTAAATAAGTTGACTACGTATCGCTAAACCGGTGAAAATTGGACTTAGACCAGTGATTATTATTATTGTTTTTTTTTCTTTAATTTGGGGGGGGGGGGGGGGGGGGGTGGTGTGGGCGGGGTGGGGCGGGGTTGTTTGGGGGAGGTCATTATGGTATAACTCTTTGCAAAGACACAGTTATGTTACTTAGATGTATCATGTCAAGCCTCTAGCGGAGAAGCAGCTACAATATATATCTCAAAGACGTTTAACACATTTATCACATGCATTTCATGAAAATTAAAGGAAGACATGCTCAAAGTTGCCTGAAACAAGACGCTTTTATTATTTTCATACCTGTATTACATCAATATATTCCATGCAAGACGGAAAAAAATAAAAAAAGAAACATGTAAACAAGACGAAGCAAGGACACAGCTTCGAGTCACTTTGACATCGCAAAGGGATTGACACACACAACAATGAAAACACAACGATGGTATAGTTTATTTAATTCAACCACAAGATGATGTAACTCCTCCCAAAGACGAAACGTGTCTTCAATAACGTCATAGTTACTCCTCGCAGCATTTGTAGTTCTCGATATATTTCATGTCCTGCCCGGTCTCCCTGCATCTCATCCAATCTTGACGCCACCATCCCATGCTGGGGAGGAAGATGCTCCTGCATCGAGTCTTTGGTTGGTAAGCCTTCCTGAGATATGCAGCATCTTCATTGAGCCATTTTTCATAGTCTTGCAAAACTTTTAGTGCAGATTCAGCTACATCAATCAATATCACATCAGTTCCTTTAACCAGGATGCTGAATCCGCCTTTCTCGTAGGCCGTGTATGCATCACTCAACTCATCAAAGACTTGATCAGATGGTTGCCGCTCGTTAAGGCTTGTGCGCTCAATCAGATATTGCATCCTGCATATGAGAAGGTTCTCTAGTCGCTTGAAGGTAAGAGGATCCGTTACACGAAGTATATTAAATGCAGTGGCTCTTTCAAATCTTCCCATCTCTTGATCTAATAGTCTTGACATGTTCTCACCTCCAAGGATAAAGGTGTGCTTCCCAGGTGGGAACTGAAATGAATATTTAAAAGATTAATGAGTAAATAAATGAGAAACGTTAATTTATTTTAAATATCACAATATAGCAAATGCCATCTTGTCAAGCACACGAGGATGAGTTCACTTCAACACTTACCTTGTTCTCCTTCTCAGGGTCAAATACAGCATGAATCCAACTAGGGGTCTGGCCCCACAAATTGATGGTAAGTTCATAGGGGAAAGCCTTTGTGCCCCAAATCCTAATCCTTGGCATAACATTGAGACATTCTACGCGACCAGATTGGTTTAACGCAACAACAATTGTGTCACCTCTAAAGTACCAGTATTCCTTAAGGTATCTCTGTGCATATGGATGAAGTTGGGAATGGTGCTCAGTCATTAGCCATGTCATCTTTGATTGCAAAGCCCTGATGCTTTCGTCCCTCTTCACCAAAGATGTTGGCCAGGAAAATGGACATTGAGGATCAACAAAATCTTGAAGATATGGAATCCATATCATCTCGAAATTTTTGGTTGTCTCTTGTTCGATATGCGATATTGTGAAGATATCAGTTTGACGATCGACCATCGCCAGCTTGGGGAAGTGCTCAAAATGGGTATAAACATTTGAGAGATGCTCCAGGTCATCAGGTGCAATTTTCCATGTCGAGATTACCACCAAAACATCTTTTCCCCTCACTGATTCAATTTTCACCTGTATACATTGTTCATATATCATAAAATTTATTAAAATATTCAATATAAATATCTGTAAATTTTGTTTGTTTCTATTGGTGAGTCCAAAAATTGGCTTACCAGATTCCTGGTGGAACCATTTAGGAGGGCCTCAACTTGTGGATCATGTAGCTTCTTGATAACGTCAACAACGCTACTTGGGTTTTCCATATCCTTCACGTATTGCATGTAACTTTCATATATACCTAGAAGAATCATGACGTCCATTATTTTACACTTCATTTAAATATGATATCTTACAATTAGATAATAATTCACTGCGTTAGAGTTCTTCTTTATTATAGTAGAAAAAAGAGAAAAAAAAAAAATAACGAGACCCTTATACTAAGATGACCTAAATATTGATTTATTAATGGAATAAACTAGATTTGATTTTTTTTTTTTTTTTTCATTTCATTCTAGTTATTGGGATTAAAATAAATAAATAAATACTAACCTATTTCATGGTGGCAATGTTGAAAGTACCCTGTCAATTCCCTTATCAATGCGGTCACATCTGTGGTTAGCTGTATTAACTCCCATTCTGGCCATCTGCACGTTCAATATCACATAACTTTTGTTATTCTTGTAAGGACTTATTCAAATAATACCGATTCGATTGAAGAACATAAATATATTTTAAAGAAGTTATATGAACGTATTATAACCTATCCTCCTCTGCATTAACGAACTGAGTGAACATATAATTCACAGTTATAATACAAATCACGGCTTGGCAATTCCATTCTGGGAGGCGATTGAACACCGAATTTAGCGCAGGGGCCTCCCTCTCATGGTGTTTTGCGCACAACTCTGTGAGTTGAACAATGAGGCCAATTATTTCTAACATGTCCTTCACCAACTCATTGAGCAATGCGATCCCACGTTTTATCTTTGAATCCTTTTCAACCTTTGCCTTCATTGCGCCAGATCCCCCGAGCAACGAAATTTGCTGCCCTTGTGTGTCCGGTAGAGTAGATTGTGCCCAGTACCAATAGTCTCCGTAGTGCAAAGTAAAAGCAGCCAGGATTGCTAGTGTTTTCCTTAACCATGAATATTTAACGACTAGCTTGAATGCCGAGTGTACTAATTCGTCTGCATCCTGATGTTGCAGGGCCTTGCATGTGATCTACATAAATAACTATGAAATTGTCATGCACGAAATCATGAACCCAAATATTTTGGTGGAAACATAGTAGGTTACCAGTCTCCACACGATATGTAAAACTCTTATTTGTCTTGATTTTGCTATATGTTGCTAGTTACTTATATACTTTTTAAAGAAAAGTCTTAATGGCACTACTTTTGTGGCACACAGATTAGTGTGCACATTTAACAATGTGTTGTGATATTGAGTACTTTGAAACACATGATTAACAAGCATAGAAAGAAAAAAAAATTTTACCATTCCAGCATTGATTGTTACAATTACCTGGAACATAATCCTGTGTATAAGAGCTGATGGTATTTGCCGCATCTCCAGCGTCGGACGGTGGTGGATTGGCTCCACAGCCAGTTTTTCTTCAGTACCTATCGGTACCGTCTGCACAGAGACTAAACACGATTAATTGCACGATATGAACATACCTATATACATATACGTACACAATATGCACGTATGTAGTCAAGTTTTTGTCCTGATTAATGATGTACCGATTGAATGAGGAGGGAAAAAAATTTAAGAAAAAAAAAATGAAAAATGAAAAAGGAAAGGATTACCGTACGAACGGCGACTGCTGGCTTGCCTAGAACCTTGTTGTCGACGAAGACAGTTGCGTTTTGGAGGGCAGTTTTCACAACAGAGAAAACAGCGTCATCATCGTACTTTACATCCATGGAAGGATGATATTGTCCAATGAGAAAGGCAATGTGATCAAAGTCCTTGAAGTCTCTTTGGAGTTTAGCCAAGACACCCACATCAGAAGGCGTTCCAGCTCGCCTAATGGATGATGCTTTCATGGTCGACATTTTCAGGCTAGCTCTATGATGTTTGAGGACAAGGGATGTAGGAGTTAATTAACTCAAAGAGCTAGATAGTCATAGATATTTTGGCTTCTTCAAGCTTCTATTTATAGCACATCAAAAGCAGACAACGAAAGGGTGATTAATACTAGTGCTTCTTATGCTTGTGGCAAGCTAAATTACTTTATCTCCTTGGAGGATATTTACCTTTTCTTTGGCCGGAAGTTAAGATTTGTTACTATTCGTTGAAGAAGTGTCTCACGCTAAGGGAAAAAGTTTATGCCAGGATATCGTAACATCCATAAAATTTTAAAAAACTACTCTAAACTATAGAAAATAAATCAAACTTCGTCGAACACCTGATATTAAAAGTTTCCATCACATCAGTCTATAACCAATAATTCTATATTTGATTCAACAGCTTCATTGATTTTACACCAAACCAACAGCTATAAAACGGTACTAAAAGTGATATCACATTTTATAATAAGAATAAATGCATTTATAATTAGATATAATATGCTTCCTATTGTAATGGCATTTTTTCATTTATGCACATAAGAGTTCTTTTATTCGAAGTATATAATAGAACATATCCTCATATAGTCCATAATTTATATTTGTGAATTCATATTTTTTTAACTGTATTATTAGTTCTAAACCTACATTGATATAGTATTTTTAGATAATTATCATAAATTATAGTAAAGCTATAAGAGATCCTAAATTAATATGATGCATAGTTATACATACCATGGAAAGACTTCATATCAATATTTACTATTTATACTTATACGTATTAATTTTTAAAAGGGTATAGAATAGTCAATATACATAGTTGTATAGGTATATATATATAAGTTAGTGGTTACTTTTATTTGTAAATTGATAATATCAATAATTAAGCACATATACAAGGCATCTTTTATAATTATACTTGGTGATGGTAATAAATTTCAAGTAAGGTGACAAGGCTCTATATAGCCAAAGCCTAATAGCCCAACATGTGCATACCGAGAAGCTCAAGGTACATGTTGAGTTGCTTAATCTGTAAGCTAAGCTGTCCATGACAAATGACTTAGGTCGCCTATGGTGAGAGCACCCCCTCTCCCTCACTCCATCGCAACCCCCTTAAGATGCTTGGTTATGAAATTGACGTTATGCAATAAATGTGAAAGGACTACCACATTTTCAAAATGTACAATAGCTACAATTCATCAAATGCAATGGGATGGGTATAGGGCCCAAGGAGATCATACTCTAATCTTCTTAGAGGATCTTACTAACTTTAAGCTTTGAAACCTCAAACAAGACACCCTAGGTTGTAAGCTATGAGCTAATAAGGGTCTTACACTTCAGCTGTAAAATATGCTAGTCCTTTCCTCTTATGACATGCATACATACTCTCTACTTATTTTTACTCCTGCCTCTATCATTTGATAACTAATTTAAGTATTGGTGTGAAACCTTATAGTTAAGTATCCTACAAGGATTATGGGAGGTTATAGTACTAATTAATAAGACCATAGTTATCAACACAAGTTTAAAACTTTTAGGCTAAATGATTGAAATGAGCCTATCTGTGTTTGTTAACCTAGCTATTCACTACTTTTAGCTTGAGGCATTACAAATGGCATCAAAATAGACCCCCTACAAGTAAGTAGATGATTCGAGTCTGGCTTAAGTTTAAAGAAATGGTTCGAAGAAAGTGAGAAGTGTCACCAAGATGTAACTCCCTAAATACTTTCAAGATGACCTATAGGTAGTGGATAGCCCAAATCGTATATCGAAAATGGGAGAAGATTTGGGTTTAATTATAAGGTCTTATGACAAGGATGTCGTACGTTTAAGGGGCAGTGATTATGAGACCCCATGGTTAAGTGTCCCACATGGATTATGAGAGGATGTAGTACTAATTTATAAGACAATGATTGCAAATACCTTATCAACACAAGCTTAAAACTTTTGGACCAAGTAGCTGAAATAAGCCCATTAGTGCTTATTGGTTTTGTTATTCACTACTTTTAGCTTGGGATGTTACAATTAGAGTAGCTCTATTGAAAACTCTAAGGTTGTTCTTCTTAGTCTTGCAGGTCATCCTAAGTTTGTTTCAAGGTCATCTTAAGCACAAATCACTATTGGTAGAATCTAAGATCAACATTTAGCATTGTCTCTATGATGAGTCTACCACAACTAATGGAAAGAACCTCAAAAACTAAGAACAACAACAATGCTAACAATACTGGCACTACCAACCATCCGATAGATAGCCGAAACACCACTTACAACAACCAAACAATTGATTAGTAAATGATAAGCCGTGCTAAGAGTAAATAAGGCCAGCCATATTAGGATGGGTCCAAAGTTACTGAAAGCTTGAAATGGAAGGCAATGGAGTATGTGAAACAAGAATAAAAAGTAAACAAGGAAATACCTTACGAATGATTCTAAGGATATGATACATCAAGGAACCTCTATAGACTCGCAAAAGTAGCTTGATATGATGCACGAGTAGTTCGATGAGGTTACTCACCATCTAGTTTTACTTAAGGGTTAAGATAAGAGTAGAAAGGAAAAGGAATAAGTACAGTAGCTCACAAAGGTAAACATAGTATATTCAATATCAGATAATTGTTGTTTCTATACTATACAAATGTATTTATACCCGATATACCAAGATAACTTACGAAAAATAGAAAAGACAAAAAGGGTAATTCCTAAAAGAAGCAAAATACAAGGAATGTAAAAGGATACAATAGAAAAATCAAGAAAGCATTCGGCTTGTATGGAAAATTCCATCACATAGTGGCTAGACATGTGGCTATATGACTAATTGAGTTGTCGAGCAAAGTTAGAGACTTTTGTAAGCTGATGTTAGCTTAAATGTACTCAAGGGTACTTGGCACAAGTATTGCTAAGTTGTTACTCAGTACAAGCATAGCTGAGCAAATGTGTGAATGGGCCAATCTATTTAGTAAAGCATAATTCAAGTTGGCATTCGATTACTAATAAATGTGAAGCTACTCAGCTCAGCATTCTAGGAAGGTCGGTTGTTAGGATTAGCTAAGCTTCTTCGACTGTAGGCTAGAAGGAGAGGGTTCACTTTATCAAACCTTCAAGACCTCAAGCTTAGGCTTGAGCCATTAGTCTAGTGGCTTAACTCCTATCATCACCTCTAGGATGATTTAGATTTGTGATCAAATCCAACTAGTCTTCATTTTGTTCTCCTTCAAGTCAATAAGGGTTAAGGTTAGCAATATTAAAAGTGTTAGAAACTCCATAATCTTTAGGTAATTCTAATTGGTAAGCATTGTCATTGATCTTTTGAAGTATTCTAAAAGGACCTTTATCTCAGACAGACAACTTGCTTTTCCTCTTGCTGAGAAACTACTCTTTGCTTCAATGTAACCATACTAAGTCACCAAGTTGAAACTATATTATGTTCCTTCTTTTACCCTTTTCCCTTAACTTCTTGGCAACTTCATCAATTTGTTAGGTAACCTTTTCATGGATCTATTGAAAGGAACATGCTTGAGCTCTTCCAATAGGGTCTTCTTGCATAGACATAGGTGTTAGGGCATAATTAAGTTGTAGCTTTAGCTTAAAGCCATAGATGACTTCAAAGGGTGTTGGTTTAGTGGTGTTACGTACTGCTCGGTTGTAAGCAAATTCCACTATGGCCAAACAAATGTTCTAATCAATTAAGTTCTTCCCCACTATAACTTAAAGTAGTGAACCTAAAGTACGATTGACAACTTTTATTTAGCCATTAGTTTAAGGATGCCAGGAAGTGCTACAAAAGAGTTTGGTTCCCATCTAACACTATAGAGTCCTCCAGAAATGGCTCAAAAAACTTTGGGTCTCGATCTGATACCATATTCTATGGTATGTCGTACAAATGAATAATTTCTTACAAAAATAGAAAAGTAATAGTCAAAGCATTATTAATTTTGGAATAGGGCACAAAGTGTACCAACTTACTAAATTTGTCCATGACAAACATCACTAAATCTTTGCCTCAATCAGTTCATGGAAATTTGAGCACAAAATCTGTGCTAAAGTCAGTCCAAGGCTTAGTCGGGACAAGCAAAAGCATTGCTTTTCCTTATTCGACTAAGGTTTTGGCTCTTTCGTAACTAGTATAGCTCTCAACAACTTGATACATATGTCGCTACATCTTAAGCCAAAAGAATCTACCATTCAACATCTCATATGTTTTTCTTTCTCCAAAATGTCCAAAAAGCCTTCCAAAATGAGCTAGAATGAGCTTTTCTCACTGGCAACTCTTTCAAGGAATAGGTCAACACACATAACTTGCCTCCCTGAAATAGATAGCCATTTTCCACATGATACTCATCCATTGCTCATCCTTCTGCACATGATCCAAATATTGGACCAAAATGAGGGTCTTAAGGATATTGTTCCTTGATGCTCGCAAATCCTAAGAGTCTAATCTGCAACTCAATAAGAAGGATGTGTCTTCTTGATAAGGCATTAGCAACCATATTGGTTTTGCCTCTATTTGTATTTAATCACAAAATTGAAACCTTACAAGAATTCAACCCATCGTATTTATCTATTTGATAGTTTGGTTTGACTTCTAATGGGCCTTAGGGAAACATCATCTCTATAAATGACACTCTCTCAACAATAGTTAATGTTGACATACATGGAGTACTCCAATAAGTGCTTAGAGTTCTTGGTCATATATATAATAATTCAATTGAGGTCCTCATATCTTGTCATTGTAGTAGGCAATAGGTTGGCTTCTTACATTAGCACAACTCATATGCCAACACCTAATGTGTTACGCTCAAGCTCAAATATTTTCTCGAAGTCCGGCAAAGCTAACACAAGTGTAGAGGTTAATCTCTCCTTTAGCCTAGCAAAATTTTTTTCTTCCTTCTCTCCCATTTAAAGTCAATGATCTTTTTTATCGACTTAGTAAAGGGTACAACAATGGTGCTAAAACCCCTAATGAATTGTAGAAAGAAGGATGCCAATCTATGGAAACTCTTCACCTTAGCATAAGTGGTTGGGGTTAGCCATTCAACAATCACTTGAATCTTCTCTTCATCAACACGTAAGCCTCCTCCACTAACTACATACCCTAGGAAAACCACTTTCTCTTGGTAAAAACAACACTTCTTCAAGTTGCCAAATAGTTGCTAAGCTCAAAGCACATTAAATACAGATTAGAGATGATTTAAGTGGCTTTGTAAGTCAAAACTACACATAAGGATATCATCAAAGTAGACTACAAAGTACATTTCGATCAAGTTTCTCAACACATGATTCACCAATTGTATGAAAGTGGTCGAGGCATTTGATAAGCCAAAAGGCATTACCATCCATTCATAAACACCATATCGAGCTTTAAATGTAGTTTTTCATTTGTCTCCTTGTCTCATCTAAATGATAGATAGACTTTAGGTCAATCTTATTAAAGACACTAGCTCCATTTAGTTTGTCAAGTATGACATCTAGCCTCGGAATGGGGTGCCTGTACTTGATCACAATTTTGTTCACAGCTCTACTATCTGCATACATTTACCAAATACCACCTTTCTTTAGCACTAATAATGCAAGCACAACACAAGGGTTGAGACTCTCTCTCACATATCCCTTCTCTAATAGTCCATTGATTTGTCTTTGAAGCTTAGTAGCTTACTCGAGATTCATCCTAGAAGCAAGCTTGTTCGGCAATGCAACATTAGGTATCAAGTCAATACAATGTTTAATGCCTCAAAAAGGGGGTAATCCCTCAAATAACTACTTAGGAAGCAAGTTAGTATATTTACCCAATAGGAAGGTCAGTACATCAGACTTAATAGCTTCTCAAACTCTAATTGGCTTAGAATTAGTGCCTTCTTAGATCTATGGGATAACTTATCTTATAACTTGCTTACTTGACTCAGGGTGATAGGGCTTAAGGTGATTTTCTTCCCATCTTTCTCCAATACATACATCTTCCTGAAACCATCATAAATGACCCTTCGATCAAACAACTATGGTCAACCTAGCAACACATGAGACGTGCACATGGGTAACATGTCACAAAGGATTTCATCAAAATAGTTATAGAGATTGGCAGTAATACTTGTTGTGGTACATGTAATGCTCTCTTCTTGTTCAACCAATGTAATTTATATGACCTTGGATGTGGAATGGTCAGTAGTTTGAGATTCTTAATAAGTTTAGTGGGAGTGTACATACATGCTTGTTCACCTTATGGGTGAAGTGAAATAAGTTCTAGCATTGCTCTTCCTTAATTGATGGTTCAATGCTCATTGCCTATTTGATGATTAAGGTTAGCTTATCCAAATCCTTGGCAAACATATCTTCTTTAACTAGCTTGTCATTAACCTTAACCTCTTCCTTCGACTCTCTTTTCTCCTTAGGTTCCTCATCTATGTTATCTACTTCAATCTTTGATGCATCTCCCTAGATGATCATACTTCTCCTACTTGAACATTAAGCGGCCATGTGCCCTAACCCCTGATACTTAAAACATTTAATTTGACTCGTCTTTCATCTTAAGCCTTGTCCTTTCTTAAAAGTTCTTAATAGCACTTCAACATCACTTAGTTGGCTCCTTTATTCAGCTTTAACGTTGGTCCTCCTATTCGGCTCAGTACTATATTGAGCTTAGTGATTACTTTGAACAAGTCAACTAAATTGGACTAGTTGACTCAACATATTCCTCCATCTTTCCACATGTTGGCTTACTTTATACCTTTGTCCATCGTAGTAAATTGTTGAAGTTCCACTATGTCTTAGATGTCATTCCTTAACTTTGTAAGGAACTTGAATACTATCTAAGCTAAAGACGCATTGACCACATATCAAATCATGAGCATATGAAACTCTAGAACATACTCATAAATAGTTCAACTCTCTTTTCTTAGCTCTTGAAGTCAAGCAAAGGTATCCTACAAATAAGTTTCTAGCATAAATTTTTTTCTAAGTACACTTTTCATCGCAGGCCAAATACTTACCTCTCTATATCCTTCTCTCTTTCTCATGGCCTAAAAATTTCTCCATCACATTGTAGTATATCTTGAGAACTCTACAACAGTAGCTCTGGTTTTCTCACTTTCCCCATACTGGTAATAGTTAAAGACTCACTTTACTTTCTCTTCCCAATCAAGATAATCATCAACATTTTCAAAACCATTAAAGCTTGAGATTTGAAGCTTCATAAGGTTGATGGCTTGGTGTGCTTAAGCTTGCTCTTCTACTTCAATGTACCCTTCTTCTTCATCCTCTTCATCTACTTTACTTAAGTCAATACTCCTTTGCACTCGTTCAACTCAGTCTTATTGAGCTAGGTTTTGTCTTCTCACTAGTTAGGTGACTTGGGGAGTGTTATGAATGGCATCAGCAAGTCGAAAGGTTGAAGCATGAATTGCTTTAGTGAAGTCAATTGTTAAGTTAGCCATTTCATTGAACCGCTCATTAGTGCTTCTAGGAATATTTTAAGTTTGTCGACTATTGTGGACAATGCTAATACTAGTAGCATTTATACTTGAATTAGTCATCCTTTACTCAATCCTTGTATTTATAATAACCAATACATTAGTGCTTCTCATGGAACAACACACTTATGGTCTTGAAACACTTAACTCACTACTTCACATAAAGCATACAACTATTACTTGCTCTATTTTCATAGCTCAAACCAAAGTACAATAGGGTACATATACAGTAGCAAGCCAACATGCCTCTTATCTACTCAAAACACTTAGAGCTAACTCTTACCTTACTACAACATACTACCACAATCACTACTATTCACGACACAACTGTAATAAGGCTTAAATGCAACTTACCTAAATGAACCTCTACTCTAATACCAAAATAATAGGACAAGCTATGAGCGGATAAGGCTAACCATATTAGAGTAGGTCCAAGTTGTCAAAAGCTTGAACTAAAAGGTGATGGAGTATACAAAACATGAACAAGAAAAGTAAACAAGCATATACTGTACAAACAATTCCAAGGATATGACTCACCAAAGTAGCTCCATAGACTCACAAAACTAGCTTGATATGATGCATGAGTGGTTTGGTGAAGTGACTCACGACCTAGCCTTGCTCAAGGAATAGGAAAAGAGAAGAAAGGAAAAGGAGTAAGCATAGTAGCTCACAAAGGTTAATGTAGTATATTCAATATCAAATAATTGTTGTAGCTATATTATACAAAGGTATTTATACCCAATGTTCTAGGACATCTTTCTAAAAGTGGAAAATAGAAAAGGGTAATTCCTAAAAGAATAAAAATGCATAGAATGTAGAAGGGAAATTTTGAAAAATCAAGAAAGCATCTAACTTATATGGTAGATTCCATCATATGGTTGCTAGAGATCATTGATAGCACTTTTGGTAGAGTAGATAGAATTGTACTAGTAGTCAGGTTGTTGCTGAGTAGAGTTACCAAGTAGAATTGAAGACTCTTCTAAGGTGAAGTTAGCTTGAATGCACTTAAGGGTACTTAGCATAAGTATTGCTGAACTACTAGTTAGTATAGGCATGGCTGAATAGACATATGAATGGGTTAAGTTGTCAATAAAGTGTAACTCAGGTTAGCATTTAATTACTGACAAACACAAAGTTGCTCGACTTAACATTCAAGGTAAGTTGGTAGTCAAGATTAACTTGGCTTCTTTAATTGTAAGTAGGGAGGAGAGGATCCACTTTGTTAAAACTTCAAGTCCTCAAGCTCGGGCTTGCATCATTAATCTAATGGCTTGGTTCCTATCAATAGATATCCACAGGATTAGAGGGGCATGTATCATAATTTGTTGGCTCAAAACCAAGAGATAAACGTAGAAAATGCTACCTTTAAGGAATAAATTCGATGTCACTGCTTGAAAATGCCTTTACGTGCTTACTTAGCCATATGAGCAATGAAACAACACCATCAACTGCATGTAAGTATGCACAATATGCAGGTAATTGTAAATATGCTCACATTGAAGGTATTTTACCTACCATTTCACACAATAACTTGGTTACTCAAAAACAGTTATGAGTTGCTTTCCATAGCCATGTTGTTGATCATAACAATCAAATAGAGCCATCTAAATAAGTTTTCTTGAGGCACACTACTACGAGCAAAGAGCTCAACAAACTAAAAGGATATGTTAAGAAGCTTTCCAAGTAGCAAGAAAGTAAAAAATTGTATAAACCACGTAAATTTAGCTATTTGAGAGTATAATTGAATCTTAATATTATAGATGACTTGATAAGTCATTAAAGCCGAACAAAATAAAAATTTAATAAATCATAAATTTAAATATATTATAAGTAATAAAAACCTTAAAAATTAATCAAAACCTTAAATCGCATATTAAAACCCTAAATTTGATTTATATACCATTAACTAAAATTGAATCTGAATTTGATCAAAACCCTAAAATTATAACTTTAAACCTATAAAATAATTAAATATCACTCAA
Organism: Lumnitzera littorea; assembly: GCA_024138015.1. Lineage (NCBI taxonomy): Eukaryota > Viridiplantae > Streptophyta > Magnoliopsida > Myrtales > Combretaceae > Lumnitzera > Lumnitzera littorea. The sequence goes on along the minus strand of JAMXBB010000004.1, from coordinate 32,647,003 downwards.
TAGTGATATAATTATAGTCGATTGCAATTATCGACTAAATCGTGTAATTGTGTAAAATTTTAACAAAATCGTTATAATAACTTGTTAAAATTATAATTGTAATGGGTATCAATTAAATTGATAAATTTTCACAAAATTCAAAAATTAATTTATGATGATTATTTTTATGATTTTTAAGTTTAGAAAAATTACATATAATTATTTTTAATTTTCATTTTTTTGCTTTTTCTTTCTTTCTTTTTCTCTTTTCCTTTCTTTTCTTCTTTTCCCCTATTTTCCTTACCTCACATGTAAACTTGCAGCTAAAAAATTCAATAGCCCATGTGCTTAAATTTATGTCCAAGTGTTACAAAGTTGAGAGAGAAAGGACAAATTAATAAAAGTGGTGTCCTATCTAATTAAATGCTTAAGCTAGGTAGATAATGATCTTATATTTTTTTTATTTATTTACTTGTTTCCAATTGCTGAATCACACCTCAATCCTGGAAAAAAAAAAAAAAGAAGAAACAATCGAAAACACAAAATGAGAAACGAAAGCAAAGAAAACAAAATCAAATCCAAACCATGAAGAACAAGGAGAAGAATAAGATGAAAAGAAGAAAAAGAAGGAGGAAGAAAAGAAGTAGAAAACCAAAAATAATTAGGTAAACATAATTATTTTAGTAGTATATATGCATATTATATGGTATGTACATATATATATGTAGTATTTGTATTGTATTTTAGTAAATATTACATTCCCAATACATGTATGTATGCACAAGTAATTAAATTAAGATATATATGTATGTATAAAGATATGTATACATGTATGTATTTAAGTATAACTTATAGTACGTGTGTGTATCTAATAAGACTATACATAATATGTATTTAGTAATATCTTTACAAAATAAATATAGATATATATATATAATTGTACACATGAAAGAGGAATTAGGTATGTATTTATGCTTTATTTTCATTTCATATATATATATATATATATATATATATATATATGAATATGTATTCGTATAGTATGTATAATTATTTTGTAGATATATATATATATATATATATGCATGTAAGTTATATTTTATATGCATATAGGTATACATCTATGTGGTGTAAATGTATATATAATATATAGTATATGTATAACATATAGTATATATGTAGTATACCGAATATTAAGTAAGTAGTAAATATAATATAATAATATTTACTACATAAAATAAATTCATAAATATGTAAAGAGTAGGCATATAAAAAAATAAAATATATATACGTATATTACTGTAAATTATGGATTACAAATTATATTAAATTATAAAATTAATTAAATATAGTATAAGTACATAAATATATATATCTAAATATTAAAATACAAATTAATAATAAGAAAATAATAAATAACAAAAATAATAGTAGTAAATAATAATAACAATCGTAATAAGACTAAAATCTCAAAAATAGGAAAAATATGTTCAAAATAATAAAAATATCAATTATATGATTTAAATAATTATTAAATCATAAATATATTAAGAAAAAGCTAAAATTAGTATTTTATAATTTTTAAACTAAAATAATAAATTTTGTGATATTTTTATATCATAATTCAAATTGCGAGTCACAACGTCTAAAACAGATCTCGTTATAAGAAAATACGCTGAAAAACGATCAAAATGGACTATAAATTCATAACGATCCGAGTTAAAACGAAAAAGTTATAAGCAATTCGATAAAAAGCTCGAATCGACGATTTTACGTAAATCAATAACCGATTTAAGTAAATAGTACGATTTAGCATGCTAGTTTAGTTATTTAATTCCCAAACTTATTACTTTCCATATTCCCCTAATATTATGTGATCCTAAGATCGAGACTGCTTTTCCTTTAGACTATTACAATCCCTAACATCATTTATGACCAAGTGAGTACTTTTGATGACTCTATACTTGTTTTATACTTATAGTTAGTACACATGAATTAAATATTAATAACTTGATGCATGGGGGGTTCGAGTTATACATGCGACTGATATTGATTGATTATTGTGCAAAATACTGTTAAATGTGATAGTTGAAGATTTAGTTATATAATTGATTGTTACATTATTTGAATGATTTGTTGATAATGTTTGACCACCTCATAAATTGACTTAATCATATTCAACCTAACTAAAATTAAACGGATCATGCATAGAGCACGAACATTGCATATAATGTTCCGGCCGTCACCTCATGCGATTGGTAATGAAGAGCCTTGGAGGGATGGATTCCCACATGGTTTGATTAGTACAGTATAAGAGCATTGGTACAATAAGACCCTACCTTTGGCTCACGGGTTCTACTGGTGCCAGAGACGCTAACTGTAGGTAGTTGGGAGTCATGTCTAGAGACCACTGCTGTAGGGTGTGAGCATAGACTGCAGGGGCTACCTCACTACTAGACCTGGATATTTGTATACTATTGACTGTTGGAAATAGAAACCTGTTTTGTGAAATAGGGAATTCATATATATATAATGATATAAGCTTAAAAACCCAAGTGCTAGAGCCTGGTTGTCATTGGTGTCGATGTATCTCCAACCCTTACTTAAGAAGGCATTAAATCCGATGTTATATGCAGCATCGGTCAACTGCATATATACTGTTTAGCATATTTCTTGTTCATGTATTCATATGTTTAATAATAAACTATTTGATAACTTGATTGCTGGTATAGTACGAAGGATAACTCATTAAGCTCTTGTAGCTTACTCCTCAATAGTTTTCTCTTGTAAGTTGCTAGATGATTGGGCATAGGTTAAGAACTGAGAGTTGAGTGTCAACATTAGGATGCATAGAAGTTATACTCTGAGGATAGACTATATAGTTCATTTGAATTATTATATATATATAATTATAAATACTACATTTAAATTTTGTGACTTTAGTAAGTTTGAGTTTTAGAACTTTCCTACCTAATCTTATTATTTGGTAAGGGATACCAATTCTCTACAGTTCTGATGAACTGTGGCTTATTAGATATCCATAGTCATAAGTTAATTAAATTAAGAAAAAATAATAATAAATAAAAACCTTAGTGACTAATTGTTTAAAATTTTGTAATCTCTAACTTGCAAGATAATTTTCAAATCATGGGTGCACATATAATATGAAAATTTTAGATAATCCTACTAGGCTCCCTTCAAGATCATGACAAATTGACTTTACTACCAATATCTCCACTAATAATTCATTGTTTACACATGCCATGTAAGGAGACGTACTCCCACCTAACGTTTACATTCCCTAATTTAAGGCACATGAACTGCTAATTTTGATGACCACATCATCCATTTCTAAGCGATAGTAAACTTATACAGCCTCAATGATGCAATTGCCTATGAAGCTTTCTTAAGCACACTTCGTAAGGCTACTTAGACATTGTTTGACCAGCTCCCTAGAAACTCCATTTGTAACACCATAGAACTTGAAGTGTTACAACCCACTATGCATTTTTACTAGCTAATGACACACTAGTGTATCTAAAACCTCCATTAAACATCTAAAACCATAAAATTTTAATGAGCATGCTAATTCATAGTTTTATTCTCCATCAATAACATATCTCCATAATAACAAAATCATAAATGATTCACTAAATCCCCTTTAATTTGCTACATAAATAGTGTCTATTAATGCTTTAGATAGAACATAACATACTATTAGAGTTAGTTAGCTCCCCAATAACTAGTAACAAGAAAAATAGTAACTTAATATAATTGCAGTCACAAGCGATTCCCCACATGTAGCAAGGTTTGGTAATTGAATAGGATAATTGTTCAAATTATAAAAGTTATCTCTCCTAATTTTACAACTTTGGACCAATAACAGTTGATTAGTCTAGCTCCCATCATTGAAATAATAATTGAACCTACCTTCACAAATGTATTCATAGTCAACCATCCATAACTTTGAGCTCATAAAAAATCTCCACCTATAATTGAAAAATAAAAGGATCCTTAAAGGATAAGCTATTGCCTAATACGAAATACGACATATACATGAGCAACATAATGGTACTTGCCAATGTTATCAAAGTTAGCCCAAAGGTTGAACCGAATATGTGAAAGGGTCAAGGGGTTCAATAGAGGTCGACTTGTGGTCAACTTAGGGTAAAAAAATAATAAAAATATTGGTCGTATTTTAGTTATAAATGATATATATATATGAAATTACACTATTAAATCCATAATTGGATGACATCCATCTTCTAACTATTAAATCGCCATAGAATATGTACCTTAAGTGATATAGAGACCATGTAATTGATAATCCATATATAATCAAGTCCAAAGTAATTTAAAGATAAATATTAGAGTTGAAACCCCACATTACATATTTAAAACTCAAAACCATAAATTTAGATAGGTCAAAGTTGTATCATTACGATCCTCATCTGACTCAACAATTTGCATAACATTGATTTATTCTCCAATTGATTGTAAATTCACATCTTCAATCTCTCTTTCATATGGAAAGAAGAAAATAATAATTAATGCTAGGAAAACTTATATTTCATAATTATTAGAAAATTAAAGATATGACTAATTACCTTGAGTAAGACTACCAATTGTTATAGGAGTAGCATCAACATCATATATTGCTTGTTTAATAATTTCATTAAAATCAAGTTCAGGAGGAAGAAGTCTTCTTCTTCTTCTGTTATCCGAAAATTCATTTCGTTAGTACAATCATAATGAATTGGATCACAACTTTTTTCTAATGTTGATGCATAAAACACAATGGAAGAAAACAAACAAATAACTAATTTGCAATTTAATACAAAAAGTACTTGACCTAATACTTCAATACATACTTATTTTTCAAACATAAATTGTATGTGACACAAACACAATCATTTAACCTTTGATGCTCTAATTTATTTCATGTTTTTGGTGTGAATACACTTGAAGAAACTCTAATTGCATTCATGCCTTGAAGAAGAAGTAGTCTAACTTAAGATCTGAATAACAATCATTTACAAAAAAAGGTGCAATATGCCTAAATAGCCTCCATCAATCATCTATGATTCAATAAACTAAAATAAGACCAAAAATGGAGGAAAAGAACCTAATCTAAGGAAAGTAATTGTAATACTCATTAATAACTCGTTATGTTGTTTTGATAAATTTAATAAGCATATCTAAACCAATACATTCTTGCCTTTCACGATACAATTTGATGTCTTTTATGATTTGTGATGTGTCACTACATATACTTTCCTTTTCTAGTATATCAAAAAGGCCTTGCATGACTACTTGATTCTTTTCAAAAGTTTCATCATATACGAAAGCTAGATTCAAGAAACAATGTTGTGGCATGTATACCACGATGAAAATGCTTATCCTAACTCTCATCAATAATTTGTAAGTAAGGATTGTATAATCTTTCCCTATTTCTTAAAATTTATATAATCCCCCTATGAACCCTAAAAAAGCCTTCATAAACATACCCAAGAAAAGGCTATTCATTAGCCTCCATAATACGTAGGAGTCTCATAATGGGAGTTGTAACATTCACCATAAGTAAACAATCCTCTTAGAATTTGTTGTCTAACACAATGGCAATAAAAGCTTTTCCAACAGCATATCTGGATAGCCTATGACCTATGTAATGTCTACTTATTGCTAAAGCTTATAGCTCATGCTTATGCTCATAAATACTTTTTAAAGTAATAAAAATAGTAGCAAAATGAGTGGCTCTTAGATGAACTATTTCTTTTCAACCATCTTTTTTTCTCAACTAAGACAAAAGGTGAATATGGTTAGAAACAAAGATGGCTACCTTAGATGCACGGTTTATAAGCACATTTACATGATTCATCTTACTAGTTTAGGTAAAGTGCTGCACAAGGGGACTAATATATGTGACAATACTTCTCTTGTAACAATCTTCTAGCTACAACATTATTACTTGCATTATCAATAATTAGATGCGTACATTAGAAGATCTAATCCATTCAACTATCTTTAAGAACAAATTATATGGATCTTAACATCCTTAACAATATCAGATTCATCAATTGACTTCACAAATACCACTCTTGTAGGACTATAAACTAAAAATTTAATCAAAGTCCTCTACCTCTAATTAGTCTAACCATCACCAATTATTATGCACTCGGATTTAGCCTAGTTACTTCAATAAGAATTGACAAGCAATTGACACCCTCTCTTACAATCTCATAACAACTCATTACCCATAGAATGATAAGATGGGCCCTTACATGCATTACCAATAGCATCTAATGCTGGATGAAAATAAGGTAACTTCAAAGTGTTGAAAGATAAACATGCATAAAAAAAAAACCATCTAACAAAAGTTCTAAAACCTTAAGTAAGAGTCTACATAATCTATTCTCTCTCAATATACAGGATGGCTCGCTCTTGCCTAAGTCCCCAAGCTAAGCTGTAACATCCCCCAACCAGTCTCTACGAACAAGTTATCTTGCAACAAAAGTCTAAGGGGGTGTAAGCCTAAGCTTAGTGAGCAAAACCCTCAGCTATACCACAAGTAAGTTATAAATACATTACATTCACGCATATGAATGAATGATCAAATAGAATGCCAAACAATACGTATAGTTAACTAGTCCATATATGCAACTCATATTTAACGCCCTTCGAAGTCAAGGTTGGAGTATATACGGCACCAATTAGATTCGGGTATTATACTAGAACTTACTTTACTACTGAACTCTACGTTCTATACTTAAATCAAACAAGTCTTTTATTTTCATAAAAACCAAGTTTTAGCATAATCATGAGTGGGCCCCCGTAGTCTACACTTACCCCAAAATGGAGGCCTCTAGACTCGACTCTTAGCTAGGTGAACTCTTAGCTGGGTGGTTGGTGCCTCCAATGCCTAGTATTCCCGTAGGTTAGGATAAGGTCATTTTGCACAAGTGCACCATACATAACCAATAAATTTATAATAATAACCCCTGAATGGCCTCTCTTTACCTCCGTGTGATGTGACAGTCGGAATTGTGCCTATGTAATGTATGTTGATGCATGTACCAGTTTCTTTTTATAAGTCGAGTATAGTTAAGTCCAATTATGATGTGACCATCCAAAAGTACATACAATCATTTTCTAAACTACTATGCTGCAAACAAAGTGTAATCTGTATTTAAGGTAAATTCACAACTCAGCACATAATAACATATACAAACATATCCCGACCCCATACAATAATCAATTAACAATAACATTTAAGTCCATTATCTGCAATCACATACAAGCATAGAATTATAGGGTAAATACTCACTCGACCATGACGATTTGCTCTAGTTATAGTAATCAATTGAGAGATCCTCACCTACCGTGAGATCACCTGATCATTACGATATAATAACGCTAGTGAGTAATTAAATTAACTAGTAATTCTAAATATTTGTTTACCTAATTCTATTTAGATTACTGTCTATTTTTATCTGGTTAAACTTTATCACTAATCATATGTAACTTTTTCGTTCTATTTATGAATTTATAGTCATTTTTCATCGTTTTCAGATGCACGTTCACATAGTGATGTCTATTTTGGACATTAAGACCCATGTTTTACAATATGGACTAAATTAATGGAAATTTTAACTATTGAAGCTTAATTATTCTTATTGCTTATATTTATATCCTATGTTAGTACTTAATGATTTAATTTGCCCTTAGATTCTTATACTTAGAGAATTTTACCTTGATATTACTAATTCATGTACTTAATTAAGTTTAAACCAATTTAGGAAGTGTATTAGGGTTTACTAATTCATATACCTAATTCTTATGTACTCTTCTTATTTCTTATTTTATAAATTTATGCTTATGTCATTGCTTATATCATCATTTGATTACATTATTGCTTACATCATTCTTTACTTACATAAGCCTTACCTCTTGCCTAAGTGTGTTATGTACGCTTATACATATGTTAAGTGTATACTTATACTTTTACTCAACTTGTATGTATACTAGAATACCCATACGTATACTTTTACTTATACTGTATTTATACTTGTACATATACCCACATACACAGATGATGACATACAATTTTTATATGTATTTTCGTATGTCTAAAATTCCCCTTAAGAAAGCTTCTTTTGTTTCATTCTTTTTGTGTTTTAAGGGTGTTTTTGACATGGTATAGATACGTATAGTTAGTATATGTCTTAGTTTAGGTTATGTACATAATGAATACTTATGTACAAAGGTCTTTATACTTGTATTTCTCTAGTATACCCTTATGTATACATACTTAAAGACATATACACATGCATCTTCTTTTACTTTACAATAATTTCTACTCTTCTATACATGAAGATTGAAGCTTTAAGCCTTCTTTAACATAGATGTACACAACACATAAATTACTCAACTAACCTATCTCTTCATCTAACTAGTGAATAATATGAAGTAATACATAATAATATAATAACATACCTTAGTTTGCTCTTGAAATATGGATGCAAATTTGGAAATTTTGGAAAGTGAAAGGGAAAGGGGAGGTTATGGCTATCGAGGTAGGGTAAGGGGCTTGATTTTTTCTTTTTTTTTTTTGCTTTATATTTGAAAAGAAGAAGAAAGTGGGGTCTAAAAGGGGACATGGAGTAGACGGAAAAAATAGAAAAGAAAGGGAAGAAAAAGCTAAAAGAAAAGAAAAGAAAAGAAAAGAAATCATTAGAAGACATAGATATTTTTTAAAGTGAAAGTGACTTTTTGTTGACTTTTCTACATATTGACTTAATCAACCTTTTGACCTTGGTTAACATGTGTTGACTTGGTCAACTTTCCAAAAGCATATGCCGTTTAATATACATAATATAGTAATTAAGGAAAATTAGGAGAAAAATTAAGGAAATGAGATATTTGGTGAATTGATTAGTAAAAATAGATGATGAGATCTTACTTTAGGTATTTATATTCTATATATATCATTTGGTAGGATACTTAGTATAACTAGTATGAAAAGCATCAATTAGGGTATTAAAGTTTACTACATTTAACCAAAGCATCAACTAAACCCCTAACTCTATATAATACCATCCTAATTATATACTTAGAAGATGAATGTGATCTATGATACAATATCTTAGTTTCCAAAAGATTACTTAAGGATTCTAAATATGTATGCATGATCGAAAGTTATCTCTAATCTTTCATTAATGATTTGGCAAAATACGAAGGTTATATTATCAATTATGGTTTTAGGATAAATTATGATAAATTGGTGCTCGTATATCTTTCAGGTTATAGTTTTAGGGTTTTTATCACTTTCAAATGAAATTTTTAGTATTTACATATGTTTAGGATAGAAAAATTTTATACGTGATTAACTAGTTATTTTAGGGTTTTTACTTTCATTAGCTTATCAACTCCTAAATTATCTAACATACTTAAATCTACTTTAGAAGCTAGATAAAAAAATTTAGGGGTTTACAAATAAACCCTAAGTATATCCTTAAACTATACGCTAATCGTAAATAATTTCTCCAATTGTTAGGAAACCCTAAATCACTAGCCCCGTACGTGGTCTGAAAACCCTAATCGATCCCGAATAATAAAAGACTCTAACAAACAAAGTAATATGGGTCAATGAACTTAATTAATGTGATAAAATATGGCAAGACCCAAATTAAACCCTAATTAGACTTAAATTGCTTAATTAAGTATAATCGTGATTAATTAGCTTAATTACCCTTTAATCCATTACCAACTCTCATTACATCTTAATTGGTAACAAGTCAAACTCCATTAAGGACAAAGGAAAAAGGATTAATTAGGAATTAAATGACACTTGTCCTTTAAGAGACAAAATTCTCCCTTATTTGGTAAAAAGCAAATAAGGTACAATAGCATTAAGAGGTGATCATGTACCCTTATCCCAAAATAGCTACCTCTTGTCCCTCTTAATCCACCTTCAAAATCTACCATTTTACCCCTCTAAAACCCTCATTGGACACCATTCTTCACGCATAGAAAACCTTAGGGAATACTCTCAAGAAACCCAAACAAAAAGCAAAGGAAAAAGGGAAAAAAAACAAAAGGAGCTATTGGACACCACCATCAACCCTACCCCACACCCCCCCTCCCCCCCTCCCCCTATACCTTTTGATTTTACCTTCACCACATACCACCAAATGAAAAGTCACTACCACCAAAAGATCACACACACACCTTAGTTTCTTGCCAACAAACATTTACTCTTAAAGGAGTAAGTTTCAACTTTATTTTTTAGTGGAAAAGTTAGAACTCATATGGGTTAGCCTAAGGTAAAACTCACTTGACTTGACTTTCTTGTTCACATAAGTTATACCTTTGATATCTTAAGAGTGTAAGATTAGAAATATTATATAATTATGTTATAATCATGCACATATCATTTTAGGGCCTTATATTACACATTCATTCATATACTTAGCTAGTTTGCTATTTGTATTCTAGAGATATAGGAGATAGTTTTATGTAGATAGCATGAAAAGATGTTGATTAAACTCCCTGAAACTTTAAGTACAATCCATGCTGCCCCCTCCTTGATATGTATCCATCTTGTTTTCACCATGTTAGGTGATGTTGTTGGCTTAAAACAAATAGAAATGTGATTAAAATAAGGAACTACATTAGAATAAGTATTAGATGCAATAAGTTGAAGAAATGCTTAGAAGAACCTTACTCAGCCACAACCTTCATAAAGTTTCAAATTTGTAAATTGATTTATTATCTTAATAACACGATTATTTAGTGTTAAATATGATTTAAGATATAATTTACCAACTTAACTAGGGTAATGATGAGTTAATGGCCTAAACTAGTTAAGTGTTTTAAGGCCTTTAGAATAGTGTTAGTAAACCCATTAATGAAATGAACCAAATTCAAAACACTTAGTAAAATTGGTTATTTAGTGGACCCATTAGGATATTTGGCCCATTGGAGTAAGTTAAAATCAAGTTTAGGGTTCTAGAATACAAATTAGGCCTAAACTAGCTTAGTTAGTTATTAAAGCTATAGAAATATGATTAGGAGCCTAATAAATGAAAAGAACCATATTTGAATCCTAATGGAAAATGGACTTTTCTTAAGGCTTTTAGTGGTTTAAGCCCAAAATAACAAGTGGAATTAGGCTTAAGACCCTAAAATGCAAGATAAGCCCAAAAGCTCTTAAAAGAACCAAGAATAGAGCCAAATAACTTAGTGATCAAATTTGATCCCTAAATTAAAAGGCTTATAAAATAAAATATAAAAGGCCCATCAACTCCAAATGCCTATTAAAGCAATCCCTTATAGGCTACTTAGCAAGCTACGGCCTTAAACTAGTAAAGATGGCTTATTTAGGCGCATAAGAGCAACTCTTAGGCCAAATGTGAAAATTTAAAGTGTTGGGCAGAAAAGTCTACTTAAAATACTTAAAAGGAAGCCCCAAATATTAAGTGCAAGGTTCAAGATCAAAAGTTAAGCCTAAAGCCCAAAACTAGGCCCAAACCCCAAAATTGACCAAACTTACCCTTTGGGCCCACTAACTTCTAAGGCCTAAACCAAAACCTTGCTAATCTAAAAGCCAAAAAATAATATCACCAAATGAAATAACACTCAAAAATGAAGAAAATAGACTTGAGAATATGGAATTTTGATTTAAAATGAGAAAGTTACGACCAAGATATGAAATAAGCGAAAATAGGGAAATTATAGCAAGGCTAGTGAATAGATTACATTTAAAATGAGTCCTATTTACTTTAGTTACCTTACTCTAGTGATTTGGGATACCAAGTTTGAGACTACCGAGGACTACTAGGAGTACTTGACTTCAAGTCTAAGTGAGTATACCGCCCTTATTTTACTTTGTTTTATGCTTGTAGTTAGTGTACTATCTAATTATATATGATAATGAACTTGATGTACGTTGGGGTATATGAGAACTTATGTGTGCCTGTTTTGGTTAAACTATGCTTACAAAATATCTTAAGATATTTCAAACACCCTTGTTTGTTGCATTAGAACATAGGGCATTAAAGTGTTTAGAATATTGCTTGACCACCCCATAAATCTAAAATTAATAAATATACGGCCTCTAATTAAACTAGAAATGCATTATATCTTATAACATAAGTTAAAGGGCATCAGCACCATGCAATAGAGCGGGAGATTATGCTTGGATGGATCCATCTTGATATAATGCATTGTGATTGTTTATCTTACAATGTATTTTGCACAACATGTTTTTACCTCAACCTTTGGGAATTACTAGGCTCTAGAGAGTGTTACCTTCTGCTTGAGGGCGAGTTGTGTCTACTGTTGAAGGTGGTTATATTATTGAGAGATTTCCTAATAGACATGGATACCCGGGTTCTAACATGCCTAAATACTTCCTAACCTAAGCAACGGTAAGCATTAAAACCATGCTGTATACAATTACCAACAAACTGTAATACATTTTGCATTGCTTATGCTTTTACATGCATTCATATGTTTGATAAATAATTTGCTTGTTATTGTCTAAAGGTAAGGTATTAAGGTTACTTACTAAGCTGAATGTAGCCTACCCCTAATAATTTCTTTTATAAGTCTAATGAAGCTAGGGCTAGGTTAGGATTTTGAGTGTAGAGTGTTCTAGCAGGCAAAGAAAGTAGAATATAAGTTTAGGAAAGTAAGTGGTATAGTCGAATTAAACTTTTAAAGTATTTAGTAGCATTATGATTGTCAAGATATAGATACCCTTTCTTGTTGTTTGGTAGGTGATTCCGACTCTTTATGATTTTAGTGATTGTGGATTGTTGAATCACTTGTAGACATATACATATATATATATATATATATATATATAGTTAAGAAAATATATGTAATTTGAATAAGCATCCCTAGAAACTTATTAGTTAGAGCCTTGCAACCTCTTACGTGTAAGGTGGTCTTTATATCATGAGTGCACATGTGATATGAAGATTTTAGGAAAAACTACTAGGCTCCCTTCAAGGTTGCTACACTTAAGTCTAATTCGACATTTCTACTAAAAAACTATTGTAATATATACACATTATGCCAAGAAACTTTTAATGTATTTTGAATATTATAAATAAAAGGCAAGTATTTATTGTATGTGTATAATTTTCTACTCATATGTTTTATAATAAGGTCTCATAGATAATTAAAGTGTGTATAGAATTATAATAAAGGTATATTAGTAGTGATATTCCATGACATCGTATTATTTAAAAGTTGTCATTGGTTAGATAAATTTCCAAAGGGGACATAGATATTTAAACCAACATATTGTATAACTAAGGTCATTTTTCAGTGAACTGAGGGAAAGGTATCTAAGTTATAGAAGTGGGTGGTACCTAAAGTTAAGTAGGTATACTAGATATGACCTACAAATAGAGGATACCACATGTTTAATGCCATTAGTCGCTCATTTGTATGAACAAGCATAAATAATCCTTAAACTTAGGGCATTTATATATCCTATATATGCAATATTGTGTTTTCATGCCATTAAATGCAATCTTAATTTAGATTGTAAATAATATAGTTATTGGGTAAGGTATGAAATATAGCAACGTTAATGATAAGTTAAGATAGAATTCATCACTCTCTTAGATTAAGAAGTCAATATCCAGGGCAGCTTGGTTGAGGTAATCATGACTCATAATCACTTAGCCATGGCAAGTTTTATTGAGTCTAACTTATCTCGGAAACCAAGTAAAATTATTAAATATTGATGACACTACAAACAATGGTTTAATAAGGATATCAATTGATGAAAAGATTTAACTAAGTAGCAATTGGTTGGTTGTGGTATTTTCATTCAGAACTTTCTATTGCATTAGGTAGCTAGCAATTATTACTAGATGATTATTTTAGTTTGTATATGAATAGACATTATCTATATGTATAGAAACCATGAGGGTATCACGAAATAGCATAATTGATAGGAATAAGATAACTAACTAGAAATTTTTAGTAGATACGAAAATTATATCAATTTTTTATTCGAGGTTAGAATTAATTTATCCTAAAAATAATAGAAGAATTATTTCTAAGTGAACAATATTATGTCAGTTCAAATGAAGGGATTAACATCTTAAATTTCCTTTACATATGTAGGTCCCATGTAAGATATAAAAAGGGTCAAAAGGTGGTAGGGCGGAGGTTAATTGATATATTTGACAAAAATTTAAACTTTTTTATTTTTGAAACAGATTCCTTTTTTAATAACTTTAAATGGCATAAAAAGTGGTTGTTAATTGATGTTAATTATTAGGCACAAATAGAATAGAACAAATAATAAAATGCAGAAAATTAAATAGGATAGAGTAAGAAACTTAGGCAACAATTTAAAGAGATTTAGCCTTATGCTTACTACTTTATTTCAAGTCTACAATAGAGGACTTAGCCTACCTTACTGATATTGATCCATTAGTCTAATACTTCAATAATAAAAAGTTAAAGTTAGAGTATACAAGGAAAATGGTCTATATCTATCCTATCTCACTAGCTTCACTCTAAGTTAATCATAGGCCTACAAAGAACACTCTAACCTTACACTCACTAAATTACACTTTCTCAACAATTATTACAAGTTATGAGATTATATAGTAAAATAAATATCTCTAAAACATTCACACAAATATAGAACTGTAGAGTGAAAATTCTATTTTAGCATGATTTTTAACTAAGTTTCAAATAGCCTACTCTTGTAAATGATGAATAACAAAGTGCTCTGTTCTGAGTGTGTTTCTTGTTTCTTTTAGCAGCTCAAAATATATTCTATTGGTCCTTTGAGTAATAGCCAGAAAATGGATAGTTCCAATATTTTATGGAGAAAAGAAATTTGTTTCAAGCTAATCTCATCTTTTGGTTGAATAAAGATCCTAAGGAAAAAGGAATTTAACCATTTGAAAAATTTTGAACACTTGCTATTTTCTCCTAATGTAGTTCATATAGAGCTTGATCCCCTTTTTGACTGTTACAACTCATAATATTTGATAAGGATAATTAAAAAATTTTATTTAAAATTTTGAAATCTAAATATCTTGAATATATTTGATCTTATCTGGTTAGATCTTGAATTCTTGTGCAATACCCTTTGATTTTAGAAAATTATTGATTTCTTTCACATTTGATTTAGAGGAAAATATCCTTTAAAATTCTTCACATGTATATCAAAATAGCCAAGCCTGATCCTTCAAAGCATATTAGAATTGATTTAAAACTGATTCGTCCTTGTCATCCCATGTTGCAAATAAAATTTGAATTGTTTAGCTTTATCTTAAAAATTATAACTCAACCCTCTTTGAATTTGAAAACCATCTCCTTTATCAAATCTTAGGATTTAACTTCCTAGAATGTCTCACTTAAAAAAATTGTCATTCAACATGATATCATATTTCCAAAGCAACAAATCTACTAAACATCAATTTATTCTTGACTTTTTTTAAACTTTGAATTTTAACCTTCCTATCATAATTGCATGCTTGCTATTTCTAATAACCTTACATCTATGTTAGTTTAATAATCTTCCAAACTGATCTTACATATAATTACTCAAATCTATTCTTCAAGATTGATTTTAATAAGCTCAATATAAATGCATCTTCAAATCTGCAATGACTTAGACCAACTTAGTGGAACTGAATTGTTCATATTTCCTTAATATACTCAATAAAAGTGGAACTAGGTCTTCATTAAAAATTTTTCCAACTTAGATAATTTAAAGATTGGCTCAAGATAACTCTCTAATTGAGATTTTGAGTACTGTTAGTATGATCTTGTTCTTTTGCTAATTTGCTTTTAGACCTACATTCTTACATACATTTCGACCAAGCAATTTTCAAACCTTATTTACTTTCTCAATTTAACTTTACTCAAAATTGTCTTGCACACTCATCATATTTTTTTAGACATATCTTAACCTTTTTGTTATCATCAAAATTGGTTAAGAGAGAACTCAATATTCTCCCCCTTTTTTTATGATAACAAAACTTCATTTAAGAGTAGAAACGTTTATCAATTTCCAAAACATAACATCAACTAATCAAGATCACAATTCTCTAAATATATTAGCATCATATATTAACCAGTTTATTCTTTTGTCCATATTTTTAAGATTTATTTCAAATTCTTTCAGTTTTTATTCATGAGGATGTTTTTGTATTCTTAATTACTCCCCCTTTTTATTATTATTTTTCACTTGAATTTTATCCCACTGAATAATTGACATACAAATGAAGGAATTGAGTTCAAACAAGCAAACGTAAGTATAAACCACACAAATTTCCTAGAGAAGGGGTTAGTAGTTAATAAGATTGTCTAAAAGATACTGTCACGAACTGAGGACGGCCTAGTCGTGGCAGATGCCGTATACTGTATAAAAAACCCTTGATTAGTTACCCTTCCAATCAAGAACTCTTCACACAATATACAAGGCTCTACAACCACTAGTTTCCAAAGAACATCCAGACTCACATGATATCATTACACAAACATATTCATATAAAATTTAAGTTACAAAGCTTACACTACACAGCGTTTAAGTATGTCTAGGTCCATAATAATAAGATAAACAAAAGTACATGAGTAGAAGTCTACATAAACTGTTCTCTCAGTACACATAACAGCTCGTTCTTGCCCAAGTCCCCAAGCTAACCTGTGGTATCCCTCGTCCTGTCTCTACGAACAGGCTATCCTGCAATAAAAGTCTAAAGGGGTGTAAGCCTAAGCTTAGTGAGCAAAACCTTCAGCCACAGCACAAGCAAGTTATAAATACATTATATTTAAGCATATGAATGAATGATCATCCAGAATGCCAAACAATACGTATAATTAACTAGTTCATATACGTAACTCAGATTTAACACCCTCCGAAGTCAAGGTTGGAGTATACACGGCACCAATCAGATCCGTGTATTATACTAGAACTTACTTTACTACGGAACTCCACATTCCGTACTTATATCAAATAATTTTTTTATTTTCGGAAAAACCCAAGTTCTAGTATAATTGTGAGTGGGCCCCCGCAGTCCACACTCACCCCTAAACGGAGGCCTCTAGACTCGACCCTTAGCCAAGCGGTTGGCGCCTCCAATGCCTATTGTTCCCGCGGGCCAAGGTAAGGTCATTTTGTATGAGTGCACCGTACAGAACCAAATAAATAAATAATATCAACCCCCGAATGGCCTCTCTTTACCTCCGTGTGATGTGACAGCCGGAATAGTATCCATGCTATGCATGTTAATGCATGTCCTAATTTCTTTTTACAGGCTGAGTATATTTAGGTTCAAATTATGCTATGACCATCCAGTTGTGCACACAATCATTTTCTATACTACCATGCAACAAACATAGCATTATCAATACTTAAGATAAGTTCACAATTCAAGACATACCAACATACACAGGCATTTTCCCAAACCCCACACAATAGTCAATTAACAATATTATTTAAGTCCACTATTTACAATCACAAAACAAGCGTGGAATCACTGGGTAAATATTCACTTGGCCACAGTGATTTGCCCTAATCGTAGTAATCGATTGGGAGGTCCTCGTTCACCTCGGGGTCACCTGATCATTATGTGATAACATCGCTAATAAGTATTTGAATTAACTAATAATTCTAAACATTTAATTACCTAATTCTACTTAGACTACTATTAACTTTTACCCGATTAGACTTTATCATTAATTGTATATAACTTTTTCGTTTTATTTCTGATATTTATGAATTTATAGTCGTTTTTCATCGTTTTCGGACGTATATTCATACAGTAATATCTGTTTTGGATGTTAAGATCCCTATTTTACATTATGAACTAAATTTATAGAAATTTTTAGCTATAATACTTAAGTATTCTTATTACCTATATTTATATCCTTTATTCCTTAAATTCTTATAATTTAGGGATTTACTTTGTTATTACTAATTCATATACTAAATTAGGTATAATCTAATTTAGAAGGTGTATTAGGATTTTCTAATTTAAGTATCTAGTTACATACACTTTTCTTATTTTTCTTATTTTCTAAACCTATGCTTATGTCATTGCTTACATCATCCTTTCTTTATGTCATTGCTTATGTCATCTTTTCTTTATGTCATCATATGCTTATGTCATCTTCCACCTCATCATTTGATTACATAAGCATTACCTTATGCTTATGTCATATGTACATTTGTCCCTTACTTATACTTATATACATATGCCTTATACTCATACTTATGTACATATGTCTTATACTTATACTTATGTACATATACCTTATACATACATATACTTATACATCTACATATACTTATACCGTATTTATACATGTATACCTACTCATATACCTATACGGTTGGATACGTATTTCTATACTAAAAATTCGTATGCCAAATTTTCCCTTAAGAAAATCCTCTCAATTTCATCCTTTTGCATTTCTATGTATGTATTTAGTATAGTATACACATATATAGTTAGATATAGTCTTAAGTTAGGTTATGTACATGATAAATACTTATGTATAAAGGTTCATATACTTGTTATCTTTTGGTATTTCTTTATGTACACATATCTAAAAGTACATACACATGTATTCCTTCCATTTCCTTCATCATTCTTCATTTTCTATACTTAAAGATGGAAACTTTGTTTCCTCTTTGTCAAGACATCACTAAACACCTAACTACTTATCTAATCTACCTAATTAACTAACTAATGAATAACATAAAGTAACATAAAACAAGTTAAGAACATACCTTTAATTGTGTTGAAGTTTATGGAGACAAAAGTAAAAGGAATGAAAGTGAAAGAGGGGAGGGATGTTCACGGCATGAAAGGGAAGTTTTGTTTTTGTTTCTTTTGTTTTGTTTTCAATTATGGAAGACAACAAATGGAGGAGTCTAGAAGGATGAGAGGTGGACGGCAACAAATAAAAGGGAAGGGAAAAGAAAAATCAAAAGGAAAAGAAAAGAAAACCATCATTAAGAACTAAGATATTTTCCTTATCTCTTAAAACCTTGGACTTTTCAAAATGTTGACTTTAGTCAACATGTGTTGACTTTGTCAACCCTTTGACTTTGGTCAACATGCATTACCTTAGTCAACATTCCTTAAGTATGTGTAATTTTGTGCACATAATATAGTAATTAAGGGAAATTAGAGGAAAAATGAAGGAAATGAGATATTTGATGAATTGATTAGTAAACATTGTTGATGAGATCTTACTTTAAGTCTTTATAGCCTATATATCTCATTTGATAAACTACTTTGAATAACAAATGCAAAAAGTACCAATTTAAGTGTTAAGGTTCACTACATATAACTTAATCTTCAACTATTATCCTAACTCTAAGTGAAACTATCTTAATCACTTACTTAAGAAGGAAATATAATCTATGACTCATTATCTTAATTTCTAATGGATTACTTAAGGATTCAAAGCATATAAGTATGAATGAGGGTCATCTCTAACCCTATACTAATAGTTTAGCAAAATATAAGCATTATTTTATCAATTAGGGTTTTAGGGTATATCATGTTGGATTAGTACACATATGTCTTTAAGATAATCATTTTTAGAGTTTCTATCACTTTTGAATAAAATCTTTAGCATTTAGAAACATTTAGGGTAGAAAAATTCTTTACGCGATTGAGTGATTCTTTTAGGGTTTTCACTTTCATTAGCCATGTCGACTCCTAAATTGTCTAACATAGTTGAGTCTATTTCAAAAACTAAGTGGATAATTTTAGGGGTTCACAGATACCCTTAGTATTGGCAAGATAACTAACCCTAAACCTAAAAGACTACTCTAAAAAATTCTAACTCAAACTCCTAAAACCCTAAATGGCAGTCCAAGCCTTAGTATGACTCCTATACTCAAAAGCCTTAAAATACTATAAATGAAAACCAATAACTAATGTTAACTCCTAAGGTCAACTTAATCTAACAAAACTAACTCTAAACCTTAATGGGAAAGAGACTGATAGTTAAAGCCCATAAGAACTCCCTAAAATCGATAAAGAGTAAGTTAAACCAAAAATGAATATTAGTACAAATAATTCTAACAATGAATTTAAAACCTTAAAATGAATACTATATTCCTTAAATGAGCCTTCGAGCACTAAAATCCTAATTGAAACCTTAATACGTATAAGCCTTTAAATTGTGAAACCCTAATATACAGTCTAAAACCCTAATCCAATTAAGATTAGGAAACTTAATTATACCTTAATTTAATAATCAGGTTTTACATAATTAACTATATGTTAAGAGTGATTAATCATATAAAGCCAAAGGAATTATATGAAAATATCTCTTTAATAATACCAACCTTATACTTGAGGAGACAATATGAATCCTATAAACTTTTGGATTCAAACTCAAAGTCAAATACAAGAGTTAATAAGTAATCCCTAGAATCGCTCAATATGTAATAATAAATGATATAATAATAAAATCCATAAATTAAACAATTTAACCCAAAATAATAAGTCATAAACCTTTAGTAATAAAGTTAGAAAACCTTCTAGAGAGTAAAACCCTAAAACCTTAATCGTACATGTAAAACCCTAATACCAAGGAAACCTTAAAACGATTGAAAAATATCAATAAACTAAGTAAAACCTTAATTGGAAGTCGAAATCCCTAATTCAACTAATAAACCCTAAGTATATCCTAAACTATTCACTAATCTCTAATAATTTCTCCAATCGTAAATAATTTCTCTAATGGCTAGGAAACCTTAAATTGCCAGCCTTATATGCAGTTCAAAAACCCTAATTGGTCTTAAATAATAAAGCATTGTCAAAGTAATATAGGTAAATGAACTTAATTAAAGTAATAAAATATGGCAAGACCCTAGTTACACTCTAATTAGGCCCAAAATGCTTAATCAAGTACAGTTGCAATTAATTAGCTTAATTACCCTTTAATCCATCTACTAATTCTCATTACATCTTAATTAGTAGCAAGTTAAACTTAATTAAGAAGAAAAGACAAAAGGTTAATTGGGAATTAAAGGACACTTGTCCTTAAAGAGACAAAATCCTCCCTTATTTAGCAAAAAACAAATAAGGTACAATGGTACTAAGAGAAGACCATGTACCCTTGTTTCAAATTAGCTACCTCTTATCCCCCTTAATCAACCATCAATATCCACCATTTCACTCATTCAAAACCGTCATTTAACCTCATTCTTCACTCTTTACCTTAGGAAACACCCTTGAGAAACCTAAGCAAAAACTAAAGGAAAAAGGGGAAGAAAACAAAAAGAGCTATCGAAGGTCCTTATGTACATTAGTGCCATTTTCTTTTAACACAAACATATAGCTACAAATCAAAAATTGCCATAGACACTAAAGTTTTTTACCGACAAACATTATTCTCAAAGAAGCTCTTTTTGACTTCATTTTTAAGTGAAAAATTTGGAGTTTGTGTAAACCAATATAAGGTAAAACATACCTAACATAAGTTTTCTATTTACACTAGTTTTATCTTTGATATCTTCATAATTTAGGATTAGAAATACTAGACAAACATGTTATAATCATGTAGATGTCATTTTAGAGCCTCATAATTATACCTTCATTCATGTACTTAACTAGTTTGTTAATTACATTCTAGAAGTGTAGGAGATATTTTTATGTAGATAACTTGAACAAATGTTGATAGAACTTCATGAAACCCTAAGTACCATGCATGCTGCCCCTTCCTTAGTGAATATCCACCTTGCTTTCACCATATTATGTAATGTTATTAGCTTAAAATAAGAAGAAGTGTGATTAAAATAAGGAAACACAATAGAATAAGTGTTAGATGGAAAAAGTTAAAGGAAAGCTTAAAAGAGCCTTACTTGGCAGCCACATTCATGAAAGCTTCAAACCTGTAAATTTTGATTTATTAGCTTAATAACATGATTATTTAGTATTAAGTATGATTTAAGACTTAATTAACTAAGTTGCGTAGGGTAATGATGAGTTAATAGCCTAAACTTGTTAAGTTGGTGTTTAAGGCCTTAGGAATAATGTTAGTAAACCCATTAATGAAATGAACCAAATCCAAAACACTTAGTAAGATTGGTTATTTAGTGGACCCATTAGGATATTTGGCCTATCGAAGTAAGTTAAAATCATGTTTAGGGTCCTAGAATACAAATTAAGCCTAAATTAGCTTAGTTAGTTATTAAAGCCTTAGAAATATGATTACAAGACCAATAGATGAAAAAAAAAAGATTTGAATCCTTATAGAAAATGGAATTATCTTAAGGCTTTTAGTAGCCTTAAGCTTAAAATAATAAGTAAAGTAAGGCATAAGACCCTAAAATGCAAGATATGCTCAAAAACCCTTAGAAGAACCAAGAGTAAAGCCCAATAACGTAGTGATCAAATCAAAAACCTAAACTAAAATCCTAATAAAATAATATATAAAAGGCTTATTAAGTCTAAAAGCCCATTAAAGCTATCCCCTATAGGCCCCTTAGTAAGCTCAGGCATTAAACTAGTAAAAATAGCCCATTCAAGCCTATAAGAGTAATATTAAGGCCTAAATTAAAAGTTATAGAATTTGATAAAAAAATTAAACTTAAAATACCTAAATAAAGCCCTAAAATGTCATATGTAAGGCTTAATACCCAAAATTAAGCCCAAAGCCTAAAGCCCAAAATTAGGCCCAAAATCTTAAAGTAGTCAAATAAACACCAATGACCAATGAACTTGTTTGAACCAAACTAAATTATTACAAGTCCAAACACCCAAAAAATACCTCACCAAATGAAATAACACTCGAAAATGATTAAAATTAACTATAAGATTGCAAAATTCTAACTTAAAATGAGAAAGTTATGACCATGATACAAAATAAGCGGAAATAGGGAAATTGTATTGTGGTTAGTAAATAGAATACATTTAAGATGAGTCTTATTTACTTTAATTACCATACCTAAGTGATTTATGATACTAAGTTCGAGACTACTAAGGACTACTAAGAATACTAAACTTCAAGCTAAGTGAGTATCCTACCCCCTATTTTACTTTGTTTTGTACTTATAGTTAGTATACCATCTAATTATGTATGGGAATTGAACTTGATGCATGTTAAGGTATATAGGATCTTGTGTGTGGCAATTCTAGTTGACCTATGCTTGCAAAATATCTTAAGATATTTCAGATACCCTTGTTTGCTGCATTAGAACATAAGGCGTTGGAGTGTCTAGAATATACTTACTTAACTACCCCATGAATCCAGAATTAATAAAAATTCAACCTCTAATTAAACTGGACATACATTACATCTTATAGTATGAGTCAAAAGGGCATCAGCACTACGTGGTAGAATGGGAGATCATGCTTAGATGGATCCATATTGATATGATGTATTGTGATTGTTTATCATACGATGTATTTCATGTGATATGTTCTTGCCTCGACCTTTGGGAATTACTTGGCTCTAAGGAGTGCCACCTTTTGCTTGTAGCCGAGCCATTTCTATTACTAAAGGTGGCTATATTGTTAAGAGATTTCGTATTGGATGTTGATACCTAGGTCTTGACGTGCCTAAATATTTCCCAACCTAAGTAATGGTAAGCATTAAAATCGTATTGTAAACAGTGACCAGCCGACCGTATACATTGTTTGCATTGCATTTGCTTGTATATGCATTCATATACTTGATAAATAACTTACTTGTTATTGTTTAATGGTATGATAAGAAGGTCACTCACTAAGCTGGATGTAAGGTGTAGTTTACACCCTAATAGTTTCTTTCATAAGTCTTACAAAGCTAGGGCTAGGCTAAGATTAGAATTTAGAGTGCTCCATTAGGTTGAGAAAGTAGAATATAAGTTTAGAAAGGCAAGTAGTATAGTTAAATTAAAATTTTAAGATATTTAGTGGCTTTATGATTGTCAGGTTATAGATACCCTTTCTTATTGCTTAGTAAGTGATTCTGACTCATTACAGTTCTAATGACTGTGGATTGTTGGATCACTTATATATACATACATATATATATATTATACATATATCTATATATATATCTATATAGTTAAGTAGATGCATGTAAAAGGAATAAACACTCTTAGAAAGTCACTAGTTAGAGCCTTACAATCTTTAACTTGAAGGCAATCTTTATATCATAAATACACACATGGTATGAAGATTTTAGATAAGACTACCAAGCCCCCTTTTAAGGTGTTATAGTGAGGAGAAATCTACATTCACTCATTGAAAAACACATCACTGAGCATATGATAAATTACATTAGATACTTGAAAATAAAGGATAGGCATTGTCTATTTCAAGAATAGACATAAATAACTAAAGTAACTGGACTGGACTAACATGACATAAGATTAGTTAAAAGATACAAAAGACAAACTAGATCATAGACCTAACAAAAATTGAATATACTAAACTAAAGTAGACATGGTACATGTTGTACTAAAAGACTACTTCCTTGGTTGAGTTTTCTTGTAAGCAACAGATTTGGTCCTTTTGTATTTAGCAACTAGACTTCCTTGTTTTGATGTAGATGGAGTAGGCATAATAGTAGGAGCTACTATCTGAATGGATGAAAGGAATAATGATCTTGGTACATATGGTACCAAATCAAAAGATACTCCTTAACTGGATTCCAGGTTAGGCTTAGAAGTAACAAGCTCAACATTAGTTTCATGATTGGATTGAGTTGTAGGAGGTGCTTAGATTCATGATAAAGAATAGTGAACAAGTGATGGAATTTGAGGCTGATCAGCTAGTTGGGTATCTAAGTTTAGAGATAAACTTTTCTCCAGTGGTTTTGGCTCAAATTTTCCTTGATCCTTCTATTTTCCTAGTCTTTCTTCTATTATTTTGTTAATGAGTTTTTCTAGATCCAATTTACTTAGGTTAACTAGATTAACAAAAGATTGTCCTACATCTACTGCCACAACTTTTCAATCTCTTTCTGACTTAGATTTCGACTTTGTCCTGGTCTTCTTTTTCCCAATGTTGAGTTCTCCCCTATAATTGGCACATATTGCTTTTTCTACTACTTGTTTCACCTAATAGGCTTCTTTCCCTTTCCTTTAGGATCCTCAACTAGTCTTTCTTACTCACTTCCTAAAACCTCAAAGTCATCAAATTTTAGGCCTTACACTACATTCTCGCCCTTAATCCCATATGCTTGAAAATTAGCTTACTAATTTTCTTGCTGGGTAAAGGCATTTTAGAGGTTTTCAGCACTTCTATCTCTTTGAAACTAACTAATTTCATAGAACTACTGCAAAAAGGTTAGCTGCCTTTATTTCTTTTCATGTGCCTCAAAATTTGACTACTTATATCTACATCCCTTTTAAGCTTCACAACTAGCATTATCAAGGCATCTTTTGCAAATATGATTGTAATACTACCTTTCTTGTGCAATGTACAACTGACAACTAACTTATGTAACAACTTCACTATTAGTTCAAAATCAAATATAAAGACATTGCTTTCATCACTAACTGCAACCCCATCATTCAACATATTAAACAACTCCTTTTTTGACAATTTAGCCAATTTACTATCATCTTTCACATCATTTAGTCCAAAACATTTAACCAAATCCTTTCTAGTTAATATAACCTTCTTACCCCTAATTTTTTACTTAGCAACTTCCTTCTCACTAAACATCAAGTTCTTATAAAATTCAACTACTCTCTCCGTACATAACTTCATCAATGTCACACAATTTTTTGTACCCTTAGAACTCTACCATCTTATCATAACATAAAGCACTTATTGAAAAATGTGAAAAATCGAAATAATATGATTGAATGGTATAATATCCCAAAACCCCAATTTGCTAGCTTTTAAGTAATTCATAACCTTTATAAAGAAATATGTACTTATAAGTTAGGTCAAATGTATGAAACATTCTATATTGGCTTCACTAGTGACACAAGATAGTATATAAAAGTAATTTATATTCATTTAGCACTTAATAAGATAATATTGGCATGTAGGATCACTTGGAAATGATACCTAGTTGGCCGGGCATCTCTTCATTGGATCAATTAGAAGTATTCACAAGGATGGGAATATCGAAATTACACCTAGAATTGAATATGCAATCATATAAATTAATAAGGAATCAATTGAAAAGTTTAGTGCTTGATAAATACTCTAAAAATTATAATTTATAACAACATTCTTGGAATTAAATTGAGCTTTCATGATTAGGTAATAAAAATTAAAAATATCAGCTGTATAAATTTAATGTTTTAAATTAAATTCATTTATATGCAATTTTCTTAGCTCTATTAAGTTTATTGGGTCTAGTCGTTGCAATATAAAGATTCGTAATTTTAGATATAACTTATGATAAATTTTTTAGAACCAAGTATGTGACATTAATAATTAATATTAGTGAGTCAATGTACATATAAGAAGTAAATGAATAAGTTCTAAGTAACTAACGAAACTTATCTATGTATTATATTACTAATATTTTATTAAAAATCATGTAAAAAATTACTCGAAATAACAATATATGAGAAAAGAAAATTGCTATTATGAATAGCTCTTTACTAATAATGTTGGTGATGCAAAAAAAAGGAATATTTTTTAAATATTCTAGAAAATTAAGATAAATATTAAATAAAATATAATAATTTCCAAAATATCTCAAAGAAAAAAGGAATTAAAAAAAAAAAGAATAAAATTGCCTCGAATTAAGGTGATGGGAATTTAGCCTATCAATATGGCTATGCATCATGCCATAATAGGGAACAAATGAGAGAGAGAGAGAGCAAGAAGAAGAAGAAGAAAAAGGAAAGGCGGGATTTCAATAATTTAATTTTTTTGGTATATGATATTTCCAAGTAAACTTGTTCATAATTGTAAGTGTTGTCTTATAGTTATCTTATAATTGATATATGATAGCTATATAGGAGATATGTCCACAATCTTATTATTTTTCTAAATAAAGTATTTTATCAATGCAATTTCACAAATTTCTTTTTTTTTTCTCGAATTTTAAACTTAGAATGTTGATAATTATAGGACTTGTATATTATTAGTATCAATTTTTAAAATGAGTGGATCTTCAGTAGTAATCTTTTATCAAAACTATTAAAATTGAATTTTATATTTTTACAAATCTAACATCATTGCTTTAGTAAAAATTTGTGTATATATAATTTTTAATAAAAAGAAGAAGTTTCTAAAGTAAAAGTTCTTTAAAAAAGTAAAAAGTCCTTAAATGATACTAGAAACTAATGTTATATAAATTTCAAATGTAAAGTTAAATTACAATGATATTATATAATATGTATTTATTGCTATATTACGTTAAATTAAAGGAGGTAAGTTTAATATACTAGATAGGTCTCATTCAAGTATTATATTTTAATTTTCACTCTATTTTGTATAAAATATGCTAGATTTGTAACCTTAATAAGGCTTTTGGAAACAATTAACTAAAAGGCTACGTAAGTAGATATTTCTATTTTTGTGTAAGTAGACCTATGTCTACTTAATTTGGAGTTAGTTATGTTGTAAGTTGTAATTATGTACTAGATTGATTGGATACATGGTTCTATTGAATGTGTATTGACTAATTGAAGTGTTTCCTCTTGTATGACTAATTTCTCAATGTATATTTTTGCTTTGGGAACTTTGAAAATGATCGGTCCTTTAAGGTCCTCACCTAAGTGGACCTTATATGAAGGTCAAAATTATAAAGTTTAAATAAAAAACTAGATATAGGTTATCAGATTTTTTATGTTATGGAACTTATGATTCATACCTTATACTAGGTTATTGTATTACTACTGCATTCATGGCACGACATGAAAAGACCTATGGGATAAGTTTCTAAAAGCATGAATATTACTAAATTGGGTTTTGAGTATATAAATGTATAGTGCTCAATCAGTTCTGGCCATTTCATGTGATTTCAACTAGGTCGGCTATATGTTAGATTTCCAAACCATAATAGGTAGTTTTTGTTTTGTAGAGTTTTTGAGGTCTTATACCTAAGTAACTCCTTGTTGCCTCTAAGCATAGGCTAATGCCTCTTTGTGGTTGAATTTGATAAATGCAAAGTTAGGGTCCTACTCCCAAGTAGTATCTTGTTGCCTCTAGGTTCTTAGACATTATATCCAAATACTTGTGTATGAGACTAATAGGATGAGTAAATTATAAGAGCATAGGATATTGGTACTGGTGCATATCACCTGCATGAGCATTGTACGTATTCCATACATAGGTAGTTTGTCTTAGTAACCCTAAATATGAAATTGAATATCTTATGATAATGATATCTATAAATGTGTGTTATGCTTGTTTTTTGTTTTGTTTTTATCCACTCTCACTTAGCTCATAAAGAGTTGAGGGGATACTTATATATTCTCAGGTTATAAAAAAAACTAATTGGGCATCACCACTATCTGGGGAAAAGCTTTTGAGAGTGCATAGAACAGAGTCAAGTACTTTTGAAGAAGCCTTGACATATTTTGATCTTAGCCTTGTGAAGGATCTGTACAAATGTAATGAAAATAAAAAAAAAAATACCGTGTTTTAGGTTTAATTAAATTTAAAGGATGTACTCTTTCGTATAAATAGATGTAAGTTAAATTCAATTGTAGAAATCTTTTGTTATAAATAGAACTTTTGTTGAATATAAATAGGTATTCCTGTGTAATGGTACATCTTTTGCTATGATGGGATGTGACATCCTTCAATTAGTATCAAAACATTAATTATGGACCATAACTGTTAGGTACGTATGAGATGTGTAGGGTAGTTAGGTAATAAGGGGTCATAGTTTAGTAAAACAACTATAGTAGTTATCCATTGAATCTTATGTGGTGATTTAGAAAGGTGATTTGTAGGGGATATGGAAGATCACCAATGAATTCGGTATTTGAGGAGCAAAGAGAAGAATCACCACAATAGCCTCAACGCAGTCCTGAGCAACTACGAAATATAGTGGAATTGGCACAACAGTTTATTACTACATTGGCAAGAGTTGGTAAGGATGGAGATAAGTTAGCTCGAGTGTAACGAATAGTGAAACCATTTGATGAAAAGAACACTGACCCTTTGGTGGCAGAAGAATGGATTGACTCACTAGAGAAAGCCTTTGGAGTTCATGAGGTTGAGGAAAATAAGAAAGTTATGATAGCTGCTATTTTGTTAGATAGATGTACAAATAATTGGTTAGAAGCAAAGAGACGAAATTTACTAGAACCTGTTGGTTGGGCTACATTTAGAAGTGCTTTTCTAGAACACTATTTTCTTGAGTGTATAAAGGAACAAATGTGTGAAGAATAATATAAGCTAAGGCAACGAGGTAGGACATTTGAAGAATATGAAAGGGAATTCAATAGGTTACTAAAGCTTGCTCTTGAAGCCATGTAGAACACTAAGGTTTCTAAAATTAAGTGGTTCAAGCCTAAGCTTGACTTTTATTACTAAGAAGAGTTGAAGAGGAGTAAGGTAGAAGCATCTGCTGCTATTATTAATAAAACTCATTTAATTGAACAAGCTTGTAAACTTTGACAAGTCATAGATGAGATTAAGAATAAGAAAAGGAAGTTAGTTGTTGGTTCAAATAACAAAAATAAGCTAGCTAAAGTAAACAAGTGCATTCAATCTACAAGGGGAAACAGAAGGCCCCTATTAGAAATATAGTCATGTTGGAAGTGTAATGGTAAGCATCAAGCTTAGGAATACCCAAAATTGAGGTGGGAGTGCTATAGGTATGGCAAAACTAGGCATTTGGCCAAGCAATGTCAAAAACTTGATTTAAGGGGTATATATTGTTATTGATGCCATTAGGGGGGGGGGGGGGCATATTTTTCAACAATATGTAAGCTAGCAACAACAAGGATAAGTTTAGTAGCAAAACCAAACTAATAAATTAAGTCTAAGTAATAGGAATAATCAACCTAAAGAGGAAAAACCTAGGCTTAGGGAGCAAGGCAATGTGTATGTTATCTAACAAAACGAAGCTAGAGATGACTAAGGTGTAGTAGGTATGACCTTCAAATTTGATAACTTAGAGTGTATGTGTAATTGGTAATTGGTAGCTGATAAATAAGAAGTACTTAAAAATTGTAATATGGTTGTAATTAATTGCTTTAGGATTGGTATGTGTAGGAGATAGTTATGCCCATACTCTATTTGATATTAGAGGAACATATGTATTTCAAAAGAATACCATGATAGAAATAAACTTTATGTAAAAACCTTAGTTTATGAATTAGTATGTTATAACCCCCCCTTAGAGGAGAACAATGGGTGCAACATAAGTTAAAGGAAGGGTAATACAAGTTTAGATACTCATAAGATGATTATAGAGTTGGTTGTTTTGGGTATGAAAGGATTCAATGTAATACTAAGGGTAATGGAGCAAATGATCATTGTATGGAAAAGATGGCAGCATTTAAGTGGCCTGATGAGAAGGGAATTGTAGAAGATTCATATAAACTTAAGTGTTTAGGGAAGTTGTCAGCAGAAAAATAACTTGTAAAGGAGGAGTTGAAAGTAGATATTGGAGGAGATCCTGATAAGTATGTGCATGATGTAATGAGGCTGGTTAAAGTTGTTATTAGAAGGAATAGAATGGTAGGAAAGGATGAAGGTGGATAATTAGGAGTTAGTTCCGAGAATAAATGAGAATTTTTATTGGAAGCAAAATTAGAGACTAATTCAAAGGTTGATCTTATATAGAATGAGATTATGATTCATGAGGTAATAGCTAATTATGAGATGGAGGAGTTAAAAGATGATAAAGTATATGATGTTAATAGGAAATACAACTATAACACTACAAGAATATACCTTTCATGTACCCTTAGCACATGTGATAAGAAAGAAGAGAATGGCAAGTCTATTACTTTCATGATTATTTTGCTAAAATAAGCCATGTTTGTTATGGCTCTCGAGTCTTACATAACAAAGTTTCCTATCCTTATGAATTTTGTCATATTAGTTGTCAACTAGACAAGTGTCCAGTATCTTTATGAGTCTCCTTCATTAAAAGTTGTGCCAATTTATGTCAAATCCAATCAAGTTGACTTGGTTTGTGTCATTCTCTATCTCTTTAGTATATAAGTTGATGAAAACTTTAGATTTACTAAACTCATTCTTGCTGATATATGTGTTAACTATAGAAAGTGCCCATGATCTTAACTATGACCAGTAAGCAACGACCATGGTCTATGACCCATAGACATGAAGAAATTGAATTTGTTATGATCATCTCAAGTGGAAATTAGGACTTTAACAATGCATAGAAGATAGGGATGAGGTGAAAGGATATGTTGACAAGCTATGGAACAAACAATTAATTAATGGAAGGGATGACTATGAGCTTTATAAGACTAATTAATACAAGAGTCTAAACTAATTGAAGGAATGAAATGAGGATTGAGTAAAAGTACTAGTTTAGATGGTGATAAAGGAGTGATATTAGAGCTTTAGATTGTTAGAGATATGACGAACCTACCAAAAGATGAGATGGGGTAGAACTTGGATAGGTTAGCAAAAGGTAGTTAATAAAAGAATTAAATCCTAGATGGTATATGTACTTATATTTATTTTGATAAGGTATTCTTCCAAACTTATGACTGACTTGAGAAATGTTGACAAGAAATATTTTATAAATCTATATAATTAATAGTTATTACATAAAGGTACATATTTCAACTACTAAAATGTGTAAATAAATATATAGACAAATGTTCACTTTTTAAATGAGAAATTTACATGGATTTAGTTAAATGATAAAACTTAGGTAGCATTAAATAATTTATAAATAAACTTTCCTATAATTACAAAGTAGACACTAATGGCTAAATAAAGACTTAGCCACCATATTTTCACCACACCATTAGACCAAATATAAATAGGAATGGTGCTATAAATCCAATGTTATTACCCCTATAATTTCTTAGTTTGATCACAACATTATATGTTTACTAGAAATAAAAACATACCATTTGTATTTAGAAATGAATTCTTAGATAAAGGTTTAGAATATGAAGCTTTCAAATAAAATTTAATCAATGAGGAATAGTTGGAAAAAAATCAAGGTAGTTTTATTATTAGACAATGGACACCCTATTCGGACCACTATAAAAAAGTTTTGAGGAAGAAACTCTTTGAAGTGACAAAGAATGTAATACTACACAATCCTAATCTACTAGCCTTCAAGTAGTTTATATCCTTTATAGATATATATGTACTTATAAGTTAGGTTAAAGGTATGAAAGAGTCTATACTAGCTTTACTAGTGACACAAGATAATATATAAGAGTAATTTATACTAATTTAGCACTTAACAAGATAATATTGGTATGTGAGATCATTTAGAAATGACACCTTGACGGCCAGATATCTCTTCATTAAATTGATTGGAAGTATTCACAAGTGTAGAAATGTCTAAATTACATCTAGATTTGGATATGTAATTATATAAATTAATAAGAAATTAATTGAAAGGATTAGTGCATGAGACACACTTTGGAAATTATGATTTATACTAACGTTATAAGAATTAAGATGAGTTTCCATGACTAAATAACAAAAATTAAAAGAAGTAACTTTATAGCTTTAATAATTCAAATTAAACTCATTTATATGCAATTTTCTTAAAACTATTAAGTTTACCAGATCTAATCACTGTAATGTAGAGTGTCATAATATTAGATATAGATTGTAATGAATCTTTTAGAACTAACTACATGACCTCAATAATCAATATTAATGAGTAAAATTACATATAAGAAGTATATGAATAAATCTTAAATAACTAAAAAAACTTATTTATATAATATATTATTAATATTTTACTAAAAATCACATCAAAATTTACAAAAAATAACAATATATGGAAAAAGAAAATTGAGCCTATGAATAACTCTTTACTAACAATGTTTCCAATGAAAAGAAGGAATATTCTTTCAATTTTCTAAAAATTATGATAAGTATTAAATAAAATATAATAATTTCCTAAAATATCTTAAAGGAAAAAGGAATTAAAAAAAAAATAAGAACCAAACCGCATTGAACTAAGGGGATGGGAATTTGGCATATAAATATGGCTATGCATCATGGCATAACAAGAAACAAACAAGAGGAAGAGAGAAAGAGAGAGAGAGAAAGGACAAGAGAGTGACAAAGAACGAAAGTAAGGAAAAAAAAAGAGGAAGAAAGAAAGAAAAAGAAGAGGAAGAAGAAGAAGAAAAAAGGAAATGGGAGATTTCAATAATTTAATTTTTCCGTTGTTTGATATTTCTAGGTAATCTCGTTCATAATTATAAGTGTCGTCTTATAATTATCTTATAATTGATATATAATAGTCTTATAGAAGATATATCTGTAATCTCATTATTTTATTAAATAAAGTATTTTATCTATACAATTTCATAAATTTTTCTTGTTTATAATTTAAACTTAGAATGTTAATAGCTGTAGGATTTGTGTATTATTGGTATCGATTCTCAAAATTAGTGGATCTTTAGTAGTAATCTTCTATCAAAGCTATAAGAATTAAACTTCATTTTTTATAAATCTAATATCATTACTTTCTTAAAAATTTGAGTATATATAATTTTTAGTAAAAAGTAAAAGTTTCTACAGTAAAAGATCTTTACAAAAGTAGAAATTTCTTAAATAATAATATAAAACTAAATTTCAAACCTAAAGATAAATTATAGTGATATTATATAGTAAGTATCTATGACTATATTGGGCTAAATCAAAGGGAGTAAGTTTAATATATTAGGTAAGTCTCATCTAAGTATTATATTTTAATTTCTACTTTGTTTTGTATTAAATAGGCCAAATCCGTAACCTTAGTGGAGACTTTTTAGGAACAATTGACTAGAAGACTATGTAAGTGGATATTTTTGTTTTTGTGCAAGTACACCTATGTCTACTTAACTTAAAGTCAGTTGTGTTGTAAATTGTAATGATGTACTAGATTGATTGGATACATGGCTCTGTTCAATGTGCATTGATTGAGTGAAGTGTTTCTTCATGTATAACTGATTTGTCAATATATATTTCTACTTGAGAAACATAGAAACTGATCGATCCTTTAGGGTATTCACCTAAGTGAACCCTATATGGAGAGAGGAATTATAAAGTTAAAAGAAAAAAAAACTAGATATAGGTTATCGAATTGTTTATGATATGGAACTCGTGATTCATATCTGATATTGGATTATTGTATTGCTTATTACATTTATGGCATAGCATGAAAGGGCTTACTAATCAAGTTTTTAAAAGCTTGAATATTACTAAACTGGGTTTTGATTATATAGATTTGCATTGCTTAATCAATTATGGCTTGTTACAACCTAAAGGAGGGGGGTTGACTCGTGGCAGTATTGCTATGTAATTTGGGAAGATTCGAGATCAAGCACCTTCCTTGATCAAGGGCTTTTGATGTACTACATGGGGCATTGCACAATGGCAACTTCCTTCTAGGAACTGGCATTAAGTAATAGCTGAGCACATAATATAAAATCATATCTTCCTTTTAAAACTAACACAAACATAAATAAGAGGGGATGTAAGGTTTTCCCTTAATAATAGTCATACAATACTAGAATATGTCATTATTAGTAGTCCAAGATACTTAATAAACTAAGGATATTTAATGAATAATAATAGAGAGTTCAAATATAAGTAAAGTGTTCGCTTGAGATCTCATATTCATCGCACTAATCAACCCCATGCTAGCACAACTAACCTAGAGCATCCTACAACCAAACTCCAACTAAAGATCTTGCTATAATAACAAACTATAAGCGCATAAGCTCAACTACTAAGTAAGTAACCTTCCTATCTTACTAATAAACAATATCAAATAAGTTAGTAATCAAGCGTATGAATACATGAACAATCATATGCAATGCAACAGTATATATAATTAGCCAGTAATTGTATATAGTACGGTTTTCATGCTACCCTTGCCCGGGTTAGGAATTATTTTGGTACATCAAGACCTAAGTATTCACATCTAATACAAATTCTCTCCAACAATATCATTACCTTTAGCAGTAGATATGGCATGGCCTCAAGCAAAAGACGGCACTCCTCGAAGTTGAATGGTTCCTAATGGTCAAGGCAAGAACACTTCGTATAATAACAATCTCAACACATAATATTAAGTACGGATTTAACTAAGCATGATCTCCTATTCTACTATGTGGTGCTAATACCCTTAAATTCATTTCTAAGATGCAATGCATGCCTAGTTTAATTAAATGTCGAACATTTATTATCTCATATTCATAGGTAACCAAACAATTATATTCAAACACTCTAATATCCTAAACTCTAATGAGGTAAGCGTAGATTTTCGAATTATCTTAAGATATTTTGCAATCCATGTCAATCATAGGAAACACATAAGATATCCCATATAAGCCAAAATACAATTGATTCAATTATCAAATGTACCTAGATAGTGTATTAGCTATATGCACACAACATGTACAATAGGGGGAGTATATTCACTCAGCCATGAAACCTAGCAGTCTTAGTAGTCCTCAACTGCATCTAACTCATTATCCTCATTACTTGAAGAATACATTTAAAGTCTATGAATATTCTATTTACATTAGCTACCTAGGCTTATCGCTTGCTAACCCTATTTTAGTTGTTTTCATAATTTAGACGTATTATCTTCATTCTAAATCTTTTCTGTGATCTTAGTCTTTTTCATCATTTTCAAATGTTCTTTTATTTGGTGAAGTTATTTTTGGGTACTTAGGTTAGCAAGTTCTTGGTTTAAGTGCTACAAGCTCGTAAGCCCAAATAATGAGTTAGGTCACTTTAAGGTTTGGGCCTAGTTTTGGGCCTTAGGCTTGGTTTTTGATTTTGTGCCTTATACTTAATAATTTAGACTTCCTTTTAAGTATTTTAATTAGGTTGTTTCTACCCAATACTCTAAAATCTTAATGTGGACCTTGGTGACACTCTTATGTGCTTAAATGGGCCTATTTTTCAAAGTTTAAGGCTCTAAATCACTAAGGGGCCAATGGTGGATGTCTTGGATCAGCCTTTAGGCATAGTGGTGTTGAGCCTAGTTTTTCATCCTCCTAGTTCTTTTTATAAAATTAGGTCTTCTCTAAACTAATCAGTATTAAACTTTACCCATCTAATATTGATCCTCAACTAGGATTTAAAGAACACCATTTTTTCCAACTTGAAAAAATTTGGAGTCGCCACCCGACCGAAGTTGGGAAAAGAGGTTAAGTTTAATCAATTGGGTGAATTGGTTATAACTTAGATCGATTAAAAAACCATGTTATAAATATGGTTTTTTGAAAACTAAAAATCTGGATTCGAGGGCTGATTTATTAAACCCTAAACAAGTACCACTTTTAACTTTCCGAATTTAATTTCACTTTTCAAATATACCCTTTTTAATTTCTAAAAAACATCTAATTGTGATACATGTGACTCAATTGATTAATTTACATAAATATATAAAAATGGAAAAAAATAAAACTTTCCATATTTTAAGTCGCCCATACTTGCGTACTACCCGTTATTTGGGATTAAACACACGTAGTTCTTTTATAAAAAACTTTAGTAGATGGTTTGATTTTAATTTTTGAAAAAGGGTCACATTTACGTTTTTACCTAGTACAATTTATCCGAAGAAATTCTTTTAAAGAGTCCTAATAGGTGTTTTATTTTTGGAAACTCTAAAATAGTCTTAATGTCGAAAAAAGGGTTTATTTATTTTCACTTATTTTTAAAAAGCTTAATTTTTCTAAGTGACAAAAAGAAATCATAATCTTTTTATTTACCTATTTATTTTTTATTTTATTTATTTCATATTTTTTTTCTTTTTCTTAATTTATTCATCACATATCGCTTATTACTTATTTAATAAAATAAAAATATAACCTTCTTTTTTTTTCTTCTTTCTTTTTTTTTTTATTTCTTTTTTTCCTTTTTTATTATTATTTTATATTACATTTAAACAAAAAAAATAAAAATAAATAAATAAATAAAACAACAAAAGTAAATAAAAGAAAAAGCTTCAGATGGATTTAGATGCATGGGTCGAACTTAGGCAAATCGGGTAGGTCGAATAGGGTCGCTCCATTAGTTTCGGGTCGGGCTTCAATGCCTTCAATAGCAACAACGGTAAAAGGCTATTCGGGCAGCTCTAGTGGCGAAAGCGAGGGGGTGGGGAGTTTTTTATGAGTTTTGGATTGAGAACAGGGGGGGTAAACCGAGTGCCGTAGCCTAAGGTAGTCGTTTGGCGGTTGTCGGAGGTGGTGGTCGACAGTAGTGCTTAGGCGGCACTGCTAGGGGGTACGGCGGAGGTCGACCAAAGTCGTATTCGAGAGCTAATGGAGTGGTGATTACGGCCATGGTGTTGTGTTATGGTGGTGGGCTCGGAGAAGAGAGATGCGAAGAGAAAGAGAAAGAGCTAGAGAGAGAAAGAGAATCGCAAGAGAGAAGGAGAGCTTGAGAGTTGATTCTAAAGCTCTGGGTTAGTTGTTTTGCTCATTAACATCCCTATTTATACTTGAATTTCAACCCAGCAACAAAGAAAAGCTCAAATCGAAGTTAATGGGAATAGCCGAATTTTCAGTTTTTTTCTAAT
Organism: Lumnitzera littorea; assembly: GCA_024138015.1. Lineage (NCBI taxonomy): Eukaryota > Viridiplantae > Streptophyta > Magnoliopsida > Myrtales > Combretaceae > Lumnitzera > Lumnitzera littorea. Next base: position 32,609,398 of record JAMXBB010000004.1, on the reverse strand, counting down.
CTTTGAAGCTCGATTTGAATGCATAATTGACCAAACTTGGATACGTTTTTTATACCGATTCGTAGTAGGTTATGTCTAGTGCGAGATTGATACAAGAAACCATGAGCCTATGTATGGAATTTGTGTAGAAATTGAAGCTAAAGTGGAGGGAGTGAGCTATTCTTGAGAAGGAAAGCTGAAGAAAATCGGGTGAAAATGGAGGAAACTTGAAGGAAAGAAAGGGAAAGCGTTGATGTGGGGTCATGTCAGCCAACTCGACAAACCTTGACTTGCCACATGTCACCGTGGCTGATACGTGGCACCACATTAGCAAAGGTCGTCCAATCCGATTATGCCACGTGTCAGGACACGTGTCAAGGAAACTAAAATTGTTTGTAGATATTGAAAATTAGACCACAATGACATTCAAAATGACTGGCATTTTTGTATTTTGAGCAAAATTCCCATTGATTTCTTATGGATAGTACAATTTTACAATGTCTACATTTACAGGGTCTCTTAAATCTAGACCATCCATTTAGGACAAAATCAAAGCCCCTCTTGATAATACTCGCTTTACGACATAAAGACCCTTGTAATTGGGGGCGAATTTCCCTCTGGAGTCTTGTGCATTAGAGAGAGCTTTTCTAACACCAAATCTCCTTCTTTGAGGTTACAAGGTCACACCCTTTTGTTGAAGGCGTAAGCCATTCTTTGCTAATAGCATTGATTATGACATAGGGCTATCAATCTCCTTTCATCAATTAGATTTAGCTGTTCGATGTGTTTCTTTACCCAATCGGCTTCGTCCAAAAGAATTTCTGAAAGTACCTTGAGTGATGGGATTTCGACCTTTATTGGTAGCATTACTTCAATGCCGTCTACTAAAGAGTATGGTGTTGCCCTAATTGACGTTTTGATGGAAGTCCAATAAGCTATGAGTGTGAAGCGTAACATCTCATGCCAGTTTTTATATGTAACAACCATTTTTCCAATGATTCTTTTGAGGTTTTTGTTTGCTACTTTGACAGCTCCATTCATTTGGGCTCGATAAGGGGTAGAGTTCTTATGAATGATTCGGAATTGTCGACATAATTCTATCATAAGGTTGTTGTTGAGATTGGAGCCATTATCAGTGATGATTGTTTCAAGAGTCCCGTATCCAGCTAAGATGTCCCTCTTGATGAACTTAACTATGACCCCTTTAGTAACATTCAAGTATGATGAAGCCTCTACCCATTTGCTGAAGTAGTCGATGGCGACTAATATGAAGCGATGCCCATTAGATGCTCTTGGAGCAATAGGGCTAATGATATCTATGCCCTACATTGAGAAAGGCCATGGTGCTGAGAGGTCATGTAATTCATGAGGCGGGGTGTTTATCTTATTCACATAAACTTAGCATAAATGACAGTGCCTAACATGTTTGATGCAATCACTTTCCACTGTTAACCAATAATACCCTAACCTCATGATTTTCTTTGCTAACATGTGCCCATTCATGTAAGGGCCACATACTCCTTCATGTACCTCTTTCATTAAATTCTCGACCTCTTCATCAGCTACACACCTTAAGAGTGTACCATCAAATGAGCATTGGTATAAGGTGGACTCGCTTACTAAGAATTAGGTGGCTAGTCTCCTAATCATCTTTTCGTCTTTTTTCTCGACCTTTTCAAGGTATGCACCTTGTTGTAAGAACACCTTAATATCATGATACCATGGCTTTTGGTCATCTATACCCTCAATCGTTAAGCAGAAGGCAAGCTTGTCTTCAATTTCAATAGTAAGGGGCTAAATCTCGACTCCACTAGATATCTGGATCATAGATGCTAGCGTAGCTAAAGCATTAGCAAATTGGTTATGAGTCCTTAGTACATGATTGACGGTGACTTTTGTAAAACTTTCCGTTAATTCCGTCAAATGTCGGTGATAATGCACCAGGTTAGGATCTTTAGTTTTTTACTTTCCCCGTGCTTGGCCAATAATGAGTGAGGAATCCCCATACACTTCTAATTCTTGAATGTCTTTCTCTAGGGCCATCTTGAGTCCCATGGTGCATGCTTCATATTCAACAATATTATTAGTGTATGGAAAAACAAGCCTTATGGCCATAAGATACTGAGTACCTTCATGGGATATTAGTATTGCCCCAATTCCACATCTAGACACATTGGCTACACCATCGAAGATCATTTTCCATTTTGGTGGTTCGTTATCCTTTCCTTTATCAGAGTTTCCTCCGGCCACTAAGATACCCTCATCGGGGAAATTGACTTGTACTTCTTTGGGAGTATTATTAGAGGGGTTTTCTGCTAATTTTTCTGCTAAAGCATGTCCTTTAACTGAATTTCGGTTCACATATGTAATGTTGAACTTTGATAGCAGCACTTGCCACTTTGAGATTCTGCCAATTAAGGTCGGTTTGTCAACCAAGTACTTTAAGGGATCGTGTTGAGTCGGTAATTCTACCTAGTAGTAGAGTGTATATTGTCTAAGCCGATGCATTACCCAAACTAACGCACAATAGGTTCTTTCGATTTTTGAATATCTCTACTCCCCTTCAGTAAATTTTTTGCTTAAGTAGTATACAGTCCGTTCCTTTCCTTCCTCATCTTTCTAGCCAAGCATGTACCCCGTGGACTCTGGTAATATTGTCATGTATAGGAATAAAGGCTTCCCAGGTTTCAGAGCTACTAGAATTGGAGGGTTCATGAGGTATTCTTTGATTGTTGTAAAGGCCTACTCACACTCTTCATCTCAATTAATCTTAGCATTCTATTTTAACAACTTCAATAAAGGACAACACTTGTCTGTGAGTTGGGATATGAACCAGGCTATATAGTTTAAACGACCCAACAAACCTCTGATTTCTTTAAGTGTGTGTAGTAGGGGTAGGTCAACTATCGCTTTAACTTTATCAAGGTCTACTTCAATGCCCGTTTAGCTGATTATGAAACTTAACAACTTCCTTGAAGTTGCCCTGAAAGTACACTTCTCTAGGTTGAGTTTCAGTTGGAATTTTCTCAACCTATCAAACAATCTCCTTAGATTTTCCATATGATTTTCTCCTTCTTTAGACTTGGCAATCATATCATCGACATATACCTCAACTTCTTTGTGCATCATGTCATGAAAAATTGCTACTATGGCCCTTTGCTAAGTTGTGCCGGCATTTTTGAGTCCGAAAGGCATCACTTTGTAGCAAAACATGCCTTAAGTTGTGATGAACGTATCTTGGCTTTATCTTCTTCAACCATTCGAACCTAATTATACCTAAAAAATCCATCCATGAAAGAGAAAATATGGTTTTCGGCTGTGTTATCAACCAATACATTGATATAGGGCAAAGGAAAATTATCTTTAGGGGTTGCTTGATTGAGATCTTGAAAATCCATGCATACCCTGACTTTCCCATTCTTTTTCATAACTGGTACTACATTGGCTACCCTCTCAGGATAATCAGACACCTCAATGAAGCCAACTTCCAATAATTTTTTGACTTCTTCCTTGATTTTCAACAAGATATCTAGTCGGAACCTTCTTAACTTTTGTTTCTTAGGCTTGATATCCTCTTGAGTGGGTAAGCAATGGACCACGATTGATGGATCTAATCTAGACATATCATCATAAGGCCATGCAAATATGTCTTGGTATTCGGATAGCAATATGGTGATCTCTATCTTTTGATTTTCTTTCAAATTTCCCCCAACATTCAATACCTTAAGGTTTTCGTTGGTACTGACATTAATTATCTCTGTTGGCTCATCAATGGAAATTCTACTCATTTCATGCTTTTATCAGCTTTCTTGTACGTCATTATGGTCATCAACATCACCTCCGACAGCTAACCTAATAGCGCCAAAAGTGATATCAACATTCTCATTGCCTATCTGCGCGAGGTATCCATGGCCTTTATTCGAGTCATTGGATCTAAAAAAATAAAGTGTACAAAAGGAAGAGTGTAAGTAAGGTAGGAATAAAGAGAAAAGAAACTGATTTTATTTTGGGGAACTCTCTATTGAGTACAAGCATTTAGAGAATAGAAGCAATTTATTACAAAATTCTATAAAATACTGGATCATGATTCATCCTTTACCCTAAGGAAGACTTATTGTTATTCACAAGGATGGAGAACCAATTATTCAAGTGATGGGCTTTATTGATTAGGCCAACCCCTTCATTCTTGTTGGAAGTGCCTTCTTTAGTAGGCTTTGAGTTTTGGGTTTCGATCTTGATGAAAGTTTCTAACAATGGTGGGAAGTTCATTGGAGCATAATACAACCTGTCACCCTTTATGCCCTTGGTTTGCATTCTTTGCAATTCTTCTATTGGGGTTGGAAAGTACCCTAACCCATAGGACCCAAACTGGCCTTCTTTGTATTTCAGCCTCTCTTCTTTCTACTGATTGATGATCATGCACACTTCATTAAACATGTAGAGTCTAAAGTCCTCTTGTTCTTCTATACCGATATAGGGTATGGCCATCTCTTTATAGATTTCATTATCTTAGTAACCCAGAATTGTGATGACCTGGCCATTGGAGATGAACTTAACTTTTTGGTGAAGAGTTATGGTATAACCCCAGCTGAATGTATCCAAGGCCTTCCCAATAATAGATTGAAGGTCCTTAGAATGTCTAAAACCTGGAATGGGATGCTAAACGTTTGCGAGCCGATATCAACTAATAAGTCCACCTCCCCTATTATATCACTCCTAGATCTATCAAAAGCTCTTACCGTTGTTGAAGTAGGTTTGATAGCGGTTGTATTAATGCCTAATAGATATAGGGTGGCTAAAGGACAAACATTTAGAGATAACCCGTTGTAGATGAGGACTCTTGTTACGATGATGTTATTTATCCTTACTATTATGAATAGAGACTTTGTGTGCTGGATACCTTCTTCACCCAATTCCTTGGTGGAGAAGGAAATTTGACCTATGGTGAGGATGGAATTGGTAATAGAGCTAATCCTTTTAGTCGGGATTTCACGAAGGACCTTAACATCCTTTAGTATTCTGAATAAGGCCTCTTGGTGTGGGTCTAATGCCATCAATAAACTCATGAGGGATATTTGTACCGAAGTCTTAGCGAGTTGGTCCATTATTTTATACTCACTAGACTTGATCATCTTAGTGAAGGCAGTTAATCCTTCTTTATGTTCAGCTTGTTCGGTGTTTGGCATTTCTTGTATACCCTTCTTTTTTAAGTCTTCCTTTGGATTGTAGATTATGTTGGAGTAAGTGATCCCCCCTACAACGAGCTTAATTGCCCTTAGTTTATTGCTTAGTAATTGAAGGGGGTAGTTTTATAATTTTCGGGGGCCACATGTACGTGGAATATGTACCTTTTAGTTTGTGGGACCTCTTTTTTGTAGAACCTATAAACCTTTGGTTCTTAGTTTTGACTAATCATGTCGATGGTAGATTTTGAGTAGTCAGATATCATATTGATGATAGGTCCATGGTTTGGCAGTGGGTTGTTGTTGACGTTTAGGGTAGGAGGCTCCACAAAATCCAGTTGTACTATACCTTCATTGATTAAATCTTGGATTTTGTTTTTCAACTTCTAGCATGAATCAGTTGAATGGCCTACTTACCTTAGATGATATTGACATCTTGCATTAGGATCAAAGAACTTCAGTCTGTACCTTTCACTAGGAGCCTCAAAATGTAGCAGATTATCTCTTCTTAACTTCTCGAGCACCTGACTAAGTGGAACAAGTATTCTAGTGCACTGTCCTGAGGCCTTGTTAGCCTGTAGTTGGCTTTTGTACTGCGGTTAAGCAGGCGAGGGATTCGTCTAAAAAGAAACTTGGGAGTTAGGTCTTATATTCGAGTTGACCATGTTGACAGTAGCTTCCCTAGGCTTGCTGGTGGTGAGTTTAGCAGAGGGTAGTCTTCTATCTGCTGTTTCTTCCAGCTTGCTAGAGGAAATGGTACTCTCAATTCAATACCCCACTGCCACTATTTTTGTAAAGTTAGAAGAGGCTTGTTCGATTAGGTGAGCGAAGTAGGGCCTTTCAAGACTGTTAATGAAAGTTGCTGTCAGCTCTTTCTCAATCACAGGGGTAGATACCCTTACAGCTAGGGACCTTTACCTTTAAGCATATTCTTTGAAGGACTCATTGTTTCTTTTCCTCAGGGCAACTAAATCCATCATTGTTGGTGCCACTTCGACATTAAATCTATATCGCTCATAGAATGCTTTAGCCAGCTTCTCTCATGTATTTACTTGATTTAAGTTCAACTGGGCATACCAGGTTAAAGCAGGGCTTGTTAGGCTATCCTAAAAGGTCTGAACTATGAGTTGATTATACTGTATATACTTGCCCATCTTACATACATACAGTCGGGTGTATAGCTTGGGGCATCCAGTCCCATTGTATTTTTCAAAGTTAGGTACTTTGAATTTTTTTGGGAGGCTTCCATAATCGTAGGCAGAGAAGTCTATTATTCCAATGCACTGAAATCCATCATACCCCTCGAGCGTTTTCATTTTTTCAATGATCTGTCATGTTAACCGCTCTTCGAGCTCCTTCAATCTATCCTAGTCAACTTCAGGCTTTAGGTTGACTGGGAATGAATAAGTATTCGGCTTAAAGGTTGGGTTAGCCTTTGGAAATACCCCTTCAATTTCAAAGGATTCAAAGCCTTGATTGCCTTTAAGGTAAGCTTCTTCTGTTTCAATGGGTAGGGCCTCAGCATTCTTTTTATATTGGGCTTTGGAGTGCTCTTCATTTGATGGGGCCATAGACCTAAGTAGAGAGATGTTGTCAGCAAGGAAGCTCAATTGATCTACCATCTTTCCCATTATTCATTCTAAAGATTGGAATCTCAACTCTGTAGAGTCAATAACCTCAGGGTTGCTATTGCCATTATTGTTGTTGTTTCCTTGATTGGCTATACTTGCTTGAGAATGAGTTTTGATGGGGCTTTTCTAGAAGGTTTGATGTTTAGGAGCTATCTTAGCAACCTAGGCGAAAACCACTTCTCAACAAGTTAGCATAGGGATATTTTGGAAAAAGTATGCAAATGAATGAAATACAAGTGAATCACATGGATGAAAAGGATAAGATCGACAAATGATTAATAGAACGACAAGTTATTAACTAGTTTTGAATTCTTGGAGTCTTATTACATGAAAGAAAGAAAAAGGTACAAATCCATCTATGGTAATTTCCTCTTTTTCTGTAAGCTAGATGACATTTTCTTTTTCTTTTGGGCATGCTTAACTACTTCTTCAAACTCTTGAATTTTCTTCTAGGCCATCTTCAACTAGTGTTCTAAGGCATGTGACCTTTGTCTAGATTCTCGACATAGGTTCACCCATTTATCTTTCTGATCATGGAGGATCTCCATACGCAATTTCATTTGGTCCATATAGGTCACCATTTTAGAGTTAGGGTGCATAGGGGAGGTTTGAAGGACTTCTGGTGCCCAATATCGCATCACGCCTACCTTATGAAGTTGATTGTATAAATACTCTTTAGTAACCCGGTGTTTGTCTACTACTCCTATGAACTCACATAGATCGATGTTTAGGCTTATGGTCCAAGTGTCCCACCAAGCTTTGATCTTATGAAGTTTAGATACCTTTTCTGTGGAGTGAGGCTCTTCGAGATTAAAAGTGAATGGTTTTAGTGAAGGTTTGTGAACTATGTCCTAGATCCCTCCGAATTGTCTTACCATGTTGCTTGGATAGTAGCTTGTACACCAGCTCATCCCGATCAGTGGTATAACATGGTAATCTTTACAAATTAATATGACCTTAGTGTAATTGCTCCACCTAGCAGTCCACAGTATGTCTTCTACTCAAAAATTTTGTAAAACCTCTATCTAGTGAAGAGTAAGGATATCTTCTGGTAATTTGATCTTATCAACAAAAGAATCAATAAGGTCAACCTTATTCGTAAATGCTCTCCTTATTAAATCCAACCCAAAGCACTTGATGTGACTAACGAACCAAACCATTAATACACCATGCTTGACTTGACATCTTTGCAGCCCCTTCCTTAAGGAAATTAAGATTTCTTATCTAGTCAGCAAGTAGGGCAGGAATGTAAGATTTACCTTCCTAGAATTGGGCCACTAACTCTGTTACCCTAAAGTGCATAAGAAGAGACCCACTTGGGAACAAGATAGTGGCGAACACAGCTAGCACATAGGCCTTGATTTGGTTTTCTCTCCAATTCCCAAAAAACAATGCTTGATTTTTAGAGCTAGGCTCATTCTAGAACCAATGGACTAGATCCCATATCTTGATGGCGTATTTGTTGCAATCGTCTAGGGCCTCATTTATCTCAGTCTTGCAGATCCTTAAGAATCATGAGAAGATATATGTTGGGTTGAAGTTGAGTTTCGAGACATATATTTCATCCAAAGGAGGAGCTTGGAGCAGTTGGTGTACTCCTCTATAGTAGGGCTGATTAGATGTGTTCCAAATTGGAAAGCCACTTTTTTAGGCTCCCAAAAATGGACTAAGGCCCTTACTAATGTGATTTTAACCTTCACTTTGGCTAGTGAGAGTATGGGTCTAATTTTATTGGTAATGAACTGGCTCTTTCGAATTGAAGGTTTGAAACCACTAGTTGAGTATAGGCTTTGGGTTTACTGGTTTGTGGACATGAATCTCTCTGGCGAGAACCCTGGTATGGGATGAGTTGGCCATTTCTAAAACATTACAAAGAAAGCACAAATTACAAGAGAAAGGCTAATTACAAGAAAAAATACACAAGACCTCCTCTGTACATCAATTCTAAGAAGTATCCAAGGAAAAACTCCAGAATCTTCATCATTTTTTTCTTTTTTATGTAACATTGTTGTTTTGTTAATTATTTGTTGACCCTATGAAGTGTAATGCAAGATAGGTAGGTTCTAACGGTCCTTAAACTCTATGACCTCACACATTTATAAAGAAACGATTCTTTGGCCACATCAAAGTTTAAGTGGAGTAGCTTAATCAGTCTCGAACAATGGTTGCCCCACTATGTTTGAGACTTTACACAATGACTCCCCATCTTAAGGTCCTATGACAGCCCGAGTTTAACCGCATTTACTATGCATCATAATGTAGCAAAATAAATCTTGTGCTTATTAAAATAAATATGCTAATTAAAACAACTATGTATACAAAACAAACAATAAATAAACAAATCAATATATAAATAAATAAATAACTAAACAATGCAGGTAATTTGAAAAGCGATTTTAATTTCGAAATGTTTTTATGTGGTTAGCCCTCTTGACGGTCCTCAGTGGAGTCGCTAAGCTGTTGAGCCTAGTTTTTCGCTCTCTCGGTTCTTTTTATAAAATTAGGTCTTCTCTAAACCAATCAGTATTAAACCCTACCTATTTAATATTGACCCTTGACTAGGATTTAAAGAAGACCATTTTTTCTAACTTGAAAAGATTTGGAGTCACCACCCGACCGAAGTCGGGAAATGGGGTTAAGTTCTAACTAACTGGGTAGATTAATTATAATTTAGCTACCGGTCTATTGATTAAAAAACCAAGTTATAAATATGGTTTTTTGAAAACTAGAGATATGGATCCGGGGAATAATTTATTAAACTCTAAATAGGTACCACTTTCAACTTTTCGAATTTAATTTCACTTTTCAAATATACCCTTTTTAATTTCTAAAAAACATTTAATTATGATACATGCAACTAAATTGATTAATTTACATAAATATCTAAAAATGGAAAAAAATAAAATTTTCTATATTTTAAGTCGCCCCATACTTGCGTACAGGTGCCTACGTACCCGTTATTCAAGATCGGACGCACATAATTCTTTTATAAAAAACTTTAGTGGGTGGTTTGATTTTAATTTTTGAAAAAGGGTCGCATTTATGATTTTACCTAGTTCAATTTTTCTAAGGAAATTTTTTCAAAGAGTCTTAATTGGTGTTTAATTTTTGGAAACTTTAAAATAGTCTTAATTTGGAAAAAAGGTTTATTTATTTTCACATATTTTTAAAAAGATTAATTTTTCTAAGTGACAAAAAGAAATCATAACCTTTTTATTTACCTATATATTTTTATTTTATTTATTTCATATTTTTTTCTTTTTCTTAATTTATTCATCACTTATCGCTTATTACTTTTTAATAAAATAAAACAAAATTACCTTCTTTTTTTCCTTCTTTCTTTTTTTTATTTCTTTTTTTTTCCTTTTTTATTACTATTTTCTATTACATTTAAACAAATAAAAATAAAAATAAAGAAATAAAACAACAAAAGTAAATAAAAGAAAAAGCTTCGGACGGATTTGGATGCGTAGGTCGAACCTAGGCGGGTTGGGTAGGTCAAATCAGGTCGCTCCATTGGTTCTAGGCCGGGCTTCAATGCCTTTAATAGCAACATTGGCAAAGGGCTATTCGGGAAATTCTAGTAGCCAAAGCAAAGGGGTAAGGAGTTTTTTATGAGTTTTGGATTGGGAATAGGGGGGGTAAGCCGAGTGCCATGGCCTGGGGTAGTCGTTCGGCGGTTGTCGGAGGTAGCGGTCGATGGTAGTGCTTAGGGGGCACTGCTAAGGGGTACGGAGGAGGTCGAGGAAAGTCGTATTCGAGAGCTAATGGAGTGGTGATCATGGCTGTGGTGTTGGGATGTGGTGGTAGGCTCGGAGAGGAGAGATGCGAGGAGAGAGAGAATGAGCTAAAGAGAGAAAGAGAGCATGAGAGTTGATTCTGAAGCTCGAGGATGGTTCTTTTGCTCATTGACGTCCTTATTTATACTTGAATTTCAACCTAACAACAAAGGAAAGCTCGGATTGAAGTTAATGAGAATGGCTAAATTTTCAGTTGTTTTCCAATCTTTGAAGCTCAATTTGAATGCGTAATTGACTGAACTTGGACGTGTGTTCTATACCAATTCATAGTAGGCTATGTCTAGTGCGAGATTGACGCAAGAAACCATGAGCCTGTGTGTGGAATTTGTGCAGATATTGAAGCTAAAGTGGAGGGAATGAGCTGTTCTTGAGAAGGAAAGTTGAGGAAAATCGGGAGAAAATGGAGGAAAACCGAAGGAAAGAAAGGGAAAGTGTTGACGTGGCACCACATCAGCAAACTCAACAAACCTTAACCTGCCACGTGTCACACTTAACACATGGCGGTTGACATAGCATGCCACGTGGCTGACACGTCGCACCACGTCAGCAAAGGTCATCCAATCTAATTATGCCACATGTCAAGACACGTGGCACAATTAGATCCTGACACATAGCAGTCTCTAATGTAAGAAAAACAAAAAGTAAGAAAAAGGCCCCCCTGCTTTTGCTAAGTTTCGAACCCACGACCTCATGCTTAATGTCCATATGCTTAACCGTCAAGCCGTTAGCCTATGCTTTGTCCATATGTGCAATTTAATTGCACATATGAACTCGATCAGCTTGGGCCATATTTAAATCTAAGCCTAGGTTTAATGGCCCAACTTCTAAACCTAAATATAATCTAACGAAATGTTATTTTCCAAAATCTTTAATTTATTTATTTATTATATTTTTTATATTTTTAATCTATTTATTTATTTATTTTTGTATTTTCTAAATTTCTTTTTTTTTTCCTGTTTTCTTATGTTTTTCTAGAATTCCTATTTTTCTAAATTTCTTCATTTTTTGGGGCTTTCTTTAATTTTCTATTTTTTTGAACTTTTTCTAATTTAGGACCCTATAACATAATTTGAAAAATAAAAGAGGGCAAAAATTAGGTGGCTATAAGTGGGCCTCGTAATTAACTTATTCTAAGCCTTTCAACCTACGGTTCAAATCTAGTCATTTATTCATATGGGCTTTAAAGTTAGCTCTTTTGGGTTTTTTGAGCTTAAATTGCTTTTTAAGGCTTTAGGCCTAAAATCACTTGTCTTTTGAAGCTTAAGCCCAATATTGGCCTTAAGTTGAGCCTACTTTTATTAAATTTACAGATCTAGTCATTAAAGTTATAGTGGTCAATAATACCATTTTTAAGCCTCCATTTACTAACTACGTTAGTTTAGGGCCTTGTCTATGCTTTAGCCTACTCAACTTGGTTAATTAAGTCCTAAATCATACTTAACACTAAATAATTATGTTATTAAGTTAATAAACTAAATTTTACAAATTTGAAGTGTTCATGGAAGTGGTGGTCATCTTGTGTTCTTAAGTTCATTTCTTCCATTTTCATGTAATGCTTGTTTTTAGAGTGATTTCACTTAAGTAACCTATGTTTTTACTTATCTATAACTATAATCATAACATAATAATGTGTAGACAAGTGGTGTGGAAACTTGTAAGTGGTGAATGCATAAGAAACGGGGGTTTCATCACACTACTTAATGATTTAGTCCTAAAACCAATACTACACTACATTACCCTACTTACTAGTGTTATAACTCTTACTAAAGTATGTTTTTCTTTTACTAACCCTTACTTGTTCTTCATGAAACACCCTAAAACATCTTGGACATTGTTGTAAAGTAAGTATTATCCAACAAAATGTAACTTTCTAACACTATCCCACAAGAAAAACCAAAGAAATACTAACCTAAACACCTACTAGAGTAAGGAGTAGAAGTAGCCTCTTAAAGGTGTTGTGTTGTAAGTGTAAGTGTACGTGTGAACATGAAAGTGTGTTGATGCGTTAGAGAAGGGTATGTGTGTGGTGAGGAACTTGGTGCTTGATGGTTTGGAGTAGTGGTGGCGGCTGTAGGGTAACTAATGGTGGTGGTTATGGTAACCAAAAGGGAAGGGAAATGGGAATGCTTCAGTGTTTGATTTTTAGAGAGTTTTTGTGAGTTTAGAAAATTAGATAGAATAAGGGAAATGGAAGTAGGATGGCCAATAGCAATGGGGAGAGAGAGGGGACCATTTGTGAGCTTTTTGGTTAATGAAGGACTTAGCCTAAATAGGGACCATGTAATCCTTTGCTTTATTACCAAATTTGGGAAGATCTTATCTCGTTGAGGTACAAGATGTACTAAATGTAATTAAGGAATTGTCTTGTAGTCCTTAATCATGTTTAACTTATAGTAAATTAAGATGTAACGGAGGTTAGTTAGGGATTAAGGTTTGTTTAGGGTGATTAATAGTAATTAAGCACAATTGCCCTAATTTGGAGCAATCAAGGGGTGTTTAAGGTTTTGTTAGATTTTAATATTACACTTTAACTAATTTAAGTACTTACATCTATGCCTAGGGTTTATTTAGGGTTTGATATCTGTTTATAGTAATTTGATTCATGTATGAGCTCAAAAGTTATGGTTTTAGTTGTTTAGTGATATTGATTACTTTTATTGTTAGATTTACACTTACAATTAGTGTTTATTTCTCATGTTAAGATGTTTGATCATTTATTTAGGGCTTAATGATCTTTTTAGGATTTTGTTATCGTTATAGGGTTTTTCAGGTAATAGGGTTCCTAAGGTTCTTACTCATTTAGTTAAGATTTTAGAGCTTTACTTTTTTTAAGGTTTTGGTTTAATGTTTAGGGTTTGGTTCTTCTACTTAAGTTTTTATTATTAAGTCTAGGTAATTCTAAGGATTATTTGAAGACTTTTTCATTTGACTTTGTTTCAGGTTATCGAAATTTCATAGGGTTTACATCCTCCCCCGCTTGAAATAAGTTTTGTCCTTAAAACGTGGGGAAGACTTACTAATTGTCTTAAAGAACTCTAGGTATTTGCACTTTACCTCCTCTTTAGCCTGTTAAGTAGCCTCCTCCTATTTTTCGTGATTCCTCCTTAGTACCTTAACATAGTTGATCTCTTTAGTCCTTAACTTTTGAGTCTTACTATTGAGGATGCAAATTAGACACTCTTTATAGGTGAGCTTTTCCTTTAATTGCATCGGCTCTAATTTTACCACTCTCTCTAGATTTAAAATGTCCTTTCATAACACTGACACATGGAAGACATTATGTAATCCCGATAAATTTGGTGGCAAGGCTAGTTGGTAGGCTAAACTCCCAACTTGATCTAATATTTCAAAAGGTCTAATGTATTGAGGGCTTAGTTTTCCTTATGTCCTTACCCTATACACACTTTTTATTGACTTCACCTTAAGGTATACATGATTGCCCACTTGAAACTCCACTTCCCGTCTCTTTAAATTAGCCTAATTTTTTTCCATCCTGAGCTTCTTCCATTTTCGACCTAATGATGACTAGTTTTTCCATAGCCTCATGTATTAAGTCAGGTCCAAGAGCTAACTTTTCGATGCCATCTTAAAATAAGGGAGATTTGTACTTATGTCCATACAAAGCTTCATAAGGTGGCATCTAAATACTTATAACGAAGCTGTTGTTACATGCAAATTCAATAAGGAGAAAATGCACATCCCGGCTTTCCTTGAACTCTACGGTATAAGCTCTCAACATGTCTTATAGGGTATGTATGGTTCTTTCAAATTCTCCATTTGACTAAGGGTGATAAGCAGTACTGAACCTTAATCAAGTGCCTAAGTGCTTTGTAGACTCCCCCAAAACTTTGATACAAATCGTGGATCTCGATTGGACATTATGTTTGTAGGAACACCCTAAAGCCTCACAATTTCCTTTACATAGATCTATATTAACTTCTCCAAGGGGTAAGTCATGTTAATGGGGAGAAAATGTGCTGATTTGGTGAGTCTACCTACAATCACCCATATGGCTTCAAATTTGGCTTGGGTCTGAGGTAATCCGATAACAAAATCTATGGTGATCTGTTCCTACTTCCATTCAAGAATTAGTAGTGCTTGTAGTGACCCTCTTAGCCTTTGATGTTCCACCTTAACTCTTTGGCATGTCTTACATTTCTATCAATAATTAGCTATATCCTACTTCATGCCACTCCACCATAAATTCTTCCTAAGGTCTTAGTACTTTTTTGTTCCTTAAAGGTGTATTGAATAACTTGAATGGTGAGCTTTACTCATAATTTCTTTCTCGAGGGAAGCATCTTCTGATACGCATAATCTTCCTTTCAAGTACATAGTTCCCTTATAATCAATACTAAAATCGGGGTACTTCCCATCTTCCATCTCCACCATTGCCTTCATTAAAGCTAGATCGGCTTGTTAGACATCTCAATTTCTTTCCATCACTGTATGTTCAATGACTAGGTTCTACAATCTTACCTTTCCTTCAACATGATTCTTTCAGCTCAAAGCATCCATAACGATTTTTATCTGTCCTAGGCAATAATTGATTCCAAGATCATAATATTTGATCAGTTCAAGCCATGTTCTTTATCTCATAGTCAACTCTTTTTAGGTGAAAAGATACTTAAGGCTTTTATGGTCTGTGAATATCTCATACCTTTGGCCATACAAGTAGTACCTCTAAATTTTGAGAGCAAAAGCCAATGTATCTAACTCTAGGATGTGTGTAGGATAATTCTGCATAGGCTATGACTTTTCGACCCTATGTTAGCACATAACCCAAACTATTCCTTGAGGCGTCATTGTATACTGTGAAAGGCTCATTAGAATTAGTTAAGACTAAGATCGAGGTAAATACCAATATGTACTTTCACTCTTGAAAGCTCTACTCCCTCTTATTGATCCATTCATATTTCACATTCTTTTGGTTCAGTTAGGTTAGTGGTTAAGCTAAAGTGGAGAAGTCCTTGACAAATTTCCTATAATACCTAGTTAATCCTAGGAAACTACGTACTTCACTAACTATCTCTGTCTTCTTCCATTCTACCATAGCCTTTACCTTCTCAAGGTCAACTATTATTCCATCGCCTAATATTATGTGTCCAAGAAAAGAGATTTCCTTTAGCTAAAAGTTACATTTAGATAACTTAGTGTATAGCTTATGTTCTCTTAGAATTTATAACATCATTCTCAAATGTTTTTCGTATTAGTAAGGAGAGGAAGATTACACTAGGTTGTCATTGATGAAGATGATCACACATTTGTCTAATAATGCTCAAAACACATGATTCATTAATCCATGAAGGCAACTGGGGCATTAGTTAATACGAAGGGCATTACCAGAAGCTCATAATGCTCATACCTTGTCCTGAATGTAGTCATGGAAACATCATTTGGCTTAATCCTTAATTAATGGTATCTAGATCTCAAATCAATTTGAGAAAAGGCTTTTGCATCCTTCAACTAGCTAAATAAGTCGTCTATTCGTGGTAAAGGATACTTGTCCTTGATAATTAGCTTTTTCAAATCTCGGTAATCTATGCATAGTCTTATAGACTCATCTTTCTTCTTTACAAATAGCATAAGTGCTCTCTAAGGCAATACACTGGGTCAGATGAATCCTTGGTCAAGTGACTCTTGAAACTACTTTTTCAACTATTTCAATTCTACTAGAGCCATCCTATATGGGGCTTTAGATATAGGCTCAGTGCTTAGTAGTAAATCAATGACAAAGTCGACCTCCCTCTTAGGTGACAATCTCAGAAGTTCATCAAGAAAAACATTAAGAAATTCATTAATCATTTAGATCTCTTCCAATTTGGGCTTCGCTCTATCCATCTCTATTGCATTTATGCCAATTTCTACCCAAGCATAGAATCCTTCATCTAAAATGAACTCAAGTGAATATACTTTACCTAGCTTATTGATTTCCCATTATCCTTTAAAAGTAGTCTTTGTCCCATTTAGAGTTTCAAATTCTACTTCCTTACATTGGTAGTTTACCTTAGCTCTTACTACTAACATCCAAATATTAACTAGGATGACTTCATACTTGTTCATCTCCAATACTATGATATCAGTGTATGATTCACCATCCTAAATTTTCAAAGGGTAGTTCTTTGCAAACTCTCAAGTTATTAATGTACTCCTAGTGGGGACCTTAATCTTGAAGTACAATTCTAAAGCCGTAATTTGTAGTACTACTTACTTAGCAACTTTAGGAGTAATAAAGGAGTAAGTCGCTCATGTGTCAAACAAGGCAAACACAAGTAACTTGGAGACATTGATATTCCATAAACCATCATAGTTTTCATTATTTTAGTTGGTTGATTACAAAGCATCTTTTAATTCTCTTAAATTCTTCTTTTGCTTGTTCCCACATTTTCTTACACTTTATATCCACTATTGCTTCTAAGAAAAGGAAAATACAAGTCAAGTTACATACTTGCAACAAGTCTAATATCTATAATGTCTCCTTCCTAGAAAGTAACAACATCTTCTTCAAGTCCATCGTCTACATAGTCCCATTTACCCCCCAAATTATAAACTCTAGCATATGCGAGTGCTTCTAGTCTAGCTTGCATGGGTCTTAGGCCCCTTGATTGCTTATGAGCTACTAAGCTACCAAGAAGGGCCATAGGGAGAGCTGGCTATATAGCTAGTGTAGCTCCCCTCTATAGACAGTTTAGAGCAATATGTCATGTTTGCTTGCATACGAAGCAAGTCATGGTAGCTCTCTTGGGACACTTAACTATGTGACAACTATCATCCCCACTAAAGAAAAACTTTTGCTGTAGCTAAGGGCACTCTCTAGGGTAACGTCCTCCTTTTCACTTCTAACATCTGATTGCACCAATCCTTAATGTAGAACCTATCATACCTAGCCTCAATTGATGGCTATGACTCATCATAATCCTCTTCTTTTTCTTGGCAAAGATGGGTCCTTCAAATGGCCTCTTTCCAAAAATGTTCACCCTATGGATTTGATATCCATTTATAGTAATTTAATTTGCATACGAGCTCGAAAGTTAGGGTTTTAGTTGTTTAGTGATATTGATCACTTTTATTGTTGGATTTAAACTTATAATTAGTGTTTATTTGTTATGTTAAGAGGTTTGATTATTTAATTAAGGCTTAACGATCTTTTAAGGATTTTTTTATCATTCTAGGGGTTTTTTTTCAGGTATTAGGGTTCTTAGGGTTCTTGTTCATTTAGTTAAGGTTTTAGGGCTTTACTTCTTTTATGGTTTTGGTTTAACGTTTAGGTTTTAGTTCTTCTACTTAGGATTTTATTATTGTTGGATTTAAACTTACGATTGGTGTTTATTTGTCATGTTAAGATGTTTGATTGTTTAATTAAGGCTTAACAATCTTTTAAGGATTTTGTTATCATTCGATGGTTTTTTAAGTATTAGGGTTCCTAGAGTTCTTATTCATTTAGTTAGGATTTTAGGGCTTTACTTCTTTTGCGGTTTTGTTTTAACATTTAGGTTTCAATTCTTCTACTTTTGATTTTATTATTAAGTCTAGGTGGTTCTAAGGATTATCTAAAGACCTTTCCATTTGACTTCGTTTTTGGGTTATTGAAATTTCATAGGGTCTACATAGCCACTTTATGTGGTTTCAACTAAGTTGTCTATATGCTGGATTTCTAAACCACAACAGTTGGTTTCTGTTTTGCAAAGTTTTAGGAGTCCTACTCCTAGGTAGCTCCTTATTGTCTCTAGGCATAGGTCAATGACATTTCATGGTCAAATTTAGTAAATGCAAAGTTGGGGGTCCTACTCCTAGGCAGCTCCTTATTACCTCTAAGTTCCTAGATGTTGTATCCAGATGTTTAGGTATGTTGACTAGCCAACTAAGTAAATTGGAAGAGCATAAAATATCTATAGCAATGCATGTCACATGCATGAGAAGGGCGTATATTCCCTACATAGTCACATGCATGACAATGGTACGTATTCCCTACATAGTCACATGCATGAGAATGGTATGTATTCCCTGCATAGTCAGTTTGTCTTAGTAATCCTTAACAAGAAATTGAATATCTTATGATAATGATATCTATAAACATGTTTTATGCTTGTTTTGCATTTCATTTTTATCTTCTTTCATTTAGTTCATGAAGAGCTAAGGGGATACTTATATATCCTTAGGTGATGGACTGCTGACCTTAGGCCTTCTTACTAGTGTATGCCTCCTAGGCCTTGAGACTCTCTCTAAAAGGATTCTCTCTCATCAGCCTATTGAGGATGAGGCATAGTACATAGAAGAACAGTAGGTAAACTCCTTGAGGACTTAACTCGGATATACCTTACACAATTATACTTATCCATTACCAACCTTGCATTTGCCAAGGCTGACTTGTTGAATGCTGAAGCCAAAGTCCATACACATTAAGCCCTATTCCAACCACTCGGACCCTTATGTGCTATCTCCTACCTACTAAGTCTTGAGATTGAGGTCCTTGCATGATCCTTCTCTTTTGGCCTACTAAGCAGCAACATCCCTTATTCGTCATAGCAACTTTGAGCACCCTTCATCAATAGCCTCCCCAACATCAGTACAACTTAACTCTAATGTCCCTAAACCCCAGAACGTATACCCAACCATAGTGTACCACTTGTCATTCCTTTCTCAAACATTTTACTATATTCCTGTATTCTATTTATCCCTTTTTACCCTTTTGGGAGTCTACTATGGTAGTATTTTTATATTGCCCTTTATTGTAATTACTTAGATTTCCATGTTGCCCTAGGGACTTATTATAAATAATGCCTTTTCTTTGTAGCCAATACTTATTCTTGTAAGATATTCCTCTCCAAGCATATTTTCTTACACTCTTATCTAATCTTACTAAGTAGCTCAAGATTAGTGGCGAGTAAACCTTGACATCAGCTTGTGTGTCATATCAAGTGAAATGTTGAGCCATGTTTTGTTCATTAGTGAGTCACATTGTTTGAGTAGCTTTACATATGGTATTGTGTTTTTCAACTACTCTACTTCTTTTTTATCATTATTATGAAGGACCCATTTAGTTACCCTTTTCCTATAGTAAACCCTAGTGATTATTGAGCTCCTAGGCATATCATATAATCCTAGTATCAAATCTTGAGGTGATGATTGAAAGCTGTATCAAAATAGTTCTTACTAGTGTGTTGTTCTATTATACTCTATTTTCTACTACAAGAATAGAACAAGTTCGTTGTTCATTGTTTCATTCATATTTTCTATGTATGGGGATTTCTTGTATAAGAAATGTT
This sequence comes from Lumnitzera littorea, assembly GCA_024138015.1. Lineage (NCBI taxonomy): Eukaryota > Viridiplantae > Streptophyta > Magnoliopsida > Myrtales > Combretaceae > Lumnitzera > Lumnitzera littorea. The sequence continues at coordinate 32,589,539 of JAMXBB010000004.1, read as the reverse complement.
TTTGAAGCTTTGCTTTGAGAATGTCAAAACTGAGTGTTCAAAGAAAGATTAACGATACTAAGAGTGATGCTCATGGTCATGGTCGTGTTACCTAACAAACCCCATGAATTATTGATGAGTAGATACAAGACCTTACCATTATAGTAGACAATCTAACTATTTCTATATAATGGGTCATGGAGACTAGGCTGCAAGAAAGAGTTATTATTGAATAGGCCTAAGAAATGAGAGATAGACCAAGAAGGTAGATGGATGAGCAATGAGCCTTAGAGCCAATTCATATGAACCAAACTCTACTTTGACATGTTGATAGAGTTGCAAGAAGGAGACTTAAGTTAGATGAAGTTGAGGAGTATGAGGAGGAGGAGTAGTATGACAGAGTTAAGGATCATGAGCCTAAAGCTCCTAGGGGAGCTGAGCATCTTAAACTATAGATCCTAAGTTTTAAAGGGTCTAGTAGTACTGATGACTACCTGGACTGGGAAGTGAAGATTGAAAAGAAATTTGACTTTTATGACTACGAAGATGCTATTCATATTCGAGTTGTTGTTTTAAAATTTTCTAAGTATATAGCAATGTGGTGGAAGAAGTTATAGAATGTGTGCTAGAGAGCTCGATGTGAAGTTCAAACATGGAATGAGATGAAAAGAGTCCTAAGAAGTCGGTCCATTCTCGAACACTACGAGCAAGACACTTTCCGACATCACCAAGACTTGAGACAAGGTAATAAATTAGTGGATAAGTATGTCCAAGAGTTCTAGTTAATTATGATCCGATGTGATGTTGACAAACTTGAGACACAAACTGTAGCCTAGTTCATTTCTAGGTTATGAATTGAGATTGGTAACATAGTAGAGCTATAGAGGCTTGCAACTCTAGATGAGGCTTTCCAAAAGGTATAGACGGTTGAAAGATAAAGGAGGAGCCAGATTAGCTAAATGCTAAGCCGTCAACTAAGATTGTCGACAATAAGTGGCATGCTAAGTTGATCAGGATATGAATAAGTACTAAATAATTCTACAATGGACCGCCAAGGACAAGTGTCGAACTGACCAAAAGATGGCTGAGGTAAAGGCAAGGTTGAGGAAGACTTAGGAAATCAAATACTTCAAATATCATGGCTTTGGATACGTGCCAAGATAATGTTTGAGCTGACATATCATGACCATCAGGGGAGATAAGTGCTAGTGAAGAAGAGGACAAAGTGGGTGTCAATCAAGTGCTAGAAGGAGTTCTAGAAGATCCCAATGTTGAGACCCCACTTAAACTAAGTGCTAAGTATTGTTTTGTTGTACATAGATCTCCCGGTAACTTTGTGACCAATGAGAATGATTAATAGGAGAACCCCTTCCATATGAATTGCTGAATGATTGGTAAGCTCTGTGCATTAATCATTGATAAAGGAAGTTGTAACAATGTCATAGCGTAAGGAGTACTGAAAGCCTTGATGTTACCGACTTACCCGTACCCTAAGCTATAAAGATTCATTGGTTGAATGAGAAGGGAGGTCTACTTATTACTGAGTAAGTTAGAGTGCCCATTACTATTAGAGACAAATACAAGGATAAAGTGTTATGTAACATCCTACCCATGTGCACTTCACACATATTATTGGGCCAACCTTAGCTGTTTGATTAAAGAGTGTTGCATGATGGATACATGAACTCCTATATGTTCCAAAAGGAAGGGAGAAAGTTATACTAACCTCGATGAGCCCCAAAGAAGTACAGGAGTCGTAAGAGAAGATTACCTAATCATTGCTATGGAAGTCCCTAGTAATTTCTTGAGCATAACTTTCCTAAGATGTCAAGGTGGAAGAGTATATACTCTTATTAGTAAGGAAGCTTTTGGAATTGAGAGAAACTGGAGGCTTACATACTGAAGAGTAGATATTACTATAAGAACATGCCGACCTCTTTCTTACTGAGATGCTAAGTGGTTTACTACAGGTAAAAGGCATTAATCATTACATTGATCTTCTACCCAGAGATATTCTTCTAAATTGACCTGCCTATAGGCTTAACCCCGAGTAAGTAACCAAGCTTAAGAAACAAGTAGGTGAGTTGATTGATTTCGAGTATGCCCGAGAAAGCATGAACCCCTATGTCATGCCAGCAGTCTTGGTGCTGAAGAAAGATGTCACGTAAAGAATGTACATCAATGCCATCGACAAAATTACTATTAAATACCGATATTTGAGCATGCGATTAGTTGATATGCATGATGAGTTGCATGGTGCCCATATCTTTTCAAAAATTGATCTAAAGAGTAGCTACCATAAAATATTAATGAGGCCTAGAGATGAATGAAGATGGCCTTCAAAACAAAGGATGTTCTGTTCGAGTGGATGGTGATGTCGTTTGGTCTAACAAATACGCCTAGCACTTTTGTGTAACTTATGAGTCATGCCTTGAGAAAATTAATTAGGAAATGCATTATAGTGCACTTTGATGACATTCTAGTTTATAGTATCAATGGTGTTGCTTATGTCGAATATTTAAGATTAGTGTTTGATATCCTCTATGTCAAGAAGTTATTTAGTAATTTAAAGAAATGTATGTTTTGCCAAAGCAAGGTTGTATTCCTTAAATATGTTGTTTTAAAGGAGGAGTCTAAGTTGATGATGAGAAAATCCAAGCTATTGTTGAGTGCCCAACACTAATTAACGCTGTTGAAGTAAGGATTTTTCATGGTTTACCTTCATTTTACCAAAGATTCATTCAAAACTTCAATTCCATAATTGCTCTACTCACCGAATTGACTAGGAATAACTCTAAGTTCATGTGGTCTGAGAAAGCTTAGAAAAGCTTTAATGGGATAAAGTCTAGGGTAGCATTTATCCTAATACTTGCCTTGTAAGATTTAGAGAAAGTTTTTGAAGTGGAGTATAATGCATCATGAGTTAGCATTGGTGTTATCCTTATGCAAGAGCACCAATCAATTGCCTATTTAAGCAAGAAACTCGAAGGAGCTACCCTAAATTACTTGGCATATGACAATGCGTTCTATACGCTTGTTCGAACACTACAGAATTGGCAACACTACTTGTTATCAAGAGAATTCATCGTCAACTCAGATCATGAATCTCTCAAACATCTTTGAGGGCTACAAGAACTCTCTCGGCGTCATGCCAAATGGGTTAAATTCCTAAAGTATTTTTGCTACGTCATCCCATATAAGAAGGGAAGCACCGATATTGTGGTTGACACTCTTTCTAGTTGATATTTCCTAGTTAAGGCATTACAAGCTAAGATACTTGGATTTGGTACCTTGCCTAATCAATATGAGCATGATCCGTATTTTAGGTGCTTAGTGGCAAAGTGCAACATTGGAGGAGTTCTAGATTAATTCTATTTGAGACATGGGTTTCTAATGAAGGGCAAATAAGTTTGTGTGCCAAATGGTTCGATTAGTGAGTTACTCATCCAAGAAGCTCTTGCTAGAGTTTTAGTTGACCACTTTGGAGAGAAGAGAATGGGTGAGATGCTGAGAAAACATTTCTATTAGCTTGGGATGATGAAGGATGTATGTCGAGTTCTTGAGAGGCGTGATGTATGTAAATATGCAAAGGGGAGAAAAGAGTCGCATAGAGAGTACGTACCTCTACCTATACCTAAATAGCCATGAGCTGATCTAAGCATAGATTTCATGCTCAACCTACCCCAAACACCGAGAAGGCATGACTCTATTATGGTAGTAGTCGATCAATTCAATAAGATAAGCTACTTCATCCCATCCCATAAACCAATGGTGCTTTACTTGTTGTTAACCTCTTTTTATAGGATTACTAAGAAGTATTGTGTCTAATCGTGACTCGAAGTTCACGAGCATCTTCTAGAGATCCTTATGGAAGACGTTCACTAATAAGCTCATGTTTAGTACTTTTTGCTACCCTTAGATAGATGGCCAAACCAAAGTTTGAATAAGACAGTCGATAACCTCCTATGAGCTACTGATGGGAAGAATCTACATGATTAGGATCCTTGCCTACCCATCAATAAGTTCACTTACATCCATTTAGCTCACAACTCGAAAGGAAGGTCACCATTTGAGGTTGTCTATAGGTGTAACCTAAACTTATCCTTGGATATGGTTTTTAGCCTAACAACCTAAGGAGAAGTCAATCTAACCTGTAGTGCACCAAGGAGTTCTAGAATTTGCATCAAAAGGTTGTCAAATAACTGGCCAAGACTATGGCTTGATAAAAAGAGCAAGGAAGCCAAGGAAGGAGGCGAGTCATTTATAGTCCTGAAAACCTTGCCTAGATCTACCTCAGTAAAGAATGTTTCCTTAGAAAAAGGACAAACAAGCTATCCTCTAAGTTAGATGGGCCTTATAGGATCCTTAAGAATATCAATGATAATACGTATGAGCTTGAACTACCTGAAGGATAAGGTGTATGCCTTACTTTCAGTGTCACCAATTTGATGCCTTATGTACTAGACGTAGAAGAAGACCAAGATTTGAGAGAAAATCTTCAATATCCTTAGGAAATTGATAGGCTACCAACTCTAGCCCTCTTACTCGTACACACCTCTGAGGCCTTCAATCTCTCACCAGATGGATTCTCTCTCATCAGCCTACCAAGGATGAGGCATAGTACAAAGAAGAACAATGGGTGAACTCTTTGAGAACTTAGCTCGGATACACCTTATTCAGTTATACTTATGCCGTTACCAGTCCCTCATTCGATAAGGTCAACCTGCCGAATGCCAATGCAAAGGTCTATATACATCAAGCCTTGCTCCAACCACCTAGGCACTCATGTGTCGCGACTTACTTACTAAGTCTCGAGGTCGAGGCCTATACATGATCCTTCTCTTTCAGCCTACTAAGCAACAGCATCCTTTATTTATCTCAGCAACTCTAAGTACCCTTCAATAGTAACCACCCCAACATTAGCATAACTCAACTCTAACAACCCTGAACACCAAAATGTGTACCTCACTGCAGTGTTCCACCTGTCATTCCTTTTTATGGCATTTTACTATATTCCTTTATTCTATTTATCCTTTTTTACCCTTTTGGGAGTATACTATGGTAGTATATTTGTATTGTCGTTTATTGTAATTACTTAGGTTTCCTTATTGCCCTTGAGACTTACTATAAATAGCCTCTTTTTGGATATTAAATATGCTTGTTCTTGTCAAATATTTCTCTCTAAGCATATTTTCTTATACTTTTATCTAATTTTGCTGAGTAGTTCAGGATTAGCAGCGAGTGGACCTAGACATTAGCTTGTACGTCATATTAAGTGAAATGTTGAGCCGTATTTTGTTCACTGGTAAGTCACATCCTCCGAGTAGCTTCATGTAAGCTACTATGTTTTTTAGCTTCTTCACTTCATTTTCTTCATTATTATGAAGGACCTAATTGGTTACCCTTTTCTCACGGTAAGCCCTAATGATTACTAAGCTCCTAGGCACATTATATAATCCTAATATCAGAGCTTGAGGTAGTGACCAAAAGCTATGTCAAATTAGGTCCTACTAGTATATTGTTCTATTATAGTCTATTTTCCATTAGAAGAATAAAGTAAGTCTATAGTTCACTATTTGATTAGTATTTTCTAAGTGCCAATGAGAATCTCTTGTGTGAGGAGTATTTCTAAAGCTTTGTTTTGAAAATGTTAAATTTGAGTGTTTAAGGAGAGATCAACGATGCTTAGAGTAATCCATAAATTATTGATGAGCAGATATAAGACCTTGCTATTATAATGGCCAATCTAGCTATTCTTATACAAAAGGTCATAGTAACTAGGCCACAAGAAAGAGTTGTTATTGAACAGGGCTTAGAAATGAGAGATAGGGCAAGAAGGCAGATGGATGAGCAACTAACCTCAAAGGCAATTCATAGAAACCAAGCTCCATTTCAATGTGCCAATAGAGTTGTGAAAAGGAAACTTAAGTTGGATAAAATTGAGGAGTATGAAGAGGAGGAGTAGTATGATGGAGTTGAGGATCGTAAGCCTAGAGCTATGAGAGAAGCTGAGCATTTGCAAGTGCATATCCCAAGTTTTGATAGGTTTGGTAGTGCTGATTACTACATGAACTGAGAAGAGAATATTGAAAAGATATTCAACTTTTATGACTACGAAGATGCTATTCGTATTCGAGTGACTATGTTATAATTTTCAAGGTATGCAACAATGTGGTGGAAGAAGTTGCAAAATGTGTACTAGAGAGCCCAATGTAAAGTTTAAACGTGGAATGAGAAGAAAAGAGTCCTAAGAAGTAGGTTCATTCTCAAACACTACGAGTAAGACACTTTCCGACATCTCCAAGACTTGAGACAAGGTAACAGATTAGTAGACGAGTATGTCTAAAAGATCTAGTTGCTAATGATCCGATGTGATGTTGATAAACTCGAGACATGAACTGTAACTCGGGTCATTTTTAGGCTATGAATTGAGATTGGTAACATAGTGGCGCTACAGAGGCTTGCGACTCTAGATTGGTAACATGTTGAAGAAATCTTTTGTTGTAAATAAAACTTTTGTTGAATGTAAATAGGTATTCTTATGTGTTGGTACATCCTGTACTATACTAAGATATGATAAATGGGTTTACCTTTGATTTTCCACACAACATTCTGACCCTCTTTTTTTATTTTTGTCAAAAAGTTCTAATTTTTCCTCTGTTGATTACGAGAGTACTTCTTCTTAGGTGTCTCCAAAGAAACTTCAAAATCAAAGCTTTTGGCTGCTTTTGATATGGATTTCCTTCTCTTTGTAGCTTTCTTTTGTTTTTCCTCTAAAGTGGTTTCAACTTGCTTAAACTCTTTGATCACATATACATACTTTCATAGCTACTAGTTTCTTGATTAGTAAACAATACGATTGTGTTGTTGCTTAGAGGAATTGAAGCAATAGTAAAATGTTAGACATGAGTTATACAACCAAAGGATACGATCGTGATCCCGGTCGTATCATTTATGGGAGTTAAAAAAAGAAGAAGAAGAAGAAGAGTTAAAGAAAAATTATGGACTAGAGTTACATGACCAGGTGATACGGTCATGTTACCAAATCATGTCATTTGTAGCAAATCTTTTATTTTACTTCTCCTATTTAAGGCTTCCTAAGGGTTTTTTTTTTTTTTTGTGACAAGATTAGCGCATCTTTTTGAGAGAATTTCAAGGTCAAAAAACTCAAGAGAGCCTAATATGACAAGATTTGAAGATTTAAGACCTGTTTTAATATATTCATGATTTACCTCTCCATTCTTCATTTTGTTTTTATTGAATTTTATTCTTTTATTATAAGTAAAGAGTAGATATTTAGTATTTGGGTCCTATAGAACCTCAATCTATTATGTGACAATTGCTTTTATATATATATATATATATAATGTGATTCTTTAGTTTTCTTGAATCGATTATATGTGCTTGTATGTATTGGATTGATATTTCTATAGGTATTAATCCAAAAATCTGATATTATACAAGAAGATTGAGTGATTTCTTGTATAATTACATCAAGGTATAATTGTTAAGGGTTTGTGCAATGTTAGAGATAAATTAAAAGATTCTTTCAAATCTTTAATATTTTCTTTAAGAGAATTTGTTGTATATTTAAGCAATCTTAGATTATGCTATAGGGAAGAGATTTTATTAGGTAATCTAAAGATTAGGGTTCATAAGCTTAAGAAAGCTATTATCTTTAATAAAGGATTCTCTTAATCATGAAAATTAATCAGTTAATTTGATTATCTTTAGAGAAAATCACAAGTGTAGGTCCAAGGGAAGTAAGATCTAGGTACGCTATTTAGTCTTTAATTAAATCTTTAGTTGACTGTTTTCCTATTTTTATTCTTTATTAATTGTTAAAGTCATTAGTTATTACAATTTTAGTTTAATTATTTAAATTCATGAAAATGAATTTACTAGTTAAATAATAGAGCTAAGGCTAGTACCGGTACTTGAGGTCTCTAAAGGATCGAATTAGACTTGTACCCACTTACTATAATTTGATAGGTGCACTTACCTCAAATCAAGTTTTTTTGTGCCGTTGTTAAGGACTTCGATATTAAGAATGCTAGTTACTTTATTATTTTAATGATTTTTTCTTTTTTTTTAATATTCTTTTATTGTTTTGAGCTACGATTGATTTTACATCTCTTATCCTTGTAGTGTATGACTCGAAGCAAGTTGGAAGATTTGGCAAAGCTTGATCCTAAAATTGAGAAAACTATCCTTTAGAAGTTGAGATTGCATGTTAGACAAATAGTGGCTACCCTAGAAGATGGGTCAATTGTTGAGGTTAAGGGAGAGGGTGAAGAGGCAAACGATCAATTCATCAATTAAGAAGATCTACCACTTGATCTACTACGACATCCACCATAAGATCCTAAACTAATGGCCAATAACGGCAATGAAGCATAGTCTAGTTTATTTAAGCCATCCACTTGCTAGGGCTAATTCTAATATCAACAAACTAGCTATTACTGCAAACAACTTTCATATTGCACCCAGTATAAAATGGTGCAATAATATGATTAGTTCGATGCCCTCTAAGGTGAAGATCCAAATGCTTACATCTCTAGTTTTCTAGAGATTTATGACACAGTTAAAATTAATAAAGCCATGGACGATGCTATTCAATTGAAATTATTCCCTTTTTCCTTGAGTGGTAAAGCGAAGCATTGGTTAAGCTCTTTACCACAAAACTCAGTAATAACCTGGAATGATTTGGTAGAGAAATTTTTGGAGAAGTATTTTCCACCTATAAAGACTACCAAGCTTCCGAATGCAATTTCTTACTTTACCCAATTAAGAGCTGAAACTCTATATGATACTTAGGAGTAGTTCAAAGACTTTCTTAGGAGGTGCCCACATCATGGCCTCCGACTTTGGATGCAAATTCAAACTTTCTATAATGGTATCAACTTATCTACGGGACAAACTATTGATGCTATTTCAAGAGGTACTTTTAACACAAAAACACCGAAGTAAGTACAAAATTTGATTAAAGGAATGGCAATTGGAATTCATGAGGTAGACTTAACTACTACTTTGGCAATTAAAGTAGATTTATGAGTAAGAAGACCAATGCACTCTCATTGGCCCTCAACAAGCCTAACTAGTTATGTATGATTTTGGTATGCAAGGGTATGGAGTGTAAGAACAATTAAAATAGGTAGACTATATGGGAAATCCATCTAGGCAATAGAATAACCCCTTCAAAAGCACTTATAATCCCAACGAGTAGAATCACCCTATCTTTTCATGGGGAAATAAAAATAAGGCCAACAAAAGACTAACTTAAGTCCACCTAGAGTCCAAAGGTCACCACCTCCCAACTCCTCAAGAAAATAAGCTTAGTTTAGAAGAGCTTCTCATTAAGTATATTTAAGGCAATGAAGCTTAGTTATCCAACATTAAAGCATCATTGTGGAATTAAGAGGCTTTTACCCATAATCTTGAGAACCAAATTGCTAAGCTTGCAAAGCTAATCTCTGAATTGCCATAAGGGTCTTTGCTTGGGAACACTAAAACAAATCCTAAGAAACACATCAATGCAATGACCTTGAGAAGTGGAACAGAGCTATAAGTTGAGAGAAGGGATAGTAGTGAAGCAATTGAGAAAGAAGTGGAGGTCAAGGGCTAAGAAACTATGGAGCCACCAAAAGTGAAGAAGCACAAGTTGTCCACCCTTTATCTACGGTGACCTAAACAATATTACCTTGATCTAAGTAAACAATTCGATAAATTTCTTGATCTTTTTAAACAATTACAAGTGAACTTACCTCTTATTGATGTCGTTTTGCATATGCTAATGTATATGAAGTTTCCAAAGGATCTTTTGTCAAACAAGAGGAAGCTAAAGGATCTTTCAACCGTCATGCTTAATAAGGAATACTATATACTACTCTAGAAAAAGCTACCAAAGAAATTAATAGATCTAGGGAGTTTTGCTCTTCCTTTTCTTCTTAGAAACTTACCTATAGCTAATGCTTTAGCAAATCTAAGAGCTAGTATTAATTTGATGCTGTACAAATTATTCAAAACGTTAGGGTTATGAGAATCTAAACTAATACACATGTGCATTCAATTAGCTAATAAGTCCACTACATACTCTAGAGGCATCATAGAGGATGTTTTGGTGCAAGTAGACAAGTTTATTATTCCTATTGACTTTGTTAGTCTTGACATAAATGAGGATTTTAAGGTTCCATTAATGTTAAGATGACCCTTCTTAGCTACTACTAGGGTTATGATTGATGTTATCGAAGGTAAGCTTATATTAAAGGTTAAAGATGATGAAATTTCTTTCCTAAATTCAAATGCAATGCACAAGTCCCTTAACCCAAAAGGCACAAGCTATGGTGTTGATTTTACTAATATTACTAAGTATTTGCAAGAAACACATGACTAAGAACCCTTAATTCATTGTTTGGAAAAGGGACATGAAGAGATGGTGAAAATCCCTACCTATTCTAAAATTGTGACTTAGTTGGGAGCTCATGAGTCTATTGTGGTAAAAAAAGTGGGCTTGAATAATTTTGCAGAACAAGGGAAGGAAAGCTATAGTCTTCTAAAGTAAAGCCACCATTATTGGATAGGAATCAATCAAAAGATCACTTGGAACACGCCTTTGTAGAGAGGAGCTCAAGGCTATTGACGACCACTCCATTCGAACAAAAAGAGGATAAAAAGATGAAACTCAAGTAGCATGAGTTTGATGAGTGGCATAGTAAGAAGAAACTAGATGGAAGTCATCAAACTATAAAGGGGAATTTGCTAAACCAATGGAAAAAGGGTAAGTCTATACTTATGTGGCAAGTTTGAAAGTGAGGTAAGAAGGGAGATCTACCTCCACCAAGATGAACGTAAGTCATGCATTTCATCGAGATATCGATGTTAAATATAACGCTCTTGGGAGGCAACCTAAGTCATTAATTTATTTCTATCATTTTAATATTTTATTTATTCATTTACATAGTTTTTATCCATGGTTTATGTTAGCATTTTTTCTTTTTAATTCAATTTTTGTTTAAGTTTCAACATTTAATTTCTTGCATTTAGGTTAGGCATACACAAATTAAAAATAAATAAATAAATAGATTACAACCATAGAGAATACGACCAAGAGACACGACCGTATCTTTGGTCGTATTGTTCCGAAGGGGGGAAGGGGGGACCTTTTTGAAATTGTGATAAGAGTTATACAATTGTGTATCTAGACCACATTCCCAAGCTTCATATTCCTTTTCCTCGACAAAAGTTACCTAACCAAGAGCTACGGGTATATCTTTAGTTTTATCATCCGTAATATTTAAGGTTGGGAACACATTTGTTTCTTCACATCCTCATTTGCTCCCTCATACTACAAATCACAATTTACTCTCTGTTTTACATTCACTCCCCAAAAACAAACTTCAACACACACATTCTCACTACATTTTCTCTTTCACTCACACACAAGCAAGGACTGTAATTACTTATCTCACTTTAAGATCTCAGTTAGGTTTCTTGATCTCTCTTCTTTGTTTATTTGTTGCATAACTTACTTAGGAAAATGATCTTATGCATGTTATATCTGATTACATGTTGGGGCTTTGACATGCTTTTATTTTCTTGATAAAATTGAAGCCCTTCTTTACTTGTTTTGTATGTAATGCTGTATAGTTCGTGAATAATACGATTGTGTCGTTTGATTTTGGCATCACTTCTTGATTTTAAGGAAAATGATTATTGACATGATCGTGTCACTTACAATACATTCTAAGACATATGGGAATCATGATTTGGTTTTGGGATTTTTATCTTTCTTGTTATATACATAAGTTCTTCATTATTGCTATTTAGCCACTAAACGTTTTCAAGATAAGTTTAATTTCTTATGTTATTGATGTTTGAAATTGCAAGAATTGTTCTTAGATCATGTTTAGATTACTCCTTGTACCTAGGGTCATGTGTGGATTGCATGAAGAACACAACTAATTTAGCATGCCTACCATATTTTTAATGCAATTCCCCGAAAACTTCTACTAAGATTTCTCTTACATTTGTGCTTGATTCTTATATTCTTTTTCATTCTAAGTGTAGGGAAATTGTTGATCACCATTCTTTTATGTAGGATAATGGCACCAAGTAAAAAATTAGAAGTTCGAAGAAAAAACAAGGTCGTCGCTTCTTCATTGCAACCCCATCTATCTCTAAGGCCACTCGTAGCTATTGACCTACCTATGCATCTTATGCTACGTTTTACAACTCAATCCGCACTATAGCGCTTTGCACATTTTCAATCATGCACATTTGGTGAGACTTTATACTTAGATTAGGGTGATATAAGCAATTAAATTTGCTTAAACAAGTGTAAGACATGCTATTGGTAGACCCATAGGAGAAATTGCTCACTTTCCAAGGCCCCATTTACTATCAGTTGATACTAGAATTTCTATGTATGGTTTAGTTGGATAAGCTTGCTGGTAAATATGGACTATAAAGGAAGCTGCACTTTCATATGAACAAGTAGTCTCATTCCATTTCTATAGCTAATTTGGAAGTATATCAAAGCTTATATTTAATCAAATATGCTCAAATGGAGGAATTCCTTAGACTTCCTATAATACCTTAAGGTTTCGAGCTAATAGGATAACCCTAGGTTCCAAGCCCCTAAATTTAGTGTATTAAGCAACATTATCCATTTTAGTTTAAACATCACCACAAGACTAGAAAAGTTAGACAAAGTATTCCAGTAAAGTCAATTTTTCAAAATAAGCCATATAAAAAGATTAATTTGAAAATATGTTAATTTATAGATAAAATTGATAATTATCGAAAACATGAAATCTATGCTCTTAAATATAGCGAGATATTAAAGATAAGTTATTTAACTTATAAAAATAGTAAAGAAAGTTTAATTATATATAATATCCATGTATTTACATATGATATGCATTGTAAGTATTAAATAGATACATATAATAATAATAAATTATCAAAATAAAGTAAATTAATATAAAATAATGGAAAATTAATTTAAAAAATGAATGGATGAGTTACCAAATGATGTGGTAGTATGGAAATAGCTTGGAAACGTGAGTCATCACTAGAATAATGAAGAAATGACACATGGTACCTACTTACATGGTGGCAAATAAACAAAATGACATGTCACATTTTTTTTTTCTTTTTTACATATAACCTCATCAAATCTTATAACTAGGACTCTAAACCTCATTTGGAATGTTTCAAAAACCTATAAACACAAGAACATAATTTTATAAAATTAGAAAAAATATAAAATAAAAATAAAAAAAATATGGGGCTAATCAAGTTTAGAGTGATCCAATAGGCTCCCAAAAACTTGATGTGAAGCAACTTGGTGGTTTAAAGGTTGGCCATGAGAGAGGTGTTTCCGACAAGGTATGGTAGCCGGTTCAGGTGAACCCATTTTTTACTCGTAAGTTCTTCTAATTTCTAAAAATAACAAAAGATATTAATTGATTATGAAAATTTGTTTCTTGAGATTGTTTTAGGTGTAGACTTTAATAATTTTATTTTAATTAAATAATTAGTAAAAATATAGGGTTATTAAGAAAATACTCTATTTAGGCAAAAATTGAATTAATTTTTTGAAATATTAGATGATATTGTTTCATGCTCAATTCTTGTTTATTATATACATATAATTTTTCTAGAAATAATTTTTAAAAGTAAACCTACTTACTATTTTTTATATATTTTTTGGTTAAAACTGCCAATTTTATTGAATTGTTGAAATAATTGATTTTTGAGTAAATTCATGAATAAGCCCTATATGTTTTGACTTTTGGAAATTTACAAGGATATTTAGAATACTTAGTTTTTATCTCACACTTATTTTTTTTTTTTCCTTATTTTCCCTAATTTCAAGTTCAAAATGCTATTTTCGTGAAAATAGGTGATAACCTATATAATTACTATGAATGGCCAATATTAAACTATATACTTTTGTGAATATATAGGATTTTTTGTAGTCTTAATTGGGCTTGTATACTATTTATTATGTATTTTCCTAGTATAAGAATATATATTAGGCTAATATATGATATAATAATTAGTAATAGTGACATATTTGTTAAATTTGTAAAAGATTAGTATTTTTAGGTATATAATAGGCGTTGACCAGCTTAGGAAATATGGAATTTTAGGGTTTTTAATTTAGGATTAGAGTTTATTTGAGTTAATTATGAAGTCACATAACATACAGTTGAGTCAGTAGTGAGAAAAGGTATTTTTGGGATTGTAACTATATTGCTAAGTTTTGTTTCTTAAGATATATTAATGGTACTCAAAATAATGATTGCGATAACATGAAGATTACTAAAATTAGATAAGAAATGAGTAAAATATAATCAAATAGAGTTTGAAAACGTAGTAAGAAAAGTTTATGCGAGTTTAGGTTCAATAGGTAGCTAACTTGGAGATTGTGTTTATATTTTCTTAGGTGTGATTAGTAAGGATAGACCACATCACGATGTTTAGGACTTTGCATTACTATTAAGTCCCGGTAAGTTGATCTAACCCATACTTGGAGTAGATATATTGCTATTCATAACACTATGTGTTGTTTGGTGCTATATTAATTGAATATGGCTATATCTTGAGTATATTGGTATGCTATAGTGGATGCTGATGTGATGATCTTGAATGATGGTAACTATGTCTTGGTTAAATTGTTATGCTGTTATGTTAAATGTTGATGTGGTGTTTATGAAAGATTTAACTAACTTGAAGAGCTAAGTAATTATTAACCTAATCTTCTAGGTGTTTACCTAAGTGAACCCTAAATGAGATACTAAATTTTCATGAGAGAGAGATAAAAAACTAAACTTAGATAGCTAGGTTGAATAAAACTTAAAGATTGGTTGTGCTGAATGATATATTTGAGTTATTATTGCATAGCATTCATGGCATGACATAAAAAGGAACCTATGGGTTAGAATTTTTAAAATGAGGCTTCAATGTGATCAACAAAAATCATGGCTGTATGAACTCAATTTTTGAAAGCATATAGATTCTTGTTGCCTAAGCAACTTAACTACTTTGGTACTCTGATTAGGTAGACTACAGTATGTAGTCTAATTTGGTAAAACAAAATTAGGAGTCCTACTCCCAAGAAGCTCCTTATTGCCTCTCTAATTTGGTAGACTACATTATGTTGACTAACCAAATGAGTATATTAGAAGGGCATAAGATATGGGTATCGATGCATGCTACATACATAAGCATAAGATGTTGCATTATATGCGATAAATGCCTAGTTGGGCTAATGTATGTGTGAAGCTAAACTTATTAATTATGATTGAAATGTTTTAGTTATGATATTATCTATATTGTATTGTTTGTTATCCACTCTCACTTAACTTCAGTAACTGAGGGGATAAAATGTTTTGTCTTCAAGTTAACAACATCAAAAAGGGCCCAACACTAGAGGGAGATGTATACTGAAAGCGTTAGTTAGAGTCAGCGACTTTTAGATGGAATCAATACTAAGTCAAGAGTCTTACTATTTTGAAGATGACAAAAATAAAATAAAATAAAACAAAAGATGGTTCATGTTTTGATGTGAATATTAGGTTGTACATATAAGTTCAAACTAAATGTCCACCTGAACTTCGATGTAACACCCCCATTATCATATAAATAAAGTTTTCTTTTGATGAATGAGCAGGTTGAGTCAACTTTCAATAGGTATTCCTATATGATGGTGCATTCCTACTAAGTCGGGATGTGACACTTCCATATCAACTTCAATATGGTGTTTCACCTTATCACTTTGGGACAAAATTGCTTGGGATAGTTCTTATGTGGCCAAGTCCAATAAAGATTCTTACTTACATCACCCTGAATATTGCATTGTTCGTTGGTTGATATCTCACACAATTGCGAGGCGAGGCAAAAGTATCAGCGTTGTAGGTAAATTTGAGCTGATGGCTTTATACAGTATGATGGAGAAATATCCCTTCAATATGGCTATGTTATTAACCAATTATCATGTAAAGTAGGGGACCAGCATTTGTGAGCATGGAAAGATATTTTGTAGCCTTATGTGACTTTATTGGTTGATGGGATGGGGATTCTAAACAGAAGCCTTCTAAATATTACTTTAGTCGGGGAGTCAAACCTTTGAGAAAAGAAACATTCCAATACATGCACATGAATTTAAATATAGTTGAAGGACATAAAGGTATAGGTGCAGGTTCAAGTTAAAGGCAAGGATCGAGTTCCCAACTTGATCGTATTGAGGACATGTTGAGAAACATGATGACCCCCCAAGATAATTTTGAGAAGAAGATAACTAAAAAGGTGGAAAAGATGTTGGCTAAATAAAATTGCTTAACACGATTCTTTTGCAATGTGTCTAAGTTGAATAAGCTTAAGATTCTTGATGTATTTCTTAAGTCCCCATCCTCTTCTTCTTCAAAAGAGGCCCAAGAGAATGAAGAACTGAAGATGATGTGGAGATCATTGAGGAGGAGGTTACCAAAGATGAAAGTTTAGATGAAGAATTGGATGAAGAAGATGATGGGGATGATGAGGACTTTATGGATGATGCCATTGACTAGGATGATGATGTCATTTCTTCTTTGATTTTATTTGCTTTGGTTGTACTTAATTCTACAAGACGTAGTTTATTTACTAAACTCCTTTTTTGCTGTGTCTTTCTTTTCTTTTCTTTTCTCTTTTATGTTTCTCTTTTGTGTTTTGTTGGATGATTAATGCTAACTTATTAGAAGGTTCTGGAACTAGAGATATGAAGCTTTTATATAGATATGACATTTTTTGGAGTTATACAGTTTTGGAATTGCTACTTCATAATTTTTGGATAGAGCAATTGCATTACTCAAATTTCATGGGAGTATTAGTTTTCTTTTCCTACTCTTATATCCTTTTACTGATAAGTGTTTCCATTAATATATTTTTCATGCTTGACTTATTTCATACATTAAGGCAACGTATGGTTTTAAGTGTAAGGAAGGGGATATTAAAATTGTTGCTAATTAAGAGACCAATTTTTCTTTTTTTTTTCACATTTAACCCAATTATTATTGTTATATTGACTTGCAATATTTAGAGAATTAACAACTTACATGTGAGTTGAATTGAATATGACTACTACTTGATCTTTGATGAATGAATTACACAATACCAAAGTTAATAGGTGAAATCTATATACAATAAAGTTATGAGTTTTATAGCCTAAGATTTTAAGATTTGAGAGTAGAGCAATATCACTAGTTAAGAGTTAGTCACAACTATTTTTTAGCTTACTTTAATGTGTACTATCATTTTAGATGACTTTAGAGCCCTATAATCCTTAGCAAACAAATAGATAACTTGAAATAGTTAAAGGTAAAAAGTGATAACAATTGCATGGATAATCAAATAACACAAAGGCAAAATTGATAAAAATTCGCCTTAGTCTCTTAGAAAAGTAAGGTTGAATTCCATTGTCACTACTAATGTAAACTTAAAGAATAAATTGGTATGGATCAGTCTTAATCTCTCAAAATAGTAAGGTTCTTTCCTATTACAAATATGAGGGCTAAGTTGGTATGGATTAGTCTTAGTCCGTAAGAAGAGTGAGATCCTTTCTTGTTGCCAACACAATCATCCTTAAATAATATGCTTAATTAATATTATAAATTAGGTGAATTTAAAACCTCCGCAACAAAAGCATGAATTAAGGGAATGATTAGAGGATGAGTAGATGTAATATATGTTTATTTTGAATTATGGTGCTTAGCAAGATTAAAGAAAGGGTTGTATGCATTTTAGTTAAATAGGTTAAAATTTTTACAATTCTTTTCCTCATTAACGAGACATTAAATCTAATTCTCAATACAAGAATCTTTAATTAAATGACTCAGGTAAACTTTAATTTACATGAATTAGCTTGTGAACTCTAGTACTTTGTATTTCTTGAGCATTGTAAAAGAGATTGTGTATAAGGAGTTAAGGAAGATGTTAAAGGAATTTGAGTGCATTTGCAAGTTGATCTTGTAGAGTTGTTTTAGAGGTTAGGTATTATTTTTGGCCAATCCCCTAACTTGCAATAATTTTCATTTAAGAATTCTTATCCAAATTCTTTCTTTTATCTATTTTCTTGAGGATAACTAGATTCTTAAGTATATGGAAGCTTAATCAGCTCCTAATTATGTATATTTTTGTTAGTGATTGTACCCTAGGTCAATTATTGGATATTATCATTATTATATTTTGTGAATTAAGAGACATTCATTATTATATTGTTTATATGTTTACTTTATAATAATATCCTTAAATGATCATATGCTTATTCTAAATGATTCTAGAATGCTCATTATTGTGGGAACAATAATGAATTAAATGTAATATGAGGTTTGATTGATAATCATAGGATGTTTATTTTTATAGAGATATAAATCAAACTCATAGGAACATTTTAGAGAACTATGTACTAGATTGAATCGTTATGGGATCACTACATGAACTAATGTCATAAGCGATTCTCAATATAACAATGTCATTGTATCCATAGACTTAAAATCACCATAGAATCCAACATTAGGAACATTATGATTCGACTCAATCAAACATTTAACTAGATAATTATAAAAGTTCTCATTTCTTATAGTGTGAATCATGCAATAGGAAGATGAGTGATTAAGATGGGATTTGTCCATCTCATTATGAGATAGATATCTTTAGGCCCCTCGATAAGTAGAATTGAGAAATGCAAAGTTGTGCTCAAATGAATTTATAGTATGATCAATGTCATTTGTCATATTAGTCTACTTAGAGATTGAGAAATGATAAGGTTGAACAATATATGGGCAACATTATCCATGCTATATTTCCAATGTAGATATTATGTGATAAAAGGATTATGGCATAAGTTATGGATTAGGTAAAGTCAAATTGATGATCTTCACTTAATTTGGGTAGACATAACGTCTTTCTTGAGGCACCTTATGTCTTGTAGGCTCGAAAAGAGTTTTTAGGCCTAGTGCCAACATTAAGTGAACTTATAGAGTCACATAAAAGAGTGAACAAAATAGGCTATGGGTTTATTTTTAATTAAACCTAGCTGAAGGTATTGAAATGTTTATTATTCTCAATTATTTAAGAATGATAAATAATTATGTTTACTATTTTTGGTGAAAAATAATAAGTAATGTATTTTATTAAATGTTATTAATATCCTTTAATATCCCTTCAAATCTCATAATATCTTTTAAAAGATATTTTGATTGGTCTATATATAGATATAGACAACTCTTTATTAGGGTTATGCTAATGTTATATCATCAGCATTAAACCCATAGGGAAACTTTGCAAACTAAAATAGAGAGTGAAAATGTCAAAAATTGTGAAGGATTTCATGCATTTGGTTTTGGTGCTAGTATACACTATAGTCTATTTAAGTGTGTTTGTTCAAGTGTAGATACTATAAAGGGGGCTCACAAGATCACATAAGCTATAGATCCACATCACCAATGCAACTTAGATTCGTATAAGGTAAAATAACTTCACTCATATCAATTTAATTTACCGCTTGAATCCACCAGCATTTTAGGGATTCAGTTTTGCTCAAAAAATAAAAAAAATTCAATTATAAAACCAAATTTTCAGATCCCTAAATTCTAATAGTGGTATCAGGGCCACTTGCAATTTCAATTAAGTTGATTCTATATATTATATGTATGCATGATATACATGAATATGGCTTTTAATGATTAATATGAATTAATAACTATTGTAGATTGTTTAATTGTTAAACCAATTTTCGTATATATATGATGCAAATGAATTTGCATGAGTAATCAATAGTGGTGAATTATATATATATGGGGAAAATTGTCTAATTGTTGAATGGATCAGATGTAATCAAATTATGATGGATTAATTGTGTTCAAACATTGACACGGTTCAAGATATTGTCATGTTGATTCCAGTGCTAACTATTCATAGTGCAACAATTAAAATTGGTTAATATGGAACGTCAATGTTATATATGCATGTTTCAAATGTGATTTGTGTTATATGTATAGTACATCTATGATACATGTTATATGCATGGTGCATAACATGCCCTCGTATGACTTATGTGATTGGCAAGTTTTATTTTTTCTATTTAATAGGTTATGATTTCATAAATATGGCCTATGTGTCATTTTTGTTTTGTTGTAATTTAATTCTAGTAATAGTAGTAGGATCTTATGTATTATATTTTCATTATTGTAAGGAAGATATAAAGATGTGAACAAGGTCATTCCCAATCCATGGTGATGGAGAAGCAAGGATTGTGATCAAGATATAAGAACGATTTTCATCTCATGTCTTTGGAGATGGACATATACCTAGGGTTGAGTATTGATCTTCATATTAGCTTATGAAAATCAATATAATTTAAGGGCTGTGCTATAAAACGTTAATTTTATTCTTTTTATGAGTATGATATATCATGCATAATGAGACATGTATATGTATGCAATATTATGTATGCAACAATCCATGATTAGTATCAATTAAAATATAGCAATAAAGTGGAATATTAGTAATTGTAATCCTTCAATAAATTTTAAGTCTAACGCCACCCTTAATTAAATACCTATCAAGACTTCGATCATCAAAATATAGGTCCACTAAAGTAAAATATGTAATAGCCTAAAGTTTCAAGCAAATGCGATAACCCTAGGGTTCGAGTCCTTAAATTTAAGGCGTCATGTCACATTATCCGTTTTATTTTAGAATTCATAGTAAGGCTAGAAAAGTTAGAAGAAGTGTCATAATAAAGTCAATTTCTCGAAATAAGCCATATAAAAGAATTAATTTAAGGAAAAACATCAATTTATTGATAAAGCTGATAATTATCGAAAATATGAAATCCAAGCTTTGAGATATAGGAAAATATTAGAGATAAATTATTTAACTTATGAAAATAATAAATGAACTTGAATTATATATGATATGCAAGCTCCACAATCAAGTGTTCAATGTTCGATTTGTAAAATTTAAGGTAACCATGTAAGTTGTCCGATTGATCCCAAAATTTATGATGAAGCTAAGAATATTAATAAAAATGATCTTATGAGTTTGGATTTATGAAAATAAATAATAAAATATTATAATATCAAATTATATGTATATTACTTGTTATTTATCACAAACATATAAAATGAGTTTTGATAATTAATGAATCAATAGAGATAAATTATATATACACTAAAAATCATATAATAACTTAAATAATATTTACTAGTATTTATTTATACTATATATGTATTTATGTGTAGGTAAAAATATGCAAAACTATTTAAAATATACAAAATATGCTAAAATAATGCCAATTAATTAAAGGAAATTCATAAAAATTGAGGAAAAATCTATGAAATGTGAGGAATGGTATGGAAATAGGTGTGGCAAGTGGAAAATTAAAGCAAATAGTTATCTAATAAAATTGAGACAAATAGAAAGTAAAATAAAGAAAAGATAAGGATACTTAGCAACATAAAATTTAAAGTAAAACCCTAAACCACACTATAAATTTAGAGAAAACCCATCCAAACACCATTTTAGTTAGTTGAGAATTAGGAAAAAATTAAGGAGAGAAGAGAAGGGAGGAAAAACAAAATTTACTAGAAATTAGAAAAATAGTGTACAAATAAAGCTTATATGGGAAAACCATATTCGATGATCACTTAGAGAACAACAACCACCTGGGGAGAGACAACCACCACCACTAGACAAAATCTCTACTGCTCAGTTGCCAACACAGTGGTAGCTACTATTGGTGGCTGGAGACCCATCGGAGAGTAAGTCCAAGTTTTCTTTTCAATTTTGTTTAATTTGTTAAAAATATAAAAAATATTTGGAAAATTGTGAAATTTGGTATTCTAAGGTGTTTTTGCAAGTAGATTTAGGGAAAAATGTCAATTTAATAAATTTAGCTCCCATGATATACAATGCTTAAGAAATCCCCAAACTCGAACTAGTTTTCAATATTTAAGTAAATGACCATAATAGTATAGTTTTAACCTTAAAATTTTTGTGTAGACTATATAGGATATATATAATAGTGCCATGAAGGGTTTGTCTAAAAATTTATTTTCTAAATTTTTACTTAATTTTTAGGCCCTAAAATCATGCATAAAAGGCAATATTTTGGTTTAATTTTGTAATTTAATATTAATTTGGTGAAAGTTCTTATTTAGTATGTAATTAGGTATTTTAGGATGTTACTTGCTAATAGACGATGATATTTGTAATGTTTGAGGTGTTAGATGTAAATATTGTGTGTATTATGTAGTAAATATGTAATTGGTAAAATGATATATTTTAAGTTAATTTTGTGATTTAGGATTCATTAGGTATAAATTCTAATTTAGGATATAATTAGTTATTTTGATATGTTATTGGATGATGAAAGATGATATATGCAGTGTTAAAAGTATTAGATAGGAGATATAAGTGTATAATATGTAATAATACATAATATGTGTATATAGGAATTAAATGGTTAGAAAATATTAGGTAAAAAAAATTAAAGGTATTATAATGTTAGGAATATGATATAAATCTAATTTGGAAGATGAATTTATTAAATTATATGAAAAATATAGATTATTCTTACATTGAGAGCTAATTCAGTTGCTAAATTAGGAATATAGTATACTGTATGGATCAAAATACTAGTTAAGAGCTAAATATAAGATTTACGATACCTAAGTGTAATGTGAATAATTTCACATAATGGTTTGGAATGAGTTCATAGTGTTTATGTATAAAATTCGTAATAAAAAACTAAATTAAAACCTAATTTAAAAATTGATTCGGAAATTGAATCAAAACATAGCCTAAATTAAGTATAATTGTAAGAGGCTTAAAAACACGAATAATTAAGTATAATAAAACCTTAAATTGAAGGTAACATAAAGTATTATAGAATAAAACCTATCTATGGTAGTTACATGGAAACTAAAACAAGATTTGTATTATAGAGATTATCAACAACGGCTTGTGTAAGTCATACCTTAAGTAAGCATGTAAGAAGTCTATGTAAGTTTTGATCGGTGCTTTATTATATTTTGGAGTATTGTTTTATGGTACTCGGAGGCTTGAGATTATACTTTATTATATTTGTTAGATAGTTAACTATGCACATGCCTATGTGTACGTATTTCTGGTTATGGTTATATGATTCTGCTTTGATGTTATGAATTAAAATTTGTATGATTTATATGAAATATTTCCATTCCTTAAACCAAATCTAACTAAATATATGACTTGTATGTCTAAAATGGACCTACATAGCAACCCAATAGAGGAAATGTTTAGCGTTTTCTAGCCAAATACCGACCCCTTTGAAAGGGATAGCACTAGATAGCATAATGGGTCCCATTCTTTATACTTAGTCAAACTAAGTAATAGGAAAGAAGGTCATGGCAAAGGTGAAGCCAGTGGTTCAAAGGTAATCGTAAGAGGAGCAATGTCTCAATTATACAAGCCTAGGTTTAGTCATGAGCTATTGATATATGTGTTAAACTCCTCAATCCAGATTATAGTGGGTGTAATTTCTCTAATCTTATAACGGACTAGATAACGTCGTATAATGGCATTTGCTTGTACGTACATTATATTAAAGTAATTTAGTTGATAACCCTATTTGTGTTTGATATATAGTTTTATGTCTCCATCGCGGCTTATTAAGTGATTGGGTACTTAAATCCCTATAGATATTATTGCAATTGTTAGCAAGAAAATGGCTTATAATTACTTTAAAGCTACCAACTACTTGATCCTTAGGTATATGAATATAAAATTGAGGATTGGCAACACTCTCGAAGTTTAGGCCTTAACTTTAAGTATTTTAATAACAATTTATATATTACATAAGTGAAGTAAGATTAGGTTACTGAATCTTGGAAACATTACTTGAGATATTTGAATATTAGTATGTATTTTTCACATTTTTGTAAATAAATAACAGTTTAATTTATGAACTATTTACTTTAAAGCAAATTAGTAATGAATATCTTATATAAATTAAGTCTAAAATAGCAGCTGTAATGTAAGCTTCTATCTTATAATGGTATGTACGGTAGAACTGTTATAACCTTATTGCTTTAAGATGTGGTAGTTCTAAATTGGTATCAAAGCGTAGTTCTAGTGAACTTGCTTTAAAGTGTAATAATTAAAAAAAGTAGACATTATAGGAGTACATTAAGAATAGGTAGTAAAGTATGGTACTATAAATTATAGAGTAAGTAGTGATTATAATACTAAACTAAGATGAATAGTAATTGAACTTAAATCTAGTTATGGGATCGCATGAAGAATTGATAGCTAGTTAAAGTAATCCAAGTAAAATGAAGGAGAGTCTCTGATCCAATACAAAGCTATAATGTGAAGAATATTGTTAGAAATGGTTAGTTGAGATATATTAGTACCATGGATAGGATTATTGAGAAGTCTAATGATGAGTTGTGTTGTAGTTGATGAGCTATATGGACAACCACAAAGATTAATTTGAGTCATTAGTGTAATAGAGATACTTTGATATATCTCGTTGATTAAAGATGGATGAAAAATAAGAGACTACGACTTAGTCAATGTTAGTGAGAAGCTTTTAGTATGAGCATAATAGAAAGACCTTACTCAGTTAATACAACTTATATTCTAACTGGCACATTATCTATCTTTGGACATTACTCTTAAAGGATTATGGATTGGTTCCCATATTTTCTTAAATCAACTATAGTAGGTAAATAAAATCCTTAAAGATAAAAGGATTTCACCTTAAACCAATAGTCAAACAAACTACAAATGAATCAAAACCTATATTAGGGCATAATCAAAGCCTAATTCAGGAATAGATATTACACAGAATGAAAATGCAGTATACGAGATAATAGTTAATAATAGCATTGAGGATCTAATAATAATAAGGTACATGAAATGATTTCTATTTTTTATTTTCCTACTGATGTATATAGTATTGAATTAATAAGTGGTAATGATGATAATTTAGTTAGAAGATAAATGTAGTAAAATTCTCTTAAATGAATTATTGTTATTGGTGATCTAAATGATTGATATAATATGATAGCTAGTTGCATTTTATCAAGAGTTAAAATTAATCTATGTTAGTTATTCATATACATGGACAACTTACTGATCTCTTAATGGATATTGTTGTGCTTCTTGACGAACGTATATTCTTTTAGATATGTACATATACTATAACATTTTATATACTTGTGGTTAAGGGTGTAAAAGGATCAAATGTATTTTGGATAATCAATATTGAAAGTCTTTTGCATATGTAAGAGTGGCTATAGAAAGTTTAATATGAGGCTATAATTAGGTTATGAATCCTTTAGCTCTTAATGAATAACAAATCTATGACTTATATCTATGGAGTTGTAAGCAAAGGTAAGTAAAGCAAAATGAGTATGAAGTGGATAATGAGATCTTTATGTTATGTTGAAGCAAACAAAATGATATCATTATGTGATACTTATGCTCAGCTATAGGGAAAATTTGGAAGTAAAGTAATTCAGAGGAAGTATTGGATTATTTAACATGTATCCAATAATAAGTTAAAATGAAATATCTTTTCATAATAGTGTTTAGATGAAGATGGTATGGAAACCTTTCCTTATCAAGTTTTTTTGTTCAAGTAGGTGTTATGAGTTAGGAAGCTATTGTTTTACCCCTAATAATGAAGTGATGAATAAGAAAATGCTTATCAGAGATAGTCATTTCAGGATTCAAGCTTAAAGGAGTCAGGAGATAAGTAGTGATTTTAATGATAGACTCTAACTCGATCTTAGTTGAATGATAATAAATCTAAACAGAAGGAGTGATTCATAATCATAGGAATAATTTACAATTATTGCAAAATATATGTATATACAAATGGATGAAATACAAGTATAATAATGATATTAAGGTGTTCATTCCCTACAAGTTAGAAACTAATGGATGGAAAGGGATTTATGGTGATTGGGATTATCATTATCTGTCAATTTAGAATTTATATTAGAGAAGGATATTAATCCAAAAAGCTGCAAGATATGATTAAAGTGGAATTTAGAAGAAATGTTATTAATGGTAGATGATGAGAAGTTTGTTGATATTTACAAGTGAGAGATTGATGAAAGTACCAACAAATACTGGATCTATTAGTAAAATATAAATGTTCAAATATATTTCTAAAGATTAGTTTGCTGATATTTGAACTTACGGTTAAGTTAACAAGAATCGAACATATAGTCGAAACTTTACATTGGATATTGTAAATGGGATATTAGGAGTTAAAGGAGTGATTGTGTTTTTCTAAAGTAACATAAGATTGGAATATTACCCATTTAGGATTAAGTTGGAGGAAGCTTCTATATCACAATATGATATGGACATTATGAATTCCTAATGATGGTTCTTAGTTTAACAATGCATAAACTGTATTCAAAGAATTTAGGAGAATTGCATACATGCCAATTGTATATGAAGACACTTGTTATGATAACTATCAATAGTATTTTGATATACAAATTATTTATGGATGGCATTACTAAAGTTAAGTAACCATAAGTGATATACCAAATTGAAGAAGTATAACTTTTAAAGAGGACAATATTACTTTCCTTAAACAAGTTATCTTTAGAAAAGGAACATTCATAAATACTGAAAGTGTTTAAGTAGCAATCGAAGAAAGATACTCGACAATCGCTACTAAGAAAGAAGATCTATTGAAGTAACTAGATGTATAAGAAAGGTATGAAGCAACAAATACACTTCATATAAGTAGTTATAATAGGTAATCTAACAAAGGAATGGCAAAACTGAGATGGTTAATTTATTATTGTTGACTCTCATGTCATGTTAACCTTATTAGTGCATTTTTTCATGTCATGTCTTGTCCAGTAGTAAGTTCTTGTTAATACTATCTCTCTTGCAAAATTTGTCGATCAAAAGTCACATTCATTTTTATCAAGTCAAGTTGAGTCAAATTGAGTTGATCTAAAATGTCAGACATCTCATTTAAATTTGAGATAGAGGAAAGTCAAGATTTGCCAAATTTACTTTTATTGATCCTATGCTAAGCTATATGAAGAAAGAAATGACAAACTACAATAGCAGCATAGTCATTATGAGTAGAAGATTATGGATGAGAGGAAGGGTGATAATATAAGGTGAACTTAGAACCACTAATGATCACAAGTAAAACATAGGAATTAGTAAAACAAGGAACAAATAAAGAATAAATCAACAAGAGAATTTGTAAGGTTCTAGTGCTAAGTCATAAGATAGTATAATATGATTAAAGAGTTGTAGTAATGGAATAAGATAAGTTGATATTAAAGTATGGAATGCAAGGGAAGAAAATTGGATTAAGAAATTGAAAAAGGAATTTCAAAGTTGTAAAGCAACCTATTAAAATACTGGATAATTGGGTTTAGAAGTAAAGGAAGTTGAGATATAAAATATGTGAAGGTACAATAGGACAAAGATCTAGATTTAGAAGCCACTATAGAATAGAACATAGCAAAGTTGAAACATTACTTATGCTTCTTCTGATTATCAAGATAGTAAAAGAATATAAGTTATTATTTTTGGTTAATTGAGTAATACATAGAAATACAAAAACTTTGAGGATGAAACTATTGTAAGGGGGATAGAAATGTAAGCCCTGCAATCAGGTATTCATTTCATAAAATTTAAGGCAATTAGTAAAGGTGATTCCATGAGTTTGGAATTAAGAAAATAAATAATTAAATATTAAAATACTAAATTATCTGTATATTACCTATTATTTATCTTAAACATGGAAAATAAGTTACAATAATTATGAAACAATAAAGATAAATTATATGCACAGTAGAAATTATAAAATAACTCAAATAATATTTAAAAGTCTTTATTTGTACCACATATATATTTATATGTCAGTAAAAACACACAAAATTACTTAAAATCCCAAAATATGCTAAAATAATGCTAATTAATTAAAGGAAATTCATAAAAATTAAGGAAAAATAAAGAAAAATTCATGAAAAGTATTGAATGGTCTAGAAATAGGCATGGCAAGCTAAAAATTAAATAAGAAAATTATCCAATAAAAACTAAAATAAAGAAAAGATAAGGATACTTAGCAACATAAAATTTAAAGTAAAACCCTAAACTAGACTATAAATTCAAAACAACCCATCTAAACACCATTTAAGTCAGTTGGAAATTAGAAAAAAATTAGCGAGAGGAGAGAAGAGAGGTAAAACAAAATTTACCAAATATTAGAAAAACAGTGTACAGATAGAGCTTATAAGGGGACACTATGTCCAACAACCACTTAGGGAGGAATGACCACCACTACTAGACAACATCCCCACCACCATTGAACAGTGAGTCCAAGTTTCCTTTCCGATTTTGTTTAATTTGTTAAAAATATAAAAAAAATATTTGAAAAATTGTAAAATTTGGTATTCTAAAGTATTTTTACATGTAAATTCAAGGAAAATATCAATTTAATAAACTTAGGACTCATGATATATAGTGCTTAAAAAACCCCTAAACTTAAGTTAGTTTTCGATATTAAAACAAATGATCTGAATAGTAGAGTTTTGACCCAAAATTTTTTTTCTAGACTATTTAGGATATATATATATATAGCAGCACTATGAAGAGTTTTTCTAAAAATTTATTTTTTAAATTTTTACTTAATTTTTGGGCCATAAAATCATGTATAAAAGGCAATATTTGAGCTTAATTTTATAATTTAATGTTAATTTAGTGAAAATTCCAATTTAATATGTAATTAAGTATTTTAAGATGTTAGTTGCTGATATAGGACGATATTTATAATGTTTAAGGTGTTAGATGTAACTATTATGTGTATTATGTAGTAAATATGTAATAGGTAAAATGGTATATTTTAAGTTAGTTTTATGATTTAGGGTTAATTAGGTATAAATTCTGATTTAGGATATAATTAGATATTTTGATATGTTATCGAATGATGAAGGATGATATATGTACTGTTAGAAGTGTTATATAGGTGATATAAGTGTATAAAATGTAACAATACATAATATGTGTATATAAGAATTAATTGGGTAGAAAATATTAGGTGAAAAAAGTAATGGTATTATAATATTAGGAATATAATATAAATCTCATTTGGAAAGTGAATTTACAAAATTATATATAAAATGTAGGTTATTCTTACATCGAGAGCTAGTTCGGTAGTTAAATTAGAAATAGAGTATACCATACGGATCAAAATACTAATTATGGGCTAAATAACACCGTATTTAGAGCGTGTGTAATTTATCTAATCTTACAATAGACTAGATAACACCGTATGATGGCATTTGCTTATACATATGTTGCATCTAAGTATTTGGTTGATAACCCTATTTCTGTTTGATGTATAGTTTTAAGTCTCCGTCTTGGCTTACTAAGCGATTGGTTGCTCACATCTCTATAAATGTTGTTGCAGCTACTAGTTGAGAAGTAACTTATAATTACTTTAAAGCTAACAATTGTTAGGTCTTAAGGAATAAGAATATAAAACTGAGGATCCAGCTACACTCTCGAAGTTTACGCCTTAACTTTAAGTCTTTTAATATCAATTTATGTATTACTTGAGTGAAGTAAAATTAGATTACTCAATCTTGGAAACACTGCTTAAGATATATGAATATTAGTATGTATTTTTCATATTTTCATAGATAAACAACATGAATGCTTTGTGTAAATTGGGTCTAAGATAACAACTGTAATATCAACTTTTATCTTAGAATGGTTTATACGATATAACTATTACAACTCTGTCACTTCGAGTCGTGACATGATATACATGTATTTATATATGATATGCATTATATGTATTAGATATATATAATAATAAATTCTATAAAAAGGGTAAATTAATATAAAATAATTGAAAATTAATTAAAAAAATGTTTTGTCAAGTCATTAAATGATATGGTAGCTTGAGAATTATTTAGAGTGATGAGTCAACATCTAAATAACAAGAGAATGACACATGGCTTTAAGGGATACTTAGGAAAATGGAAAAATGACTTATGCCATACATGTCCAATTTTTATTAAATCAAATCTACTTGAAAACCTATAAATAGGACCCCAACCCTCATTTACAACATTTTAGTACTCTAAAAATATAAGAACATAATTTAGAAAAAATTAGAAAAAAATAGAACAAAAAATAGGCTTCGACCTGGTTTAGGGTAGTTTATATACCAAACCATAACCTAACACGGAGCAACATGGGGGTCTAATAGAAGGTAATTTGACCAGTCCTTCCGACAAGGAGAGGTAGCTAGGTGGTGGTTAGAGATGGCTTGTTCAGGTCCTTCAAAATTATGGCCGAAATTTGCTTAATTTTCTAAAAATATAAAATGACATTATTTAATTATGAAAATTGGTTTCCTAGGATTATTTCAAGTATAGTTTAATGTACTAATTTTATTTTAATTAAATATTAAGTGGAAATATAAGGTCCTTAAGAAAATATCCTATTTGGGTAAATTTTAAGAAAAATTAAGTAATGTTCTTCTCAACTAAATTTTTGTACATAATATGCTTAATATATGCATTTAATTGTGGTAATAAGAATTTATGAAATTAAGCATGTTTACTGTTTATTATAGTATTTTGAATAAAATTGGCAATTTTGCTATTTCGTTAGATTAATTAGTTTTTGGTAAAATCAATGAATAAGCCCTATATATTTTGACTTCTAAATGTTTATGAGGATATTTAGAACACTTATTTTCTATCTCACACATAAATTTATTTATTTTCCCTAATTTTCCATAATTTCGAGCTAAAGCCACTATTTTAGTGAAAATAGATGATAGCTAGTTTAGTGTAATTGATGGTAAAAAAAAAAAACTAAATATTTTTTTGAGTCTATAGGATTTTTCATGGAATTAATCAAGCTCATATACTATTTATTACATATTTTCCTAATATAAGCATATATATTGACCTAATATGTAAAATAGTAAAGAGTACTATTATGATAATTAAGAAGATAGTATAAGATTAGTATTTTAGGTATAAAATAAATACTGGTCAAGTTTGAAAAGTGTGATTTTTAGGATTTTTAGTTTAAAACTAAAACTTACTAAGGTCATTTACGATAATGTATGACCAAATTAGTAGTGAAAAAGGGTATTCTTAGACTTAAAATTGTATTGGTCAATCTTATTTCTTAAGATATCCTAATAGTACTTGAAATAATGAGCATAATGATATAAAGTTTATTGAAATAGAATAAGGAATGAATAAAATATGGTCAAATGAAGTTTAAATATCCAATAGTGAAAGCTCATAAGAGTTTGGGTTCGACCAATAGTTAACATGGAGACTGTCTCTATATTTTCCTAGGTGTAATAAGTAAGTGTTGGCCTCATATAAGATATCAATAAGGGAGTAAATTGATATCTTTAAATTTTTGAAAAAATTTTCAAAACAAAATATCATTCTTAACAACTTATATTGATGAACAGTGATATTTTAATAATTCAATATATAACAAATAATGCAAATTAAAAGAATAAGGAAGGAGAATATTAGGTTGAGGATTTATAGAGTTTCGGCCTTCTTACCTACTGCTTACTTCTAGCTCCGCTGTTGGGAACCT
This sequence comes from Lumnitzera littorea, assembly GCA_024138015.1. NCBI lineage: Eukaryota > Viridiplantae > Streptophyta > Magnoliopsida > Myrtales > Combretaceae > Lumnitzera > Lumnitzera littorea. The sequence continues at coordinate 32,557,895 of JAMXBB010000004.1, read as the reverse complement.
GATTTACTACACCAGTGTCGTTTCACTTTATCTACTATAACAAAATCATGAGACGTTTGCATGTAACTACCATAAATTGTCTTTACTACACTTTACTCCACCTATCTACCCTATCCATAATATAGGCTAATACATATCAACAGATTACAATCTATCTTTACACTACTTCGAACAATAAACAAATTGTTATAAGGAAAACAAGTAAGAATAATAATATGAATCTCAAAAGGATTCCGAATAATAAACACAAGTAACGATTGATGAAAAATCCACATCAATACAACTTTCTGGAGAAGTATCTAAACTACGTTCTATACTCTTTTAGATAATAGAAAATAACTCTCGTTAAAAAGTATATGTAATCTTTTGCTTTAAGATTCAAGGTAATATTTTAAATCATTTTTTTCTTTTATACTTAAGTTTTCCAATGGCTAAAAGATGATGAGAATTATTTTCAACGAATGATTATCCTTTTTCAACGTCTAGATCATTCAAGGATATTTTGGAGAAGATCTCGATAATTTTTTAATTTTAAATCCGATTCTCTATGCTTGATCAGCAACTTCTAGACAGACTTTAGATTTGAAAATTTATGGTAAGATACACTTATCCAATAGTTTCCAAATCAACTTCAATATTGGAAAATGAAATCCCACAAGATCTAGAACCAATCTTATCTTTATCAATTCATATATACCTTGATTTTCTAAAAATATGTTCACTTAAATAATCCCAATGGATTCTTAATTCCATCTTTAGTGAAATGGGATTAACTGTATATTCCAAATACACCCAATCTAATAAAGCAAGTCCTTGATTTCTTCAAATCTAATATAAATTAATTTCCTATGTTATTCTTCTAGACTAAATATCTGAATAACCTTCTAAAGAATATAGATCTTCTTTTCTTCAAAGTTTCTAAACTAGGATCTGAAACACTGTACCAATTCTTCTCATAATAAGGCTTCTAAAATATCTTCTGATATTTTCAATATTTTCTCCTTTGTTAAATAATTCATACTTTCTAAAGCATTCTCAATTTGTAATTTTAAACTTCTTGAGAACCCTTCTAAATGCTTACATTCTTGATGGTCTATTAGCATTCATATTTTTTTGTTATAATAAAAATATAAAAGAGATATCTAACATTTTGCCCCCTTTTGATAATAACAAAAACACTCTTATAGAACCAAAAGCATAAATCAAACTGAATTGATATCTAACAAACAGTAATTAAAAAAATGTATGACAACCGCACAATCAACATGTGGTGTAGACCTCAAATGTTTATGGTTTTTCTCTCCCCTCTTTTTGTTATCATAAGAGATTATTGATTAACTCCCCCTTAGTTTTTATAAACAAATAAAATGTGCAAACTAAAAAGACTTAATTGAATAACAGAAAGTACATAACCAAGTCTATAGAAGGACTTTTCATCAGAAAACAAAAGAACTTGATATCATAACAAAGTTTAAATGAAAAAAAAAAAGATCTTAACACAAAGCTAAGACTAAAATACTAAAAAGAGAGAAAAAAAAATCTTTTTTGAGATCTTTTTGTTTTCTTCCTAACACATAGCTTAAAACTTCTAAAATATGTTGGAAGCACCTTGTTATGAGAAGGGTTTACTTTAGATGATGTCGTTACAAAGGAAGTTGGTTCTTTGTTCTTGTCAGAAGTTGATGTGGTTTAAGCCTGAACTATTGTAGTGTCCTATCTAGTGGAACCAACTGAAAGAGTTTCAATGTTTCCTTTTGGAGGCATTTGTTCTTTAGGGTTCAAGATAGGAGTGGTAATGTGTAGAGTTAGAGTTTCTAAAGATGGAAATTTAGGATCTGAAGAACTTAAGGAGATGACAGGAGTTTTGTCAGAACCTAGAATAGGGATCGAATTGGTTTGGATAGATGGTTGATTAGAAATCACAGGAGATTGAGGTTTAACTAATGTAAGGTGAGGATCTGAGTCAGCTGGTTCAAATGGAGGAACACCTGATTGAGTTTGTTTAGGGAGTTCAGATGGAAGTTTTGCAAAATGAGCTTTGTAATCAAGATTGGATTTTAAGACTATTACTTTAACCTAAGCTTTGAACAAATCCTTCATTCCTGTAAGCTGATCCCTAACTAACTTCCTTAAAACTTTCTTAATTCTTTTAGAAATTTGTTCAACGAAAGATGAACTTTGTCCTTGTTTAAAGGGAATAGGCTGTAACTCTGTATTTATTAAATCACTATTTGAAAGATGACCCAACTGCTACCTTGAATTCTATTCCACCTGATCTTCTTACCAATTTTCCTTTCTTTCTTGGTTCCTCTTTAATAGGTTCCTTTCCTTGCTTCATTTTCTTTTCATTGTCCTTCTCTTTAATTATGATTGCCCTTCTTCCAAGATTTGAATGGTGAACAAAATTGCCTCTATTATGTGAATGCCAAAGTTTGTCACTCACATAAATCCCCATTTGTTTAAAAATTCTTTGTCCTAGTTTAATAGGATAGAAAGGACAAGTTGCTTCATCTAGTATTTTCAATTTCTTAAAATTGGAGAGATTCATTAATAAATTCCCATATGGCTAAACATCTAAATGTTGCCATATGTGTCTCATCATAAGTTTCACAACATCAACTTTTCTTTTCTTTAGCATTATCAGAATAACCAGTGCATGTTCTCTTGTTATAGAGGTTATACTGCCCCTTCTATGTACCACAAATGTGTTGACAAACTTCTGTAAAATTCTAATTAACAGCTCAAATTCAATGTTGAAAATATCTCTACATATACCTAACTCTACTCCATCATTTAACTCTATGAACACATCCTCTTTAGTCATTTGTACTAAGTCCTCATCTTCTTGTATTTCCTTAATGTCAAAGCATTTCTGCATATGCTTCTTCGATATTTCAAATTTTTGGCATAGTACAACTGACTTCTACACTTCCTGATTTTTGTTATCAAGTTTTCTATAAAACTCATGTATAAGTTCTTCATATAGAATTCCTCTCATATCAACCAAACCATTCAGACCTAACCCATTTAAATACTCCTTCCAGTAAAAACCATTCTTTTTAAAGAATTTTAAATCTAAATAAAAAGAATCTTTGATAGATAGATTTTTACCTTTTATTGTATATCTTTTCTTAGGTTTGTCTTTTGACTTGGAAGAGGGAATTGAAGTCATTACTTTCGGTAACCTTTGCACATCTTTATAAGATTTTGAAGTCTTCTTTACTAGGGTAGTAACCTGAAGCTTTCGTAGAGTCTTCTTTGGTTTTAGTACAGGGGTTGTATAAGAGGATCTCTTTCTAAATTTCCTTCAAATGGCTTGTCTAAACGACTGGGGCCTTTAAATTCAACAATTTCTTTAGATGCACTAAGTTCTTGCACATCCTAAGCATTCTTTTGATTAACATCCTAAAATGGTTTAGAATGTTCCTTAGAACCATTCTTTTGATACACTTCTTGAGCAATTTCTTCCATTGATTCATCATGAAGTTCTAATGTTAGGGTTTTTTCAAATGAATCTTGACGTGTTTCAAAGTATGGATTAGGTTAAGGATTTGTAGGAATAGTAGTGTTGGTTTCTTATTCATCAAGAACAATAGAATTATTGGGATTGTTTTGGACTTTAGATTTAATTCCCTTTGTAGCAATTCAGGTTGATTTTCTAGGAACCATGATTTTGGGTGAAGGAAAAAATGAGAAGGAAATATGAAGAGCTTGATGAAATGAAAAGAACAAAAAAATTACAAGGGCTTTTATACGTTGGAAAGAAATGAACTGCAAGAATTGATGGTCCTTATCCGTATGCATGTGGGCTGGTTTAATGGACCTACTGTCAAGGAATTTAATGACCTACTATAGATATGCTAAGACCCACTCTTTTTTGTGTGCAACAAATGAGAAAAACAATAAAAAAAAATTACATGTATTCAAAATAAAGGAAATTAATAAAACGTTATCTATATTAACAAAAAGGGTTACATACACCAATTTCATTATGAATAAATTAAAACCTTAATTTATCCATGGGCTTTGTAAATATATCAGCAAATTGGTATTTGGTGGAAACAAAATCAACACTCACATCATTATTTGCTACATGATCACGAATGAAATGATGCCTTATTTCTATATGTTTTGACCTTGAGTGATGAACTGGATTTTTTATCAAATTAATAGCATTAGTATTATCACATTTTATAGGTATATTCTTATAACTTATCCTATAGTCATTCAATTGTTCTTTTAACCAAAGTATCTATGCACAACAATTTCCAATAGATATATATTCAACTTCTACAGTTAAAAGAGCAACAAAATTTTGTTTCTTGGAAGACCAAGAAACTAACTTATCTCCTATGAACTGATAGGTTCTAGAAGTACTCTTCCTATCAACTTTGCAACCTGTATAATCAATATCTGAATATCCTATGAGAACAAAATTTTGGCTCTTGAGATACTGAATTCCTAATTTTGCAGCGCTTTTTATATATTTATTGATCTTTTTAACTACAGTTAAGTGTGTTTCTATTGGTGAACTTTGAAATCTAATACACACACAAGTACTCAACAGAATATTAGGATGTGAGCAGTTAGATATAGTAAAGATCTAATTAAGCTTCAATATAATTTTTCATTTACCTTTTTGCCATTACCCGTGATGTGAAGCTTTGTTGAGGTATTCATAGGAGTTAAAGAATCCTTGGTATTCTCAAAACAAAATTTCTTCAGTATTTGTCTAATGTACTTCTCTTAGTGAATAAATATTCCATTCTTTGATTGTTTGATTTATAATCCCACAAAAAATTTTAATTCCCTCATGAGTGACATCTCAAATTCTATATGCATCAATCTTGAAAACTCTTGGTAATATTTTTCATTAGTTGCACCAAAAACAATGTTATCAACATAAATTTGTACAACTAACATATCTTTTCTATGATGTTTCATAAAGAGTCTAGTATCTACTTTTTCCCTTTGAAAGTCATTTTTAATTAAGAATTAACTTAGTCTTTTGTACCGAGCATAAGGAGCCTATTTAAGTCCATACAAAGCCTTTTTTTAACTTATACACATGATTTGATTTGAAGAGATCTTCAAATTTAAGAAGTTGATCAACATACACTTCTTCTTCTATAAAGCTATTTAGAAAAGCACGTTGTAGATTCATCCGATACAACTTAAAATTTTTCAAATAAGTAAATGCAAGGAAAAATCTTATAGCTTCCAACCTAGCAATAGGAGCATAGGTTTCATCATAGTCTATCCCTTCTTCCTCAGAGTAACCTTTATCTACTAAACATGCTTTATTTCTTACTATTTTTCCATGTTCATCTAGCTTATTCTCAAAAATCCATTTAGTTCCAATGATTGACTGATTTTTAGGTCTTACAACTAAACTCCAAGCCTGATTTCTTTGACATTGATTATGTTCTTCTTGTATAGCTAAGATCCAGTTATTGTCATTTAAAGCTTTATCAACTGAATGAGGTTCAACTTCAAATATTAGGGTAAAATGCTTTTCAAAGTTTTGTAAGCTCTTATTCTTATTCTAAATCTAACATTACCAATTATAAGTTTAGGAGGATAATCAGTTTTAAATTTAAGAGATGAAGGTGAAGTATGAAAATGTTTAGAACCTTCTAGATGTGTTTCAACAAACCTGGTATTAGTTTTTAAAGAACCTTCTAATCTAGGTTTTGTTATAGATACATCATGCATCCTTAAAGCCTCTATTATTTTGTTTGAAGGAGGTTCTGACTTTCCTTCTTCTAAATCAAAACTTAATGTATTCTTTTTATTTGAGACAATTGTAGTTTCATCATCCAATTCTTCATGGCCTGTTTCTTTAATAAATTTGACATTTATTAATTATTCCACCACTTTTGTTTCTTTATTGTATATTCAGTATGCCTTCGAGCTTAGAAAGTAGCCTAAAAAGATGATTTCATTAGCTCTCTCTTCAAATTTTCCTAATACTTTTCATGTTTTCTTTACAAAACACTTGCAGCCAAAGGTATGAAAATATGAAACAATAGGTTTTCTTCCTTTATAAATCTCATAAGCAATTTTATTTGTCAAAGGTCTTACATATACATGATTTATGATGTAACTAGCTATTGATGCGGCTTTTGCCTAGAAATGATTTGCTATATTACTTTCATTTAGTAGAGTTCTCATCATTTCTTAGATGGTTTTGTTTTTCCATTCAACTACTTCATTTTGTTGTGGAGTATAAGGTATGGAAAAGTTATGAGTAATGCCTTTTTTGTTTACAAAACGAGATAAAATCTGAGTTTTCAAATTCCTTTCCATGATTAGTTTGTAAACTAATGATGGAGAGGCCCTTTTCTTTTTCAACTCTTTTGGAAAAGATTTCAAAACTTTTAAAAGCATTACTTTTATGATGTAAAAATAAGATCCAAGTAAATTTAGAGAAGTCATCAACTATGATAAGTCCATACTTATTTCTTCCAAGACTTAGAATGTAAGCTAGACCAAATAAATCTAAGTGCAATAAATTTAAAGGTCTTTAAGTGGAAATTACTTTCTTACTCTTATGTGAACATAAACTCATCTTGCTCCTAAGATAAGCAACACAACGAATATTCTCATGAGCATGCAGTTTTGGTAAGCCTTGAATTAAATTCTTTTTGGATAAGTTCTCTAGTTGTTGAATGTTCACATGTCCTAGTCTTTTATGCTAAAGAATAGTGTAATTATTACTAAGATGAAGGAGCTTTCAGATGATACTTTCGATGGTTTAATTAAATAAACATTCTTCTTTCTAAATCCTTCAAACAACTTAAGTCCGTCATTGTTAAAGCCAACACATTTATCATGTTAAAAAATTATTCTATATCCTTTATCACATAACTAACTTATGCTTAGTAAGTTATGTTTTAATCCTTTAACCAACCATACGTTTTCAATTGAATGAGTTGTCAAATCAATTGAACCTACCACAATTATTTTACCTCTACTATTGTTACCAAATTTTACATAATCAATTTCCTTCCATTCTAGATTTGTGAACAACGAAGCATCACCTGTCATGTATCTTGAACATCCACTATTAAGATATCATGTTGCTTTTATCTTAACTTCATAATCTTACACATATTATAACATAATCAAGTCTGTTTACGAGCTCAACAAAGCTTGGGCCTATGAAAATTTAAGCTCATCTTTTGAATTGGACATTAATTATTATTAAGCTTATATTTTTTGTAAAACAGTATTTCTCTATATGACCTAGTTTATTATATAAAAAATAAGCATAAGGTTTTTGCTCTGTATACTCGTTACTTACCACTTTCCTTTTATTCAAATTCTTTTTAAAATGCCCTCAATTCAACCTTCTATTGTACCTCTGAAGGGATACTTATTGTTTTGAGAGAACTTTCTATTGTACTTTCTAATAGATTCAAATGCTTTGCTATTTACAATTCCTTTTATCATCTCTTGATTTTCATCTTTTGATTTAACAAAAACTATTTCTTTCATTGTTTTATATATTTCTCCCAATTCAAAACCAAGTCCAAATTTTGATTACTTTCATCAAACTTACATAATGTATTTTTGATTGACTCAAATAAATCCTCCATACGATTTTTTAAGTTTTTATTTTCTTATTTTAGAATAAGATTTTTATTGACTAAGGCTTCACAAGCTCCTTCAAAATCATTTTTCAGAAAATCATTTTCATTTGCTAGCAATTGATTAGTTTAACTAAGAGCATCCTTCTCACTTTTTAATGTCTTTACTTCTAATTCATGCTTAGATATCTTATTACTTGACTTGGAAAGAGCTTTGAGGAGTTTGTTAATTTCAGCATATATATCATCAAGTACTTCTAAGTTAGAATCAAAATCAATTTTAGAATCTACCTCAAAGAGTGCTATAAGACATAGATTTGCTTCCTCACATTCTTTTGAACTTTCTAACTCTGTTTTTGAATCTTCCAAATCACTCCATGTAGCCATCAGAGATTTGCCTTTCTTCTTAAATTTCTCCATTTTCTTGATTAACACAGGACATTCGTACTTAATATGCCTAGGCTTTTTGTAGTCATAGCAAATAATTTCCTTTTTGAAAATTTTCTCCTCTTTTTCCATGATTACATTTCCCACATCAGTAGATTAGTTTTTATTAGTAGTAAAGCTTTTAACGAATGTTTTCTTACCTTTTTCATAAGCCATTTGTTAAGCTTTCTAGCTAGAAATGTCATAGCCTCATTTTCTTCTTCAAATGAATCTTCTCCTTTAAAGTCAGCATCTATTTCTTTAGATTTGAAGGCTATGACCCTTTTCTTTATATCTTCTTAAGTACTTTCTGATTTGAGAAAATCAATTTAATATGCCATGAGCTTACTATGCAGTTGACTCAGAGTTAATGTTTTTAGATCATAAGCTTCTTCTATGGTAGTTTTCTTTGCATTTCAAAATTTGGGAAGAATCCTTATCATCTTCTATACCATAACTACATTACTAATTATTTTTCTAATGAAAGACAATTCATTAGTTATAGCAATGAATCTACTAAAAGAGTCTTTGATTTCTTCACTAGGAAGACTTCGAAAAGTTTCATATTGTTGAACCAACAAGTTGATTCTTGTGTCTTTGATGGTTTTTTTGCCTTCATAGGTTTGCACCATAATGTCCCAAATATCTTTAGTTGTTGTACATGAAGCAATTAGATAAAACTCTAAATGTGCAATAGTATTCAATAGTAAATTTTTAGCCTTTGAATTGAGTTCGGCTTTAGTGATATCATCATTTGATGTAATGATGGCTAGAAATTCGATATCTCCTATTGAGATGATTTGCCAAGCCTAATAGTTAAATGCCTTCACAAAAGTCTTCATCTTGAATTTCCAATAGGAAAAGTTAGTTCCATAAAAAAATGGTGCCTTGCCAAGTTGAATCGTTAAGCTACCATTTGGTTCATCCATGATCTTTAAACTCTTGATGATATTAGAGCAAGGCTCAGATATCACTTGTTAGTCCAGTATAAGATACCAAGAGGGGGGTAAATTCATATCTCTAAATATTTGAAAACTTTTTCCAAAATGAAATATCCCTCTTAACAACTTATAGGGTTAAATAGTGATATTTTAATAATTCAACACAACAAATAATGCAAAATAAAAGAATAAGGAAGGAGAATATCAGGTTGAGGATTTATAAAGCTACAGCCTTCTACCTACTACTCTCTTCTTACTCCACTATTAGGAACCAGGTCTACTTCATCAGTGTCGTTTCACTTGATCCACTACAACAAAATCATGAGAAATTTATAGGTAACTATCACACATAACCTTTATTACACTCTACTCTGCCTATCTAGCCTCTCCACAATTTAGGCTAATGCAGATCTATAGAGTATAATCTATCTCTACTTTACTTCTAACAATAAACAAACTATTACAAGGAAAATAAGTGAGAATAACAATATGAATCTCAAAAGGATTTTAGATAAAAAACACAAGTAACAATTGATGAAAAGTTTGCTTTTATTCAACTTTCTAGAGAAATATCTTAACTACGTTTTGTACTCTTTCAGGTAGTAGAAAATAACTCTAGTTATAAAGTATATGTAATCTTTTGCTTCAAGATTCAAGGTAATATTTTGAATCATTTTTTTCTTTTATACTTAAGTTTTCCAATGGCTAAAAGATGATGAGAATTATCTTCAACTCATGTTTATCCTTTTTCAATGTTTGGATCATTTAAGGATATTTTGAAGAAGATCTCGATAATTTTTGAATTTTAAATCTGATTCTCGATGCTTGATCCGCAACTTCCAAATAGACTTCAAATTTGAATGTTTATGGTAAGATACACTAATCCAAATGTTTCCAGATCAACTTCAATCTTGGAAAATGAAACCTACAAGATCCGCAATCAATATTATCTTTATTAATTCATATATACCTTGATTTTCCAAAAATATGTTCACTTAAATAATCCCCATAGATTCTTAATTCCATCATTAGTGAAATGGGATTTAGTATATTTTCCTAATACACCCAATCTAGTGGAGTTAGGCCTTAATTTCTTCAAATTTGATATTAATTAATTTCCTACGTTATTCTTTCAAACTAACTATCTAAATAACCTTCTGAAGAGTATAGGTCTTCTTTTATTTAAAGTTTCTGAACAAGGATCCAAAACACTATATCGGTTCTTCTCATAACAAGGCTTTTAAAGTATCTTATGATATTTTCATAATTTTCTCCTTTGTTAAATAATTCATACTTTTGGAATAACTTTATGAAACATTCTCAATTTATAATTTTAAACTTCCTGAGAACCCTTCTAAATACCTGCATTCTTGTTTATTCATTAGCATTCATCTCTTTTTTTTATCATCAAAATGTATGAAAGATATCTAATAGTAAGGAAGGACCATGTTGCGAAGTCTAGGATTTTGCACTACTATTAAGGCTAGGTAAGTGAATCTAACCCATGCTTGGAGTAAATTTATTGCTACTTATAACACTGTGTGCTATTTGATGCTATGTTGATTGAATATGGCTATATGTTGCTTGAATTGATATGCTATAGTAGATGCTAAGGTAGTGATTTTGAATGATGATAGTTATATCTTGTTTAAACTGTTATGCTACTATATTGAATGTTGATGTGGTGTTTATGAATGATTGTACTAACTTAGAGATTTGAGTGATTAATAACCTAATCTTCTAGGTGTTCACCTAAGTAAACCCTAAGTAAGATATTAGATTTCCACTAAGGAGGGATCAAAAACTAAATTCAAATAGCTCGATTAAATAAAATTTAAAGACTGGTTATGCTAAATGATATACTTAAGTTATTATCGCATAACATGGCATGGCATAAAAAGGGATCTATTGATGGACTACTGACCTTGGGCCCTCTTACTTGCACACATCTTCGAGGTCTTCAATCTCTTGTTAAGAGGACTATCTCTCATCAGCCTACTGAGAACAAGAAACATTACATTAAGGAACAGTGAGCAAACTCCCTAAGAACTCAATTCAATTACACTTTGCTCTATATAACTCATATGCCGAGGATTATTTGCCAAGTGCCGAGAGAAACTTGTCAAGTGGATTAAACTAGGCCCCTCTTAGACGAGTATTTCTCTTTTAGCCAAATGCTTACACTTACAGCATTCCTTATTCATCTTGATAATGCTTGATGTCACCACATCATGATCTAGCTTAGCTGCTGCGTCCAAAGATTCCTTAGTATGGAACCATTGACAAGTTGCTACTTGTTCTCTTCACTTGACACTACTATTTTCCTTTGTCATTTGTCCTATTTACTCTTTTTCTTATGTATTAAGCATCTCTTTTCATGTATGCCTTTTTGTAATTTTCCTTATTTGTATTGTTATTATAAATAGTCCCTTCTCTTTGTAACTAGAACATTAGACATTCCTTTCAAACATTGAATATACTTGCTCTTACGAGATTTTACTCTCCAAGTCCATTTTTGTATACTCTTATCTAATCTTGTCGAGTAGCTCAAGATTAGTGAAGGGTGGACCTTGGCATCAGCTTGTACGTTATATCAAGTGAAGTGTCAAGTTGTGTTGTGTTCATTGGTGAGTAATATCCTTCGAACAGCTTCATGTAAGCTACAATGTCCAATGTTCCAACTTCTCCCTTTGTTTTTCTTCGATACCTCGAAGGACACACTTGGTCTCTATTCTTTACGATAAGCCCTAGTGATTATTGAGCTCCTAGTCACATCATATAATCTTGTTATCAAAGCTTTAGGTTATGACTGAGAGTAGTATTGTGATAGTTCCTACTAGTCTGTTGTTTGTTGTACTCTATTTTCATTTAGAAGAACAAAGTAAGTTGCAGTTCACTATTAAATTGGTATTTTCTATGAATGTGAGAATTTCTTATGTAAAGAGTGTCTTCTGAAGCTTTGTATTGAGAATTTCAAATCCTAGTGTTCAAGGAGAGATTAATGATGCCGAGAGTGATGCTCATGATCGTAGATGTGTTACCCAACAAACATGATGTACTACTAATGAGAAGATATATGACCTTACCGCTATTGTAGCCAATTTAGTTGTCTCAATACAAAGAGTCTTAAAGACTATGTTATGAGAGAGAGTTGTCAATGAGTAAGGCTGAGAAATTAGAGATAGGTCAAGATGACAGATGAATCAGTAGTAAGCCCCAGAACAAATTCCTATGAACTAAGCATAACCCCATCGTATTGACAGAGTTGCGAGAAAGAGACTTAAGTTAGATGAAGTTGAAGAGTATAAAGAGGAGGAGCAATATTTTGGGATGGACAAACAGGAGTTTAGAGCTCCTAGGGGAGCCAAGCATCTTAAGGTACAAATTCCGAACTTCAACAAGTTTGGTAGTGCTGATGACTACCTACATTGGGAAGAGAAGATTGAAAAGATATTTGACTTTTATGACTATGAGGATGCTATCTGAAACTGCGTGGCTACATTCGAATTTTCTAAATATGGAACAATGTGGTGGAAGAAGTTATAGGATATTTGATTGAGAGCCTAACGCAAAGTCTGGACATAGAATGAGATGAAGGAAGTCTTAAGAAGTAGGTTCGTTCTTGAACACTACGAGGAAGACACTTTTCGATGTCTCCAAGATTTGAGACAAGGTAACAAATCAATGGATCGTTATGTCCAAGATTTTTAGTTGCCTATGATCTGATGTAATGTTAATGAGCCTAAGACACGAACTATAGCATGGTTCATTTCTAGGCTAAGAACTGAGATTGGTAACATAGTGGAGCTATAGAGTCTTGCGACTTAAGATGAGACCATCAAAGTAGTGTAGAGAGTCGAGAGGTAGAGGAGGAAACAGATTGGCCAAATGTCAAATGGCCAACCAGTGTTGCCGAACAAAAGTAGCATGCCGAGCTAAACTTTAAATGATTGAGCACCCAATAGATTAAAGGTAGATCACTGAAGATTGGTGCCAAACCGACTTGAAGAGGCTCAAAATAAAGGCAAGGCTAAGGAGATTGAGGTTCAAAGAGATCCAGGTCAAAGCTTAAGTAGGAAGATGCAAGAAATTAAATATTTCAAACGTCTCAGATATGGACATGTAGCTAGTCAATGTCTAAATCGATGAGTCATGACTATAAAGGGAGACAAGCCCCAGTTTGAAGTAAGGAGTATGAGTAAAGGAAAGGAAGAGATGGTAGTTGAACAAATGTTTGAAGAGTTTCAAGAAGACCTTGATACTGTAACACCACCTGAGGTTAGTGCCAAGTATTGTTTTTTCATTTAATGATCTCTCAATACTTTTGTAGCTGAGGAAAATGAAAAGAAAGAGACCCTCTTCCATAGGAATTGCAAAGTGAAGGGCAAACTTTATGCATTGATCATTAATAGGGGAAGCTATACCAACATCATTGCACAAGGAGTCATCAAGGCCTTAAAGCTACAAACCTACCTATACCCTAAGCCTTTCAAGATTCATTAGTTGAATAAGAAAGGAGGTCTACCTATTGCCAAATAAGTCAAAGTGCCGATCACCATTGGAGATAGGTATGGGAATGAGGTACTCTATGACATCCTTCCTATGTATGCTTCTTACATCTTATTCGACCAACCCTAGTTATTTGAGTTGAAGGTATTACACAATGGGTATAAGAACACTTTCATGTTCTAAAAAGATGGAAAGAGAGTTATTTTTAGTCTTATAAGCCCCAAGTACAGAAGTCTCAACAGAAGATTGCCTGATCTATGCAGTGGACATCCTTAGTGATTTTCTTCACTCAATTTTATCGAGATACTGAGGTGGAAGAGTGTGTTTTCTTATTAATTAGGAAGCTCTTAGAGTTGAGAGAAGCCAAAAGCCCATTTGCCGAGGTGCAGATATTACTATGGAGGTATACCAACCTATTCTCCGTCGACATGTCAAGAGGTTTACCACTACTAAAAGGCATAGAACATTATATTGTCTCTAGCCTAGAGTTACCTTATTGAATTGACTTGCTTATAGGCTCAACCTTGAGCAAGTAGCCGAACTAAAGAAACAAGTGGATGAGTTAGTAGATCATAGATATATCCAAGAGAGCATGAGCCCATGTGATGTACCAGCCATACTAATATTGAAGAAAGATGGGTTGTAGGGAATGTGCATTAATACTAGTGCTATCAACAAAATAACCATTAATTACAAATATCTAATCTGATGGTTGGATGATATGCTTGATGAGTTGCTTAATGCCCGTATCTTTTCAAAATTTGATCTGAAGAGTGGCTACCACTAAATATGAATGAGACCTAGAGATGAATGGAAGATGGCCTTTAAGATAAAGGATAGTTTGTTCGAATGGATGGTGATGCTATTCATGAATCATGTATTGAGGGCATTGATTGGCAAATGTGTTGTAGTTTATTTCGGTGACATTCTAGTCTACAATACAGATTTCATCACCCATGTTGAGCATTTAAGATCAATATTCGAAATTCTCCATGCCAAGAGATTATTTGGCAACTTGAAGAAGTGTGTGTTCTTCACCTGATATTGTACCATTTTCCTTTTTATCATTTGCCCTATTAACCCTTTTTAGTATGTACTAGGAATCTCCTTTCATGTATGCCTTTTTGTAATTTTCCTTATTTGTATTGTTACCCTAAGGACTTACTACAAATAGTTTCTTCCCTTTGTAGCCAGAACATCAAACATTCCTTTCAGATTTTGAATGTACTAGTTCTTACAAGATTTTCCTCTTCAAGTCCATTTTTTGTACACTCTTATCTAATATTGCCGAGTAACTCAAGATTAGTGGCTAGTAAACCTTAGCATTAGCTTTTGCGTTACATGAAGTGAAGTGTCAAGTCGTATTATGTTTGTTGGTGAATAATATCTTCTAAGTAGCTTTACATAAGCTACTATGTCCAATGTACTGACTTCTGCCTTTATTTTTCTTTGATACCTCGAAGGACTTACTTAGTCTCTATTCCCTATGGTAGGCCCTAGTGATTATTGAGCTCCTAAGCACATCACTTATGGGTAAGAGTTTTCAAAATGAAACTTTCAAGTAATCAAGAAAAACCATGGCTTTATGAACTCAGTTTTTTTTAAGCATATAGGTTCTCATTACTCGAGCAACCTAACTACTTTGGTAATTTGATTTGGTAGACTACACTATGTAGTCTAATTTGATAAAGAAAAGTTGGGGGTCTAACTTCTAGGTAACTCCTTATTACTTCTAAGCCTAGGTTAATGACTCTTTGTAGTCAAATATAGTAAATGCAAAGTTAGGGGTTCTACTTCTAAATAGCTCTTTATTGCTGCTAGGTTCTTAGATGTTGTATTCAGATTCCCAGGTATGTTTACTAACCAGACGAGTATATTGAATGGAAATAGGATATTAGTATCGATGCATGCCACATGCATAAGTATAGCATGTTGCATTACTAGCAATAAATGCCTGGTTGGGCTAATGTATTTGTAAAGTTGAACCTATTGGTTATGATTGAAATGTTTGAGTTGTGGTATTGTCAGCATTGTATTATTCATTATTCACTCTCACTTAGCTTTAGTAACTAAGGAGATAAAATGTTTCATCCTCAATTTGATAATATCATGAAGTGCCCAACACTAAGGGGGATGTATTTTGAGAGCATTAATTAGAGTCAACAACTTTTAGATAGAACCCATGTTAAGTTAGAAGCCATACTATTTTGAAAGGAAAGAAAATAAAAATGGTTCATGTTTTGATGTAAATACTAGGCTACATATATAAGTTATAACCAAATATTCAGTTGAACTCCATTGCCATACCCCTATTATCACATAAATAAAGTTATCTTTTGATAAATGTGTAGGTTAAGTTAAACTTTTAATAGGTATTCCTATGTGATGGTACATCCTGTACTAAGTTGAGATGCGATGCAGTACATTAGGCTATCTTAGCAAGGCATGATGAATAATGGTGTTGCTACTCATGAGTTTAATGTGGTTGAAGTTAATTAGGCTATCAAAAGGTTTTGGGCCTAAGGCATTAGATGGGATTGAAATATGCCAGGACGAATGATGTTAAAATCCCATAAAATATCTAAGAGTTGCATGTCGTGTAATTGGTAATAAGTTACCTAGGTAAATAACTTAACTTTAAGTGACATGCTAAAGCTAGCTTAGAGTTAGGTAAAATATTGATCTTAGCCTTCTAAAATAAAATAATTGAATTTAATCACATTAATATAGAGGGTTTTTGGTTTAGTGGGAGTTTTTAAAATTATGCCTATAAATAATGAACTTTGCATATTTAATTATAGATTAATGGTTGTAAACAACAGCTCTACATTATCATTACAATCTGTCCTTGAGAAGGACAATTTGATTGGAACCAATTTCCTTGACTAGTTCAAAAACTTAAGAATTGTTCTCAAGTAAGAAAGGAAGCTCTATGTCCTTGATCAGCTCATTATTAAGGAGCCTTTAGCTACTGCTTCAAGAGCCTAAAAGGATGCTTATAAGAGGCATTCTAGTAACTCTCTTGATGTAGGATGCTTAATGCTTGCTACCATGAGCACAGAACTTTAGAAGGATGTAGAACACATGGAGGCTTCTGAGATGGTTATCGATCTTAAGGAAATATTTTAGTAGTAAGCTAGACAAGAAAGGTATGAGATTACCAGAGCCTTACATTCCTTCAAAATGGCTAAGGGAAGGTCAATGAGTTCCCGTGTTCTAAAAATGAAGGGCTAAATTGATCATCTTGGGAGGCTTAGATTTCCTATAAGTCAAGAGTTGGCAACATATTTGATCTTAAATTCATTGTTAGATATTTATGACCTATATGTCTTAAACTACAATATGAATGATATGGAGAAATCAATTTCTTAACTACATATGATGTTGAAAACCATTGAGCAGAACATAAAAAAGAAGCCTAGTAATGTTTTAACGATTCAATAAGGGAAAGGGATGAAGAAGAAAGGCAAGGGGAATGGAAAGGAAATAAAGAATTCAAAGCCTAAACCTAAGACCAAACCAAAGGTATAGCCTCCTAAGGAAGGAGTTTATTTCTTCTACAATGAGCCTAGTCTTTAGAAGAGGAATTGCAAACTTTACTTAGAAGATTTGAAGAAAAAGAAGAGTAATGAGACTACTACTTCAAGTATTTATGTTATAGAAATCAATTTATCTACTTCTACTTAGTGGGTATTAGACACCGGATGTGGATCTTACATTTGTATAAATGTGCAAGGTCTCAATAGGAGTAGAGAGCTGAAAAAGAGAAAAGTCAACTTACGAATGGACAATGGAGCAAAAGTTGCTACTTTAACAGTAAAAACTTATGAGTTGATTTTACCCAATGTGCTTTTGTTAGTTCTAAACAATTGCTTTTATGTTCCTACTTTAAGTAGAAATATTATTTTAATTTCATGTTTAGACAATAATGGGTTTTCATTTATTATTAAGAATAATAAATGCTCCATTCATTGTAAAGACATGTTTAATGCAAATGTTGATTTACATAAAGGTCTTCTTATTCTAAACCTTAAGTCCAATAATAGATCTATCTATAACATAACGACTAAGAGATTTAAATCAAATGATTTAAACATGACTTACCCATGGCACTGTTACCTTGTCTATGTAAATGAGAATCGCATATCAAAGCTCTATAAAGATAGACTTTTACATTCATTTAATTTTGAATCATTTGATGTTTACAAGTCTTGTTTATTAGGAAAAATAAATAAGGACCCTTTTACTAGATACAGTAAAAGGGCAATTGATTTATTAGGCCTAATAATACTAATGTATGCAATCTACTAAGCATCACTACTAGTTACTAATGATTTCAGTAGATGTAAGTATGTTTACTTGATCAAGCATAAATCTAAATCATTTGAAATGTTCCAAACTTTTCAAAATGAAGTACAAAATCATCTTGGCAAAACAATAAAGGCACTTCGATTAGATCAAGGTGGTGAATATCTAAGCCAAAAGTTTAATGATCATCTAAGAAATTGTGGGATTATTTCACAATTAACTCCATCAAGAACACTACAATGGAATGGTGTTTCTAAGAGGAATAGAACCTTATTATATATGGTTCGATCTATGATGAGTCAAATAGATCTTCCATTATCCTTTTAGTGCTATGCCCTAGAAACAACTGCATTCACATTAAACTGTGCCCCTTCTAAAGTAGTTGAAAAGATGCCATATGAGATATGGATTAGGAAGAGACCTAGTGTGTCTTTTCTCATGATTTAGGGTTATGAGGCTTATGTAAAACATCAAGTCTTAGACAAATTAGAACCTAAACCTAACAAATGCCTTTTTGTGGGGTATCTAAAGAAAAACAAAGGATACTATTTCTATAATCCCTCTAAGAAAAAAGTATTTGTTGTTGGGAATGGCATCCTTTTGAAAAAGGAGTTTATTTTTAGAAGGATTAGTAGGAACAAAGTACATCTCGAAGATATACAAGATCCACAAAATAGCATTGAACAAAGTACGTCTCGAACAAAGTACAACTCAATAAGACTCATAGTTAGTTGTAGAGCCCCTACAAGTAACATAAGGCTCGTGTAGTTTTAGTAAGGTAGGACATGAACTGAAGAGATATGGATTTCTCATAAGAAATGGCCTCGTAATGTGTTACCCATGGATCGAAATGAGCCAACTACCTATCAAGAGGCCATGCTAGGTCTATACTCTAAGAAATGGCTAGAAACCATGAAATCTAAAATGCAATCCATGTATGACAATCAAGTATGGACATTGATTAATCTACTCGAAGGTACTAAGACTATTGTGTGCAAATGGGTCTTCAAGAAGAAAACTGATGTAGATGGCAATATGCATACCTTTAAAGCACAACTAGTGGCTAAGGGTTTCAAATAAACTCATGGTACAAACTATAATGAAACCTTTTCACCAGTCACCATTCTTAAATCCATTAGGATCCTTATTGCAATGAGATTTGGCAAAAGGATGTCAAAACAACATTTTCTAATGGAAACTTACTCAAAGGCGTATATATGACACAACTTAAGGGTTTTGTTCATCCTAAGGATTCTTCAAAGGTTTGTAAGCTTCAAATATCCATTTATGGATTGTAGCAAGCATCTCAAAGTTGGAATCTTTGTTTTGATGAAGCAATCAAAGAGTTTGGATTCATTAAAAACAAAGATGAACCTTCTGTTTATAAGAAAATTAGTGAGAGCACAATTGTATTTCTAGTGTTGTATGTGGAAGAGATATTACTCATTGGAAATAATATTCCTACCTTATAGACTGTCAAGTCTTAGTCAAGGAAGTGTTTCTCAATGAAAGACTTAGGTGAGGCTACCTATATCTTAAGCATTAAGATCTATAAGGATAGATCTAAAAGGCTCATCGGCATAAGTCTAAGTGCATACATAGACAAAGTTCTAAATAGGATCAATATGTAAGATTTGAAAAGAGGATTCTTGCCAATGTCACATGGTATAAATCTTAGCAAGACTTAATGTCCTATGACAAAGGATGAGCAAGATTCCTTATGCTTTAGCTATTGGATCAATCATGTATGCCATTTTATGCACTTGACCAAATGTGTCATATGCATTAAGCATAGCCTATAGATACCAGTCAGATCCTGGTGAACCTTACTAAGCAGTAGTCAAGAATATCCTTAAGTTCTTAAGAACAACTAAAGATGTATTCTTAATATATAGGGGATTAGAAGATGAGCTAGTTGTAAATGGTTACACTGATGCAAGCTTTCGATCTTGCAAGGATAATCTTATATCGTAATTAACATACGTATTTTTCTTAAATGGAGGTGTAGTAAATTGGAAAAGTTCAAAGTAAAGCATTGTTGTAAATTCTACAACTGAAGCTAAGTACAAAGTATCATCAAATGCAGCTAAGGAGGTTACTGAATTAGGTGTCGTTCCTAGCATTACAAATCCTATAAATCTGTATTATGATAATAATGGTACTATTACATAAGCTAAGGAACCTAGATCACATCAACGATCCAAACACTCACTCAATTGCTATCATCTTATTTAGGAGAGGAGATGTCAAGATTTGCAAAGTATCAACTATTGACAGTGTTGTTGATCCGCTTACCAATGCTCTTACATAAGCAAAGCATGATCATCATACTAGATCAATGGGTATTAGATACATGTATGATTAGGCCTAATGCAAGTAGGAGATTGTTAGTAATTCTACCTTAGGCCAATTATTGGATATTGTCTTTATTATATTTTATAAATTA
This sequence comes from Lumnitzera littorea, assembly GCA_024138015.1. Taxonomy (NCBI): domain Eukaryota; kingdom Viridiplantae; phylum Streptophyta; class Magnoliopsida; order Myrtales; family Combretaceae; genus Lumnitzera; species Lumnitzera littorea. The sequence continues at coordinate 32,537,673 of JAMXBB010000004.1, read as the reverse complement.
GGAGACATTCATTATTATATTGTTTACATGTTTACTTTATAATAATATGCTTAAATAATCATATAATCATTCTAAATATCTCTAGATACTCATTATCATAGGAACAATAATGAATTAAATGTAATATGAGGTTTGATTGATAATCATGGGATGTTTATTTCTACAGAGATACAAATCAAACTCGTAGGTACATGTTAGAGAACTATGTACCAAACTGACCCGCTATGAGATCATTACATGGATTAATATCATAAGTGATTCTCATTATAACAATGTCAATGCATCCTTAGACCTAAAATCACTATGGATTCTAACATGAGGAACATTATGATTCAACTTAATTAAAAGTTATCTTTAACCGGATAATTATAAGGTTGTGATTAGACATAGTGTAAATCAAGTAGAGGGAGATAAGAGATTAAGATAGGATTTATCTATCTCATTATGACATAAATATATCTACGCCCCTTGATAAGTGAGATTAAGAAATGTATAGCTATGTTCAGATGAATTAATAGTATGATCAATGTCACTTACCATAGCAATCTACTTGAAGATCAAGAAAAGATGAGGTTGAACAATATAAGGGTAACACTAACCATTCCTTATGTTTAATGTAGATATCATGTGACAAAAGGATTATGACATAAGTTATGGATTAGGTAAAGTTAGATTGTCAATCTTTGCTTAATTTGGGTAAATATAATATCTTGCTAGAGGCCACTTATGTCTTATAGGCTTGAAAGGAGTTTTTAGGCCTACTACCAATATTAAGTGAACCTACAAGGTCGCACACAAAGAATGAATAAAATAGGCTATAGGTATATTTTTAATTAAACCTAAAAGGAAGTATTGGAATATTTATTATTCTTAATGATTTAAGAATGATAAATAATTTTGTTTATTATTTTTGGTGTAAAATAATAAATAACATATTTTAGTAAATATTATTAATATCCCACTAAATCTAATAATATATTTTAGAAGATATTTATGTTGGTCTATATATAGACATAAATAGCTCTCTATTAGGGTTACACGGACGTTCTATCGTCAACATTAAACTTACAAAGAAACTTTACAGACTAGAATAAAGAGTGAAAACGTGAGAAATTGTAAGGGATTTCCTGCATTTGGTTTTGGTTCTAGCATGCACTGTAGTATATTTGAGTATGTTTGTTTGAGTGTGAATACTGTAGAGGAGGCTCGCAAGATCATAGGGCCTATAGATTTTCATCGCTAATGTGACTTAGATTCACATAAGGTAAATGAACTTCAATCATATCAATTTAATTTACCATATGGATCCATCAATGTTTTAGGGATTCAGTTTTTTTTGGAAAAAAAAAAAATTCCACCACAAAGCTAGATTTTCAGATCCCTATATTCCAATAATTTTATAATGATTTTTTTATGCTTTTTCCTTGAATTTTGAGTTTATTTTTAGGAAATGACACTTAATTGAATAAAATCTTATTTCCAAGGTTTTGAAATGATCTATTAAAGAAAACGAGAAAATAAAAAAAAAAATCACTCAATTCGAAGTTAAAATAATGAAGTTTTGAAGATCAATATAACTGAACGACATGATTATGTTAGTGCCAGGAGAAATTGAAGCAGTAGTGAAATATTGGGTGTACATTACGCTACCAAAGCATATGATCATGTCCCTAGTTGTGTCAGTCCTAGGAATTAAAATAAAAAAAGAGTTGAAGAAAAATTATAGATGAGAGTTACACGACCAGGTGATATAGTCGTGTCACCCAGTCGTATCATTTACAGCAAGTCTTTTATTTTACTTATGTTATTTAAGGCTTCATTAGGGTTATTTATTTTTTACTTTTTACAACTAGATTAGCATGTCTTTTTGAGAGAATTTGAAGGTCAAAACACTCAAGAGAGGCTAGCGTAACAAGATTTAAGGATTCAAGACCCATTTCAACATATTAATGACTTACTTCTTTATTCTTCTTTTCATTTTCATTGAAGCTTATTCTTTTATCATGAGCATAGATTAGATCTTTAGTATCTAGATCTTGTGGAACATAGATATATCACGTGACTATTGTTTTTATTAGATATAATGCAATTCTTTAGTTTTCTTGAATCGATTATGTATGCTTGCATGTTTTGGGTTGATATTTCTGTGGTATTAATCTAAAAATTAAGTATTATAAAAGAAGATTAAGAGATTTCCTATATTATTAGATCTAGACATAATTGATGAGGGTTTGTGCAATGTTAGAGATAAATTGTAAGATTCTTCTAAATCTTTGATCTTTTCTTTAAGAGAATTTAATGTACGTTAAAGCAATCTAAGATTATGCTATAGGTAAGATATTCTATTAGGTAATCTAAAGATTAGGATTAATAGGCTTGAGAAAAACTATTAACTTTAATAGAGGATTCCATCAGTCAAGAGAATTAATGAGTTAATTTGATTATTTTTAGAGAACATCACATGTGTAGGTTTAAGGGAAGTAAGATCTAAGTACGCTATTGAGCTTTGAATTAAATCTTTAGTTGACTATTTTCTTATTTTGATTCTTTATTAATTATTAAAGTCATTATTTACTACAATTTTAGTTTAATTGTTTAAATTGCTTAAAGTTGAATTTATTGGTTAAATAATAGAGCTAAGGTTACTACCAATACTTGAGGTCTTTGAGAGATTGACTCAAACTCATATCCGCTTATTATAATTTGATAGGTGTGCTTACCTCATATCAAACACCTTATTAAAAATCTCTCTAAGAGTTTCTGATTCATCATTAGAGTCAATTGTTATCCCGTTTGAAGTTTCTCATATCACATTTCATTTAATGGTCAATGGGTCTTTCTTTTTCCATCTTTTTGTAATATTTGCATGAAGCTCATTGTTTCTAATCCTTAATACCATTTTACTATTTTTCACATCAATTACAACTCATGCAATGTGACAAGAAGACAAGAACACTAAATAAAAATTGATTGATTTGAAGACACTTTATAAATAGGAATCTTCAAAATAGTATCAATCTGTTAATAAACAAGTGTGCTGGATTGTCTGTGGTAGTAATAAAACTGGTGAGCATACACCACATCATTTCCTTAAGGAAAAAGGTTTAGTTGAGTACCAAATTCTAACATGCTACTCTAATATAGGAAAATCAAATAAGAAGTGGTGAATCGAAGATAGTTGCAACTAAATAAGAATGAAATTTAACAACAAACACAAATTTAAAGACATAGGCTTGTGACAGGTTTCCAAAGCAGTGGTGAAGGTATGTTGTTAACATATTAAGGATGGTTTTTAATTAGGTTTTGATGGAACTCACTTGAGTTTGATCTTATTAGGTACCTTACTCAACTATGTAGTGGAAAATCTCCTTTAGGTCTCACTTCCCTATGCGATAAGCCAAATTACTTAATCCCTATCATGAGTTAAGCAATCTAGTCCTAGGAATTAAGGAGTCAATCTCCTCTCGGTCTCATAACCTATCTTAACTCACTAAGACCACATAATGCATTGTGAATTCAATAAGGAACACCTAATCTCCACTTGGTCACATAAGCATAAGAACCCTTTACCCATATTCCACCAAACTTAATGACTCAAAGTGGGAATTAAACAACTAATATCCTCTCAATCACATAATCATGCAACCCTATAAACTCTCAAGGGCACTTCCTAAGACTAATCTCCTTTTGATTTCATAATCATAAGGAAACCTATTAAAATTTTCATTAAAAAGCATCTCAAAGAGCCCAATGCAATACCAATCATCAAAATCTACATATTCATAAACCTACTAAAACTAACTTAGCCACTCACATTAAGAACAATGGAAGCAAGAAAAGACAAAAAAATAGTAACAACTCCATAAATGAATAAGCAAATAAGAGGATAACAACTTAACAAGAGATTTAATGGAGCAAATGGAGCAAATACTTAATAAACAAGCTTAGATGTGCATCAAATATCATAAACAAGTAACTAAAACAAGAAAACAAATAATAAACTCACAAAAGTAAAACTACAAATGCTAAAATCCTAATTATGGCTCGCATTTCTAACTACGAATGCAAGTATTTATGGAATTAGGTTACCGATCGATTGGTGGGAAGGTCTATCAATCAATCCGTAAAGACGTATCAACTACTATTTATCTCTGTGTTTAACGAAACATGACGTTTTGGAGGATTAGGGTTTTAGTCGAAAAACCCTAACCCTAATTTCGTTTATAGAACAATTGGTACTAGACCTATCGATAGGTTAGTATAGTTGAATCCATCCCTATACATTCTATTCATGACACTGACCTCTCCTAGGATCGATTACTTAATAGGTTAATGTATCGCTAATGCTTCAGAGCATGCTGATCAGTCGGTAACAAGATTACCGATCAATTGAAAGGCTAAATTCCCCAGCTCCCTTTACTATAGCCTCCTTAATCAAATAGTGGGGGTTACCACGACCATGGTAACCCCCTTTCACCTATACATAGGATATAAAATAGATCAAATTCATCTAAAAACAACACTCTTTTGTGCATTTTTAACAATTTTGTGCAAGTTGGTCTACTTTGTGCATAAACTTCAATTTCATGAAAAATTAACTAAACTTTGTAATAAATTATGCACAAATGCAGTTTTTAAAGTTGGAAAAATTACGTATTTTGAGTCATGATCACCATCCCCAACTTTAGATACTTGCTTATACTCAAGCAAGTTTAAAATCAAGTGATTTAAAAAAGAATAAGACAAGCATGCATTTCCTTTATGCTTGAATGTAATTGTAAGTATGTTACACATGGAAAGCTCAAAGTTTGCATGCTCTTAATATAGTGAAAAAACCTTTAGAAGTGATGTTGAAATTGTTTCACTTGTGCCAAATCAAATCCTCATAAATCAAAGACCATGTAATTAATTTAGGAATTAATGCCTAGAAAAGTTAACTTCCCATTTAACTTAAGCTTATGAAATTTGATATCAAGTCCAACATTTCAGACTAGGTGAAAGATCCCTATGTTTAATTGGTTAGCCTGCATATATACTTCTTCCTTATTGGTCTCTTAAGTATGCTAATGCCATGTAAACAGAGAGTAACGATTGAATCATACCTTACTTCACCACCCTAACTTGGAATAATTTTCTTACTTTGCCCCTTGTTCTCTTTTAGATTTTCAATTATCACTTTTTCTATTTCTTTCTTTTATTTTCTTAACTACATTTTCTTTTTGTGATGGGGTCATACTTTTGATATGTAATGGCTTTTCTTGATCCCCATCATTTTCTTCTTTTCAATTTTTCCTTTCTTTTTGGGCATTCATTGTATGTTGATCAAGGAACGTTTAGGTAAAATCTAGTACCCACTTCAATTCACATAACACTAACAAACCACTTAATTCCTCAAAAGACTGTTGTATATATACAAGTCAACTTCTGAAAATATAAAAATCTAACACCCAATTACAATATTTCGCTAACTCTAAATCTCTAAACCATACCTAAATTAGGCATAACTAAATAAAGCAAAGATGCCATGAATTAATTACAAAGTTTTGACAAATGTTCACAACTTATTCCTAAGGGACTTATTTCAAAATAAAGCCCTAATGACTTCCTTTTACTTTCTTTCATGCAAATTTTATAAATGATAACAAACTTCAAAATCTAAAAGCTAAGAGCATAAAGGAAAATGGATCCAACTTCTTAGAAAGAAACTATATTATCTAGTACACAAAAGGGATAACATATCAAGAATTCAATTAAATCATTAAAGCTCATTCAAAATCACACAACTTCAATGTTTATGTTTAACTTTCCTACCCCTAACTTTAATTCAAATGTATATATCTCGTAATTCAATACACAAACAATGGAAAGTAAAAGAGAAAGTTAGAACAAAACTCCCTTAGTTTCTTGGTGTACTTCGAATCTCTCAAATCCCTTCAGAATTCATTGATGGTATCTCTAAATCAATGGATTCAATATTTCCTCTATTTATTCATAGGTTCATGTGTAACATTAAAAGAGACATAACTAAAAAGACTTGAAATTAAAAATTCTTAGACATAAATTTAAATAAAAAGATAAAGTAAAGATGGTGAGCTGGGTTTCGTCTCGCTAAGCGCTTGTTTTTAAGCCATTAGCTTAGATTTTCTATACTACTTATGGTGGGTCTTCCAAATAGGAAATTCCTTTCACCAATTCAACTCCTTTTGTTTCGAAAAAGGGTTTCAACATGTAACCATTTACCTTGAAAGTTTCTCCTTCTTCTTCTTCAAATTCAATTGCTCCATAAGGTAATATTCGGTAGTTATGTATAGCCCTATCTACAACAATTGAAGTTTACAAGAAACGACCTTAATCAAGCACTATATAGGAGAACTTTCTATCCAACTCCAAAATCTTTGAAGAGCATTTTCTTGTCATGCCACCTTTTCATTTTCTCTTTGTAGATTCGAGCATTCTCGAAAGCTTCACTCTTAAATTCTTCTTATTCATCTTACTATAACATCCAATGGTCTCTTGCTAAATTTTTATCAAAGTTCAGGATTTTGATTGCCTAATATGCTTTATGCTCAATTTTAACTAAGAGATGACATGCTTTCCCATAAATCATTTGATATGGGGACATCATCCAATTTTGAAGCTCAATCCTTCCTTGAAGTGGTGATAGTTTTTTATTTTAATTCTCCATTCAATAGTTCAACTTGTCCACTTGTTTGAAGATGATATGGTGATGCCACCTTACATTTTACCCTATACTTAGCTAACAAACTATCAAATTGATTGTTACAAAAATGTGTTCCCCTACCACTGATTATGACCCTTGGAACCTTAAAATGTGTGAAGATGTTTTTCATAGGAAATGTGAAGACATTCCAAGAATCATTAATGGGTACAATAGTTGCTTCTACCTACATTGAAACATAACATATTACCACCAGAATGTATTTATTAGACATTGATGAGGGGAATGGCCTTAGGAAGTCTATTCACTAAACATTGAAAACCTTGATGACAAGAATCCCTTGTTATGGCATTTCATTTTGCTTTGATAAACTCCCCATCCTTTGACATCTTGAGGACTACATAATGTACTCTTTGCAATTAGCAAAAAAATATGGACCAATAAAAACCACACTGCAGGATCTTTGTTGCTGTATGATATGCTCCAAAATGCACCCCCCCCGCTTTAGGTTCCACATGACAGTAAGTAATAATATCATGTGCTTCTATGGTGGTTTCACAACGCTTGATCACTTAGTTTACACCAAAACTTAAATAGATATGCCTCTTCCTAGAAATTGTTCTACACTTCCTTCAGATATTTTTTATATTGATTGCAATCTAAACCATATGGCTTGATCCCTCCAACCAAATAGTTGATTATGTCTACATACCAAGGCAACTGAGTTGAAACAATCCTGTATAGTTGCATGTTTGGAAAGTATTCAAGAATAGTCTAATCACTTTCACCGTTGGTGATTTGTGACAAATGATCTACCAATGCATTTTCACCGCATCTCCTATCCTTGATGTGCAAATCAAATTCTTGTAATAAGAGGAACTAGCAGATAAACCTTGATTTGGCATTAAGTTTGTTCAATAGATACTTTAAAGCCGCATGGTCTATATATATTATAACCTTAGACCCTATTAATTATAATCAAAACTTATCACATGAGAATACTACTGCAAGTAGTTCCTTTTTAGTGGTTGCATAATTTTTTTGAGCATCTTGCTTACATAGTCAATTGTTTAGAAAACTTAGTTTTTCCTTTTTCCTAAGACTACACCGATAGTAATGTCACTTACATTATACATGAGCTCAAATGGTAGTGTGTAGTCAGGAGATACCATAATTGGTGTTGTTACTAACTTTTCCTTCAATATCTCAAATGCATTCCTCCATTCAAACTTAAAATCAAAAAGCACATCTTTTGGTAGTAAAGCACACAATGGTTTTGAAATTTTGGAGAAATCCTTGATAAATCGATGATAGAACCCTGCATGACCCAAAAAACTATGAGTGCCCTTCACATTAGTAGGTAGAGGTAGCTTATCAATCACTTCCACCTTTACTTTATCCACCTCTATGCCTCGCTTAGAGATTTTATATCTTAGTATAATTCCTTCTTGTACCATGAAGTGGCATTTCTCCCAATTAAGCACTAAGTGAGTCTCCTTACAATGTTTCAAAACTATTGCCAAATTCTTAAGACATTTCTCAAATGTTTCTCCATATACAAAAAAAATCATCCATGAATACTGTTGTACCCCTTATATGTCAAGTAACAGAACTTTAATCATCGAGTCACCTTTTGGTGTAATGGCTTGAAGCATATTAAAGCTCCAAAGTTAAGCATGGTCAAATTTGGTCAATCCTAGGATAAGTGACCTCCTAGGAAGCTGTTATAATAAGAGATAAAACTATGAGGTGTATCAAACCAAAATGGATAATACCTTAATGTGAGGAGTTCCAACCTGGTCATTCTTAGTGGTATCAGAGCACTCTATCACTAGAAGGGGAAGTCCTTACCTAATAATCATCCTGAACTTATGTAACGAAAGTGATGAAGACGTTAGTTCTATTGGGGGAGGAGGGGGTGGATTATAATAGGGGAAGTTCTTACTTGGTAATCATTCTAGACTTATATAATGAAACTGACGAGGATGTCAATTCTATGAGGGGGGTAGATTGTAATACCCCTTACATACCAAATAACGGAACTTTAATAATCGAAACACTTTTTGGTGTAATAGCTTGAAGTACATTAAAACTTCGAAGTTAAGTATACTCGAACTAGGTCAATCCCAAGATGAGTGACTTCCTAGAAAGCTATTGCACTAAGGGACAAAATTGTGCAACGTATTAAGCTAGACCAAACAATACCTTGATGGGAGAAGTTTCAATCGGGTCGTTATAGATACCTCGATCCCATTTTCAATCATGTTTGAGAATATTGACATCATGCATCATTGAAAGGTTATTGATGCATTGTAGAGTCCAAATGGCATTCTTTTAAATGCAAATGTCTCATATGGGTACGTAGATGTGGTCTTTTCTTGATCTTCAAGCACCTAAGGATCTAATTATCTTGAATATCTATCTAAGAAGCAATAATATTCATGTCTTGCCTATCACTCAACCATCTGATCATTTAATGGTAAAGGGAAATGATCTCTTCGCATGACATTTTTTAACTTATGATAATTTATGCACACTCAACATCCTATCACTGTCCTTGTTAAGATTAACTCTTTCTTTTCGTTTCTCACTACAGTCATTCCTCCTTTCTTTAGGAGCACTTGGATAGGACCTACTGTTTACTATCTAAAATCAGGTAAATTATCCCTACATTTAATAATTTTACTACTTCCTTTTTTATTGCTTCTTGCACAATGGGATTGAATCATCTCTATGGCTATACATCAAGTTTACATTAAGATTCAAGAAAAATCCTATACATACATAATGAAGGGTAAATGCCATGTATATCTACTATGGTCCAACTAATAGCCTCTTTATTCCCATCTAATGTCTCTAACAATTTTTACTCCCTTTCTTTTGATAAATCAAAGGATACTATCACTTGCAAAGTTTCTTTCTCTCTTAAAAAGGCATATTTCAAATTATTTGGTAACTACTTTAATTCCAATTGAGGTGTGATTTTAGTTGATGGTCAAGTTTCGCTCTTGTTGGGCTTAATTACTACTGGCTCCATTGCTTATGACTAAACTCTAGCTATATTTTCAACTGTATCCCCTTCTAAACCATCTTCTTCATCTATGTCAATGTCACCATCATTGCATTTAAAATTCTTTCTCCACTTCACCAGTATCCTCCTCTTAGGCCTCTTCCATTAAATCATTAGTTAATTCCATAACATGACAATCATCAGCTCCTTATGGTAACTTCATCACTCGAGGTACTTCAATTGTGATTTCTTCATCAAGTGCAGTCAATGTAAACTTTCCCCCCTTAACATTTATCATTGCTTGTGCAATGGCTAGAAAAGGTCTTCCTAAGATTAAAGGAACATTATTATCAACATCTATATATAGCACAATAAAGTTTACTGGGAAAAACAAATTTGCCAACAATCATAAGTACATCTTCAACTATTCCTCATAGATACTTCAAACTCGTATTTACAAATCGAAAAGTCATTCTAGTTGGCTTTCACTCTTCTAATTCAATATGCTTAAATACAGAGTATAGCATCAAGTTAATGCTTGCACTTGAATCACATAATGCCTCCCCTATCATATAAGGCATGAGAGCAAAGCATTCCTTAGAGAGCATCATCACTTCCTTCTCTACCTTTCCTTTCTAAGTTAAAATTTCCTTCATGAATTTTTCATATGAGGGCATCCACTCAAGAGCCAAAAAAAGGGGTACATTGATATACAACTGTTTGAATGTTTCTAAGAATTTAATAAATTATTGGTCCAGTTTTTATTGTTTCAATCTAGTTAGGAAGGGTATTGGAGGGGTATAAACTCTTCGTTTAGGTTCTTTCTTAAGGGAATTCTTCATCTACCTTTTCCTTTGCATTCCTAGCTATAGGCCAAGGTAAATAAAATAAAGAGTTTGTGGAATAATTAAATTCCAAAGAAAATTAAATTAATAAAATAAATAAATTAGGATATTCAACATCTTTAATGATTCAATTGCAAACCAAATAATTAAAATACCAATTATGGTGTCTTTAACAAGTTTAGTTTGAAAACATTTAAGCATTAAGATTTTTTTCTCGTGAAGTGAATTTCCTAGATTAACTGATTTATCTATTCTATCGCTAAACAAGTGATAAACTAAATTAATCCTCTCTTACTCCAAAACCTTAATTAAATTAAAGAACATATATTATGTCTTCTTAATCTAGATTATCTAGTTCACAGTAAACAATTAGAAGAGGTCTCGCAAATCAATCCCATTTAACACATATTCCAATAAAATTAAAGCACATGTTGATGCGACTAGGGAATTAAAGACTTAAACAGTAGGTACAATTCATAAACTGATAATCTAAAATATCTAATAGGCAATATTAATTAAGCACAAATAAGAAATAATAGATGGGACAATATCCAAATCAAAATTTATTAAAAGGGATGAAATGACCTGTTTAGAAATTCCAATCTCTGATTCGTGAACAAATATTGCTTCTATAATTTCCGATGTTAAAATCCTAAAAAGAAAATGAAACTATTCTCTAAAGCCTTAGACTAATGAAAGAGAGAAAAATCTATTCTATATTTTATTCTATTCTTCTAGTTTCTATTTCTTTCTACTTGTCTATTCTATTACAAAGCCTTCTATTATATTACAAGGGATCCAATAAAGAGTAAGCTCGTAAGATATAATTATTTATCTTTCTTGAATAGCTTCAATTCTTTCTAAAAATTATATAGAATGATGTATGAAACAATGGTCTTTACATATGGTCTTTCTATGCTTCAATTCTTGCATGGAATAAAAGATAAGTGGCATGTCCAGAATTGGGAACTTGGCTTCATTCATTATGTGACACACTTCTTCTACTCATAGAGTAACCATAACCTATGACCACAGGCATGGTCCTTGCTTATGAAGCTGTTGTAAATTAATTTCTTCTCTCTCCTTGTAATTTCGCGTACTTTCATCATCATGTGTATATTTTCCAATATTGCAAATTTTTCCTACAAAAAAATACAATTAACGTAATAAAGTGCTAAAATAAAACATTTATAGATAAAGTACCAATTTACACTAAAATTACATTAAAAAGCTTGTAAAAACAATATAAAATCTAGTTATAAAAAAGGCACAATTTAGCTATATCAACAATGTATGAACATACTCTAGGAAGGCAATGATTGCTTTTACATAGAGCACCAATAGCTTTGCTAGCCAAGGAAGGTAAGAACAAGCAACTTCTACAATGAAACGTAGAACTCAGTGATGACTCTTCTTTATTGTCCTAACCCCTACATACTTTTAGTAATGGAATTAGTGTTCCCTTACTAAGAGTGCCAACATCACTAATCATGCAATGGAGTACTTTTAGACTCACTCACAACGTATATTATATGACAAGCCTATTGAGGAGATAGACAACTTCATCAAAATGCTTATGGACGTGAAAGCCATCAAGTAAATCGACTGCACATCACAGACCATCAAAGAGAAGACACCACTTCCTAAGGTAAGCATACCATGGCTTAAGTTTTGTGATGGTACCACAGACCCTACTACACACCTCATCTATTATTACACTTAGATGAACTTGCTTGGTATCTCAAACACCATTTCGTGCAAACCTTTTATAGGAAACCTCAAAGGCATTGCTTGTTCTTGGTACCATGGTCTCATGGCACGTCTTTCTTTCCAATAAGGAGTTTAAACCTTTTCTAAAAGGTCTAGAGCTTTCAAGTGATCAATAATTTAAAACAACAAAAAGAGTATAGATCTTTTCAAACGTTTTGAACCTTTTCTTCTAAACTACATCAAAAGAGACTAGGCCTATTTCATATGCTTCGCATCTTTCTTAAAAATCTAAATAAGAGAAGATGAAAAGACAAAAAAGAGTTTGGACCCTTCCAATGCTCCAGACCTGTCATAAACTTCAAGATTATTCCTTACTCCACTTAAACTTTGACTTTTTTTATCTCTCTCCACTTCAAAGCACAAAATAGAGCCTTTGTTTAGTGATCAAAACTCACTTCACCAAGTTTCTACCAAACATTATCCAAATAAAATGAATTACATTAGAAGCTAGTAATATCTATATGAAATCATTTAAGCACCTTTTCCATGCAATGTTGAACCACCTTGCCATCTAAATGTTATGCAGTCAAACTAGATTAGTATAATCTAACATAAACCTCAAACTTTATCTACATTACAAAGAGAGTTATTTGAGCATAACCTGTTATGTTTATTAGAAAGTCAAAGTTAATGCTTATGGATCATGACTTAATGAATAAAATCATAATAAATCATTTTGTGATCTATGATTATCCAAATAACCTTGGCACCCAAAGGATTACATTTACTCCTTGCTTATGATTGGTTAAGCTATGTTGATTAGGACTCAATGGAACTAGTTGGTTAAGCTGATATGACAATGTTGAAGCAATTCTCCTAAAGTGATTTTCGTACTTGTTTGATTTCATTCAAATAAATTAATATGACCCCAAGTAAAAACTTGAAATATATTGTACAGAGTCTTGCATCATTTGAAGATTGCTACATGGTTCATAAGAATGAACTTTGAAGGGTTCTTGATTTACCATGTGTGAATTAAATGACCTAGGATTATTACACGTTTAACAGAGCTAGCTAAAGGGTCTTAGCTATCATTTTAGGCCATTATAAATGCTCAAGTGTACACATGAGGTATATTCAATTTAGCTAAGAGATTCATATTGTTGTTTGGACATATAAGCATTGATGGTATTTGCTAATCCCTAACCTAACCTTATACTTTATGTAGGTTATTAGAAGATTTCATGTGATGTTTGCATTACATATGGATGTTCATGCATTATACATGATTGATAACTTGCTTGAACTCATAAGTTAAGAAACAAGCTCTAAAAAAAATTCCTACAAGACAATCTCCTTATCTTCATGCTTAAGACTTGTACACATGAATAAGTAAACTAACTAATCACCCTAAATAACTCATTGATGGAGAGTTGGAATCATTTATTAATTGATAACTTATCAAAAAGAAGTAATAAGACACTTTCCTTATCATACCATAACTTATACCACATATATATGGACAAGATATGAAAATATTTTATGAGTTCAACTTTTAATTAAGAAGACAAGACAACTAAATGCCAAATAGAGACCCACATGGCCAATTACAAGGCTAGATAGGGGGGTGGTACGGTAGGGGGGGCATGCTACAAGACAACAAATCAAAGCTTCTTATGCACACTTTTTTTTTTCTTACAAAACTAGCCACTCCTTCCCTCCTTACTCTCACTTTCACTTCCTTTTCTCTTACTTTAAACTCAACATAAAAGAGGAAACAAAAACCCCACAAAATCCCAGCAATTGCCGCTACTTATTTGCTTCATTCTTCACAGCACAAAGCTTGTTTTGTGTCTTCCATTTGTCAACTTCCAAAGCCACTTTTAGGAACCTTAGAATACTTTCAAAACCCCACTTTAAAGGATCAAAACTCAAGATTCCAAAAAGGTTGCAAGAAGGAGAAGGTAAAACAAATAGCATACGTAACCTTGTTTCTGCTTTGAGGATGAGTAAGTTGTTTCTTTGCGTTAGTAACCTAGCATACCATGTTAAGAAACTATGTTTTCATGAGGATATTAGCATGATTATAAGTTGATGAAATAGCTAAGACCACCTTAAGAAGCAAACTTATGAACCCCTTATATGAAAGTTGAACTATGAGCATGTAAAATTGGTATTATGTAAAGATACTTATTTAACACTTATAATGGAAAACTTTAAGTGAAGAAAATCATGAAATGAGCACTTGAATAAGGGGATATCATGCTAGATGTGAGGTGTTTGTGGGTCATTTGGAGGTTATCCTCACTTCTATTAAGTTAAACATACTTAAACTCAGCCTTAGATAAAGGAAAATCCACTATATGAAACTTTTATTAGGAAATCAACTTTATAAAATATGAACTAAGGTATGGAAGTTATGATAAGTATAAGATCTACTATTTACATGTAAAGTATGGAGTAAGTAATCATCTTATAAAAGAGAAGTTAAGTCAAGATTTGAATATGAGTAGCCTAGGTTCATGATTTAACTCTTAAACTTAAGGAAATGATGAAACAAGTTGAAAAACCAAGAGACAATCCTTTGGATTCACCATGACCAAATCTGTAACCATGAGGAATGTCACGTAAAAATATGATAAATATAAGTAAACAACGTGAAAAAACCAACCAAGATAAGTACACTAATTTTATAAGGCTTAAAAGTCAAAACCAAGCCTAAAACTTCCAAAATGGGCCGCAAACTCTAAGTTGGATCCCCATCAATTTTCTAACTAGCAACTTACCCCAACAATGGAAGTTGTTTTAAGACTCTTAAGAAGTGACAATTCTTGAATTAGATTAAAAACAAATCCATTTGACAACTTAAGCCCATATAAAAGCCCAAGAAGCTGTTGTTAGCCTTAGAAGTATAAATCAAAGCCAGAAATCTAACCTTATAGAGTATTTTAAGCTTAGAATGAGATCTTAAGCCTAATCCCAAAAGATTTCCTAAGATATCAAAAAGCCCAACAATCAAACAAAACCTAAAAGTACTCTAAATCATGAGGATCACTACTGTTCTGACTTATATGTAGAATAACATGCCACATTTCAAAAATCTAACCTCACCACATTAAAGTACACTTGAAAATGATGAAGATTGCCTATAAGATCATAAAAATCATATTTAAAACGAGGAAGTTATACACAATTGAACATTTAAGTAAAACTGAGCAAAATACGAAATCTAGTTAAAAGTATGACTTAAAAGGTTTTGGCTTAACTTTCTAAGTTCTATTTCAAATCCTTATAGTATCATATTTATGATGACTAGGGGACCCAGCTTTTGGAGATGATTTGCCTCTAAATTACTTCGACTAATCCACATGGCTGAGTGAGTGATTCCTAATGACTCCATACTTGATTTTGCTTGTAGTATAGATACACTTAAACTTATATAATGAACTTAGATGCTTATGGGTTATGGGAAATGCATGCGTATGATAGTGTGATAGGTGCTATGATTTGTTTGAAAAGATAATAATATGAATGTTTGTGATAATATCTGTACATGGTTGTATGGAATGTAATTGTCTGATCCCCATGAAAACTGGATTAAGTAAATATTCAATTAAGAAATTCAATGAATCATACATTTCTCATAAAGCACATCATATTATATCGACTATCACCTCACGTAAAAGATGGGAAGGGACACACAGGAGGAGGGCCTCCTGTTGATTGAGCATTAGTTATGCTATCATTTTATTATTGAGTCTCTATCTTAAGTTAACGGGCTTATTAGGCGTTAGAGGACGCTAATCGACGGCGAAGGGCCATATCTTATGGCTTCTACTTAAGGTATGTGATTATAGATTATGGAGGCCACGACACTGCTAGTCCTAGTCATTTTGGTTTAAAGTGCGACATATAAAAAGAAAGAGTACTTTCCATATTAAATTGGTATATGATATATATATATATATATATATATATATGGTTTTGTTTTAACTTAAGCACAATAATGCAATTGATATAAAACCCAAGTACTAGAACCCGATTATGGTTTGTATTGGTTAATCATCTCTAACTCCGACTATAGGGAGTGTAATTCTGAGTTGTATATAGTTCCCAGGTTGCTGCAAGCATTGTTTGGCATTTTAATTGTTCATGCATTTAAATGATTGTGCATTAAATAAAATTGTTTTCCAGTATTGATAAGGGGATTTATCTCACTAAGCATAAACTTACACCCTGATAGATTTCTTTTGATGTAAGGTCACCTCTTTGTTCATTCAAGCCAAGGAATGCCCAAGGTAAGTCTCATGTAGAGATAGGATGGTGTGATTAAAGAGTGAAGATGGAATTTTATAATAGTATTTTGTAGACATTTGTTTATCTGTTTCAATTCATATTCTACATAGAATTTCTAATGCAAATTCTTATGCAAACTGTATTTATGTTATAATATTATTTTGGTGTAGAATTCAATGTATCCACATGTTTACTATATCATATTATATCAAAGAGTAAATTTTAGTTAAATTGCTCGACATTACATATCTATGGGCTTAGTGATAACACATAATGGAAAAAGCTTTGTATATCATATGAAAGGCCTACAATCAACGAAAGGGTTGATTGTAGATCTTTATGCAATACACGGCAATTTACCATAACAACAATACCATTAGGTCATGATAGTTCCCTAAGCTGTGTAGTTCCTTATATCCCTGTAATCTACTATATGATATCCTCTTTGGTCACATCTATAACAAAAACCCTAGTATAGAATAATAGTCTCTTTGTAATCCTTACTCACATATCTAGTCTTCCTATATAGAAAGTACACTTCCATTACCTACTTATAAGCTAACACCTCATGAGGCCCGAAACATTGTGTACATTTCACAACTGGTGCAATCACTCTAGTCTAAACCGGTGCTACTAGCACCACATATCTATGCTATATTACCATTGGCTTATCTCTACCTTTTTTAATAACTACCCCTCGAACTAGTCTCTTTGCTCTATCTGACCCTAGTATGATATAACCTAGCATAAGCCTTTTTCGTAAGGCTACCCTCACCTTACAAGCTAATTACTTTTGCTTCCTCTTCATAAGCTACTCTCAACACTTTGTTTGATCAACTGTGCTGCATAGCCCATAAGCTAAAAGGCTATAACCTTCTCCTATAGCTCGGGCTCCAACCTATGAATGAATTTGTTAATCTTCGACTATTCGTCCCTCCTAGAACCTTTAGGTATAAAACAGGCCAACCGATCCAATTCCGCCTCATAAGTTGCTATAGTCTTACTCCCCTACTGAAGTGTTTGGTATGCCAACTGCATCTACTCTCTCACACTAAAGGGAATTGAGTGCTCAAAAACTTGTCCTTAAACCTCTCCCAAGTTTAGGTCCTTACCTCAAGCTCCACGTACGGGGTACTATCCCACCATTTCAATGCATCTCCTCCCAGCATAAAAGATGTGTAGTCCACTTTCTTAGCATTCAGAATCTCAGCCATAACAAAAGCTTTCTTTGTTTACCTGATCTACTCCTTGACAACAATGGTGTCATTAAGCTTTGGGTCAAACTCCTTAGCTAATTTCAGGAAACGGTCCATACCTAGTTGTCAAGACGCTTGCCTTTACTAACACCAAGCATTGGCATTAGCTTGGATCATCCGCATGTCATGTCTAATCTGCTCTTGCTATTAGACTATGGTACCTACCAAATTATTCATAGCATTTAGTAACTGCACCACATCGACTTACATAGGCTAGTACCCCTACTAACCTTATTGCCTCTACATACCAAGTAATCTATAACCTCCCTAAGCACCTTGGCCTCCCTATACATTCTAACTAACCCGAGTATCTTGCCCTTTAGCTAGGTAATCTTAAGGTTGAGAAGAACTTAAGCTTGCTCTCTTAGGCATCATTCTAAAGATGAAAACATAGACAACCAACCAAACAAAAGTAAAGAGATAGTTAGACAAAAGAAACAATAAATAACAAGGCAATAAGAAACACTAGGAGGTAAATAAGAAAACTTGATGTCAATACTTAAACACTTGACATATCATTCCTATATTCAAGCCTAACCCTTCAGTTACTTATGCCTCTTACACCCCACGACATACAAGTTATCATTCCTACTCCCCTAAAGATTTTCAAGCTAAGCTTTAATACCACCAAAAACTATAACGCCATAGAACTTAGGATGCTACAAATCTATTATGTATCAACCTTAGAGCCAAACATGCTAAGGCATACTAAAGTCTATATACCTATTACAAATCACAATTTTTAATAAATATGCCCACTCGCAATTGATGACCTCAAATATGCTACTAGAGTAAAATGTCAACTACTCAATTAATGCAATAATTAGAGTTTTAAGGCTCCGACAAAGTTAAACAATTAAATTAATAATAGGAGTCACAGGCGACTCTATGATCGTACAACTCTCATAAATAAGTGATCACTCCATAAATAGACATAAATCCTCAAGTTCACTCTTACAACTAGTCTATGATGCCCCAGCTCCATCATCATAATAGTAATAGTCACTCTATTCATCATAATACAAATAATTGTATCCAAAATCCTTAGCATAAACCCTATTGTCTACCTTGTAACTTGTCCCTTCAATTGAAAAAGAACAACTCCCGTAAGGTGGGCCAAAGCCCAATATAGGATATCATACACATGCACATGAAATATAAGAATCAATCAAGCATATACACACAAATATGACATATTAATGTAATAAGCAACAGCTTTAATGCTTCATTTAGGCCCACAAACATCATAGTACCAACGTCTTGAGACTTGAGGTTTCTTATGACTCCTAACATGCAATATATATATATTAGATAAGTATTGATGTTAGCCACTTTCCAACACCCGAGTGCTATAAACTATCTGAAAACTACTCAAGTCATTTTAATGCGAAACTCCATAGGGACCATCGCGCAAAGATCATCAGGTACCTTACCAATACCACTAAACTCGACCAGTGGGTGGTCGAAGCCAAGCAAAACTAGCTACACAATTAAGTCAAAGGTTCAATTTAGTTTGATTTATATTTACTAACCTAACACAAACATTCAACAAACATGTATCCCATACCTAGAACTTCTATCTTAAAAAGATTTTATACTAGAAGTCCCTTAGCACTTGTTGAAAATATAAATATTAGTTTATAATTTATTAAATTATGCAACTCAATACTTCTTTCCTTTAACTCAACCCTTTTCTCCAAACTCTACGCTTGTGAATCGAAATCTATGTAACTTTTCATATCCTTCTGTAATATACATACCAACCCTTATACTCTCATGTGGACATAACATATTATATACATTATTTTATATTATATTAAATGTACACATATAACATCTTATATTATACATATATTTAATATATATAACATTTAATATATAAATATATGATAATATATATTATCTATTTATTTATTCTTTTCTCTTTTCTCTTTTTTTTTCCACTATTTTCTTTTTTTTTTCTTGTTAGCTCTTCTCTCTCTCTCTCTCTCTCTCTCTCTCTCATACCGTCCTCTTTCTTTCTATCTCTCTCGTATTGTCCTCGACCCCTCCCCACATTACACACATACACATACGTATCACCTTACACATGCACATAGGCATATAACCCTACCATACAAACACATACACATATTCACACTGCCACCTAACACACATATGCACATCGCTCGATTGCACACACACACATCCATTGTCACATGCTCACCTGACAACTATACACACATACCACCTGGCGCACAAGCCGCATAGAAACACACATCCACAACGTATACAAATTCACACCCATACACATGTTGTCCCTCATTTGTACACCTACACGTACATTTCATGGACATCATCTTACACATACATGTCCTCATCTTACATATACACTACAGAATGCATCAAATTGCATACACACCTACACACGACGCACCACATGCAAAATCGGAACACATATACTCTTTGCCACATACACAAACTTTAACTATAGAAAAGAAAAGAACTCGTAAATTTATATAATGAACTTGACTTACACTTTGTTCCTTGGTGTCCTAACACTTTAACCAACGATTCCTGTGCTATTCCTCTGAAAAGGTACATTTTTTTTTTCTTAAGTTTCCTTTGCCTAAATAAGAGAAAAATGAATTTCTTCAAAAAAAACAAGTAGTGACTTATCTAGTTTCAAATATTCCTTTGTAAAAACTCACTTTTTGCCTTGATTTTTATTCCTTAACTCCTTGAATCCGAACTTGCAAGTGTTCTCAAGGTTTTCCTTTAAGTTTTTTGGTATGACACACAATGAACTATATGGAATAGTAGGATAACGTAAGGGAAGAAAAATAATATAGGGAGAAGATATGAGTTGAACTTTTTCTTTGGACAAGTTTACCCTCAATACTTAAAGTTTATTTACATACCATATTAGTATCTAAATCTTTTTTTCTAACAATATTGCTCTTAGTATTTAATGTCTAATTTAATTTATTCCTTTGACTTGGGTTTTACGATTTGTTTATATATATATATATATATATATATATATATATATATAAACCGTGTCTAGCTGTTGGAATTATATCAAATATATGATGTCAAGCCTCTAGTGGAGAAGTAGCTACAATAATGTTTTCTGCGATAAATTACATTGAATATATTTCCCAAAGACATTTGACACATCATCACATACATTTCGTGAAAATTAAAGGAAGACATGATTAGAGCTGCCTGAAACAAGGCGCTTTTATTATTTTGATACCTATATTACATCTATACATTCTATGCAAGACGAAAAAAAATAAAAACCATGTAAACATTACGAAGCAAAGACACAGCTTCGAGTCACTTTGACATCGCAAAGTGATTGACACACACAACAGTGAAAACACAACGATGGTATAATTTATTAAATTCAAACCACAAGACGATGTATGTAACTCCTCCCAAAGAGGAAATGTGTCTTCAATAACGTTATAGTTACTCCTCGCAACATTTGTAGTTCTCGATATAATTCATGTCCTGCCCGGTCTCCCTGCATCTCATCCAATCTTGACGCCACCATCCCATGCTGGGGAGGAAGATGCTCTTGCATCGAGTCTTGGGTTGGTAAACCTTCCTGAGATCTGCAGCATCTTTGTTGACCCATTTTTCATAGTCTTGTAAAACTTTTAGTGCAGATTCAGCTACATCAATCAATATCACATCAGTTCCTTTAACCAGGATGCCGAATCCACCTTTCTCATAGGCAGTGTATGCATCACTTAACTCATCAAAGACTCGATCAGATGGTTGCCGCTCATTAAGGCTTGCACGCTCAATCAGATATTGCATCCTGCATATGAGAAGGTTCTCTAGTCGCTTGAAGGTAAGAGGATCCGTTACACGAAGTATATTGAATGCAGTGGCTCTTTCAAATCTTCCCATCTCTTGATCTAATAGTCTTGACATGTCCTCACCTCCAAAGATAAAGGTGTGCTTCCCAGGTGGGAACTAAAATAAATATTTAAAAGATAAATGAGTAAATAAACGAGAAACATTAGTTAATTTTTAATATCACAATAATGCTAATGTCACCTTGTCAAGCACATGAGGATGAGTTCACTTCAACACTTACCTTGTTCTCCCTCTTGGGATCAAATACAGCTTGAATCCAACTAGGGGTCTGTCCCCACAAATTGATGGTAAGTTCATAGGGGAATGCCTTTGTGCCCCAAATCCTAATCCTTGGCATAACATTGAGACATTCTACGCGGCCAGATTGGTTTAACGCAACAACAATTGTGTCACCTCTAAAGTACCAGTATTCCTTCATGTATCTCTGTGCATATGGATGAAGTTGGGAATGGTGCTCAGTCATTAGCCATTTCATCTTTGATTGCAAAGTCCTGATGCTTTCGTCCCTCTTCACCAAAGATGTTGGCCAGGAAAATGGACATTGAGGATCAATAAAATCCTGAAGATATGGAATCCATATCATCTCGAAATTTTTTGTCGTCTCTTGTTCGATATGCACTATTGGGAAGGTATCACTTTGACGATCGACCATCGCCAGCTTGGGGAAGTGCTCAAAATGGGTATAAACATTTGAGAGATGCTCCAGGTCATCAGGTGCAATTTTCCATGTCGAGATTACCACCAAAACATCTTTTCCCCTCACCGATTCCATTTTCACCTGTACACATTGTTGATATATCATAAAATTTATTAAAATATTCCGTATAAATATCTGTAAATTTTGTTTGTTTCTACTGGTGAGTCCAAAAATTGGCTTACCAGATTCTTGGTGGAACCATTTAGGAGGGCCTCAGCGTGTGGATCATGTAGCTTCTTGATAACGTCAACAACGCTACTTGGGTTTTCCATATCCTTCACGTACTGCATGTAACTTTCATATATATCTAGAAAATCATGACGTCCATTATTTTGCACTTCATATTTAAATATGATATCTTAAAATTAGATAATAATTCACTGCATTAGAGTTCTTCTTTATTATAGTAGAAAAAAGAGGGAAAAAAAAAAAGGAGAGGCCCTTATAATACGATGGCCTAGATATCAATCTACCAATAGGATAGATTTAAGAGAGAGAGAGAGAGAGAGAGAGAGAACACTAACCTATGCCTTGGCGGCAATGTTGAAAGTACCCTGTCAATTCCCTTATCAATGCAGTCACATCTGCGGTTAACTGTATTAACTCCCATTCTGGCCATCTGCATGTTCAATATAACTAAACTTTTGTTATTCTTATAAGGACTTATTCAAATAATACCGATTCAATTGAAGAACATAAATATATTTTAAAATGAGTTATATGTATGTATTATAACCTATCCTCCTCGGCATTAACGAACTGAGTGAACATATAATTCAGAGTAATAATACAAATCACGGCTTGGCAATTCCATTCTGGGAGGCGATTGAACACCGAATTTAGCGCAGGGACCTCCCTCTCAGGGTGTTTCGCACACAACTCTGTGAGTTGAACCATGAGGCCAACCATTTCTAACATGTCCTTCACCAACTCATTGAGCATTGTGATCCCATGTTTTATCTTTGAATCCTTTTCAACCTTTGCCTTCATTGTGCCAGATCCCTCGAGCAACGAAATTTGCTGCCCTTGGGTGTCCGGTATAGTAGATTGTGCCCAGTACCAATAGTCTCCATAGTGCAATGTAAAAGCAGCTAGGATTGCTAGTGTTTTCCTTAACCATGAATATTTAACCACTAGCTTGAATGCCGAGTGTACTAATTCGTCTGCATCCTGATCGTGCAGGGCCTTGCATGTGATCTGCATAAATAAATATGAAATTCTCATGCATGACATCATGAACCCAAATATTTTGATGGAAACATACTAGGTTACCAGTCTCCGCACGTTATGTAAAACTCTTGTGGTTGTTGATTTTACTATATATTATTAGTTACTTATAAACTTTTTAAAGAATCGTGGCACACAGACTAGTGTGCACATTTAACAATGTGTTTTGATATTGAGTACTTTGGAAACCCATGATTAACAAGCATAGAAAGAAAAAGAAATTTTGCCTTTACTTATTGATTGTAAATTTATAATTTTTAAAATTATGATTCTATTAAATTTAATAGTATAGAATCGGTAAAATCGTATAAAACTAATAAAATCATAAATTTATAAAATTATATATAAAAATTCATAATTTTACTAAAATTCTATATATAAATGATTTTATCTTTATTTTAATTAAAATATATTAAAAAATTATAAACTTATAGAATCATATTTTTAACTTATAATTTTAATAACTATTTATGATAATTACGTGGAACATAATCCTATGTATAAGAGCTGATGGTATTTGCCGCATCTCCAACATCGGACGGTGGTGGATGAGCTCCACAGCCAGTTTTTCTTCGGTACCTATCGGTACCATCTGCACAGAGACAAAACACGATTAATTATACCACATGAACGTACCTATATACATAGACGTACACAATATGCATGTATATAGTCAAGTTTTTGTCCCAATTAATGACGTACTAATTGAATGAGAAGGGAAAAAATTAAAAAAAAAAAAGAAAGAAAGAAAAATGAAAAAGAAAGGATTACCGTACGAACGGGGACAGCCGGCTTGCCTATAACCTTGCTATCGACGAAGACAGTTGCGTTTTGGAGGGCCATTTTCACAACAGAGAAAACAGCGTCATCGTCGTACTTTTCATCCACGGAAGGATGATATTGTCCAATGAGAAAAGTGATGTGATCTAAGTCCTTGAAGGCTCTTTGGAGTTTAGCCAGGACACTCGCATCAGGAGTTGGCCTAATGGATGATACTTTCATGGGCAACATTTTGAGGCTAGCTACGAGGTCTGTGGATAGGGAATACTCAAAGACTCGAAGAGGATAGGCACATATGTCTTTGGCTTCTTCAAGCTTCTATTTATAGTACTTCAAAGATAGGCAAACGAAAGGGTGATTAACACTGGTGCTTCATATGCTTGGGGCAAGCTAATTGCTTTAATTTTTGGAGATATTGTGCTTTTTCTTTCTATCGTCCAAGTTAAGATTTGTTATTATTCGTCGAACATGCGTCTCACACTGGGGGAAAAAGGCTTATGGTCCTGCAAAGGTTGCTCAGATGCCACGGCAAACAAATATTAAATAACGTACGGTGCAGTCATGGTCTAGGGTTTCCAACGTTCGAGTTAAATTCACTCAAATCAAAAGGTAAATGTGCTGCAACGTGATAACATCCGTTTTTTGAACGTCAGGAAAAGTAAGATCCGTTTTCTCGATTAGTAAGAAAAGGATATGCTCTTAACAAGGAAGTTTTCTCATCATTCCTCTAAGGCCAAATGACGATGAAAGAAGGTGATTGGGCACTTCGTTTTTCTTCCGTTGTTTTTTTTTTTTCTTTCTACTAACTTGCTTATTCCTTTTATAATGAATTTAATTCTATTTTCTTTGATAATGTTTACAAGATGAAGAAAAATATAGATATATGAAACATAATTTGTCTTTACTTCTTTTTTTCTTTTTTAATGCTCATGTATTTTAGGGATTATAAATGCTCATTTCAAATGATAAGGGGCTAAGTGTGTATTTAATGAACCCAAGAGGGCTCTTTACCACTTATCCTTAAATTTATATTCAAATTCAAATTCAATTTGAATTTTATAGTGTTCATATACACTTAACTAAGATTAAGTCTAGGTAAATTGGATAAGCCATCACATTGATGGAGATGCCGAAGTGTGATCTCTAATCAATAAAAACTCAAGTAACTTGAGGTTAAGATTAGCTCAATTTTAATTGAATTGGATTCGACTAAATGTTGGCCATGCTAAAGTATAGTTTGTGATGATTTGGTTTCTTACATTGATTGGCATGTTTATGTAGGAATTAGGTATGTTTTGAATAGTTAATCATTTTTTATTACTAGAAGCATTTATTGTTGTCTATTGGTAGAATAAATATTGTTAGGTAGTAAGGTATAGTGTAATAATGCTTGTTGTATCGATCATCTTAATATTATTTATAAATAAGTCATCTCATGTATAAATTACCATTATGTCAAATGTAAAATTGAGAATAAATAATCTTTATTTTTCTATATGGCATTAGAACTCTAACTAATCCTTGAAGACTAGGATTAATCCAAAACCAATGGACCATTCAAGAAATTGAAGAATTAACACTAGGATCCAAATCAAGATTTTACTTTTTCATGAAACTTAGAATTATGTTTCTTCGATGACCTCTTACAATTGATCAAATTGTCATTCAACAATTATTAAGCTAGAAAATAAGTGGTGGTAAGGGTAATAAGCAGCTATCACCAACTACTATTTCTTACTCAAATAGTTGTTTAACTGTTTTTAAAGGCTTTGACTGTAATAGTGGGATTATAAAAACTATGGCACTTGATCATGAGTGGAATTCTCAATGTTTATTTGAGTCCCTTACCTCATGTGGAAATTTGGGAAAAATTGCAATAGCAAATGGTGAACATGTTGTGGCTAAGAGGAAGGCTACAGTATACGTGGCTACTTTAGAACTAAGAGATACTTTCTTTGTTCCTAAGCTACAATATAATATTTTATCATTAAGTAAGCTGATTGAGGAATTAGATTATCAAGTTTCAACTCCTTATGTCTTATAGGACCAATTTTTTGGAAGAATGATTAGTAATGCTAGGATATACAATGGTCTTTATAATGTATCTAAAACAAGTTCTAATTATAAAAATAAGTTTAATTCTAAGTTGTTAGTTTTTCATTTCAAATGAGTTTAATATTATGTTATGGCATAAATGCTTTGGTCATCATAGTTTTATTAATGAGTTGGTTACATCCCAACCTATTCAAAAGTAAAAGAATTGAATTATCAACTGTCAATCTTGCATCATGGCATAACTGTAAAAAGGTTCTTATCATATTCATTCTTATAAACCATTTAATCCTTTCAGTTTAATTCACAATGATATTTCGAGACTTTCTTGTAATTCAACTTATGCTGGGCATAGGTAGTGTATGGTAAACTTAGGTTTGAAAGTTTGATTTTGATGAGAACCAAAATGAGATTTATATTAATAAATCAATATTGAGTTAATTGTAAAATTAAACTTTGATTTGCAAATCCTCCAAATATCAATTAACTCTTTATATATCAAAATCTACTTGACTTAAAATTGCATTAATGAAACTTAGAGAGAATATTATATATGTGTTGTATGCTGGTAATATGAAAACAAGGAACAAGTGCTGCTATTTGGCCTTCTAGCTTGTCAATGGTGTGATGAATGGGCTTGACAATATAGAGGCTTGGAATGAAAGTTTAGTTAGCTTCTATACTTCAAACCGGCTTAATGGTACTTTAGATGATGTTGGAGCCAATGATATCTTTGTCTTATTAGCCTAACAATAAGGAGAAGTACTAGCTTAACGGTAGCTATAATGTAGCTAGGCATTTGAGCATTTAATGTACATGATTTCTTAGAGATGATATAAATGTTCAACTACCCAGCCAAAGACAACTAAGAACTAATATTCTACTACAACTTGCAAAATTCTCTTACATTCTTTAGCCTATTGACTTCCTATTTGTCTCTTATACTCTAACTTGCAATTATTAAAAGAGATTTGTAGTGTTGTGCTTATGAGTTTATTTGTTGCAAAAATATAGTGAGAAAAAGCATTACACCTAAGAGATTATTTTATACTTGTGATTTTGTGTTGTGATTGAGGTGTATTGAGAATTTATGTAGCTCTTGGAATTCTAAATCGGTGATCAATAAAAGTAGTGTGAAGTTCTTGATTGAAGGCAATTGTGTGTCTATAGAGAGTAGGGATTAGTCTGAACTCTATGTTATATCTAGACTTAATCTTCTCTATCCCTAACTCTTTTAAATTTCACATTTATTATTATATATCACTAGCTCATCTACTCATCATGTTGTAATAATTGCTAAAATCTAAAAAGAAGTTAAAAAATTTGTCATTAATACTCAATCAAACAACCTCTACCCTCTATCCTTCCTCACCCCACTCTCCCTGCTCTTAAGTATTAGCTTAGTATTTCAATTACTATTAGAGCTAGTTTCTAATCATTTGCTTGACTACATTTTAGAGTAAAGATTATATCATCTAATGTACTAGATGACAATATTTCTTAAAGCACAAAATGTATTATTATGACAAATAGTTGATGGAGGACCTTTTAAGACAAAAGGCAACAAAGAAAGAAGCTACACCAATGATGATTAGAAATTGCTCAATTTATACAAAATTTCCATGAATATTATGCATTGTGCTATAAATTAAAATGATTTCAATAAAGTGTGTACATACAAAAATATTAAGTAAATATGTGATAAATTGAAAAGTACATACGAAGGAACTAATAGAGTAAGATATACTAAGCTAAGCTTAATCTGTAGCTAATTTGAAAACATCAAAATAGATTCAAATGGAACTATTGATGAAATGCACAATAGGTTCATCAATATTACCAATCATTTGAGTGTTTTGAAAATTCATTTACTAATCTTAGAATTAATTTAAAATCCTTAGATCCTTATTGAAGGATTGGAAAGCTAAGAAAACTACAATTGAAAAAGCTTACTACTTTGACATAATACTAATTGAGCAACTTCTTGGAACCCTCAAGATGCATGAAATGGTAAAAAGAAAAGAAGAGGATTCTGGGAAAAAACTATTACATGAAAGATTATTGAGGAAAGCATAGGTGATGGAGAAAGTGAAGATGATGATGTAATGGCTATAATAGTAAAGAAACTAGAAATTCAAGAAATTCATGAAATTTATCAAAAGGTTAAGGAAGGATAAGGATAGCAATGGAAACATATCAAAGTTCAAGAAGGAGAATAAGGATCTTAATTGTTACAATGACCAAAAACAAGGCCACATCCAATAATATTGTCCATTGTTTGAGAATGTAAATAAGAAGTCAAGGAAGAAAGTTATGGTCACTACTTAGAGTGAGGATGATTTAGATGACTTCAACAATGAAACATGCTTTATGGCCGTTGATGAAGAGATATGCTCAACTTCTCAAAATGCCTCTTTTGATGACTTTAAAGACATGTATGATGAATTACTAAAATAATTCATTAAATTGCAAAATGAGAACAAAATATTGAAACGTATGATGAATGAAGTGGGTGATGAATTTGATATTATTAAGAATGAATATAACAAAGTTGTTGATACAAAGGAAGGAACAGAAGAAGACAATGAGTATTTGAAATTAGAAGTTGAAAAATTGACTAAGAAGAATGAAGAATTGAATTTTAAAATGGTGAACTAGTTGAAGAGAATAGCAAGTTGAAAGAAGTTAATGGCTCTTTTGTGAAGACAGTTGAAAAGTTAAAAGACGTACTTGATAATGAGTGCATGATTAACATGTCAAGAAGGCTAGAAAATAAGAATGCTATTTTATGATCTATTCTAGATGATTCAATCTTAACTATAGCCAAATTCATGATAGAGAAAGGAATTTAGATAAGCTCCCTGGCTCACAAATGCAATGATTAGATAAAATCGAAATTAGCTATAAATAGAGAAAAATATTTACAAGTTTTATAAGTGTTATTTTGAAAAACTTTAAGGAAGAATTGTGGTAGATATGGTTATATTGCACATACATGTGTAATACAATGTAATTTTACTTTGAATCATAAAGACAAGATGGTTTGTAGAGGTATGCAAGTGGGTTTTGGCCTGTGGATTAACCTGTTTAACTTAATTTTTAAACAGGTTTAAGCTAAGGTTTTTAACCCATTTAAAAAGTAAGCTAAATGAACCCAGCTTGTACCTATGGTCTAAAGTAGGCCAATTTAGATTAACTCATTTAATACATTTATGCTTTTAGCTTACGAGCTAGCCCATGTAACTTGCTTTTTAAACTAATTAAGATTGAGGTTTTTTGTCTCATTTAATAGCAAGCCAAATACACTCGACTCGTATAACCCGTGGGCTAAACTAGGCTAAGCTAAGTTGGCCCATTTAATCCACTTACATACATCTATTGGTTTGAGTCTATAAAAAATAAGTTTACATTTTAGTAACTAACCTAAAGGACCTAAATTAAAATGGGTACCAAAGAAGTAACCATTTATTTTGTAAGGTCTTTCAAGATGAAGTAACAAATGAATCTTAGATAACAGATGTTTAAGACATATGATGAGAGATACATGTAAGTTCGCATCTTTAAACATGAAAGATGGAGGGAGTGCTACGTTTGGAGACAATTAGAAAGTTATGTATATTGGTGAAGATAATATTCTCATCAATAATGATCTTACTATAAAAAATGTGTTATTAATAGACAATTTGAAACACAATGCTTAGTATTTGTCAATTGTGTGATATTAGATATGAAGTAAAATTTTACACATCAAAGTGTTATTTGAGAATATTAACAATGACCAAATTCGTTTTAAGGGGTATAAACGAGAAAATTATAAAATCAATTTCAACATCTATTCGTGCTCTTTTGAAATTGATCTATCCACTTAAAATAATGATAGTTGATTGCAGTATAAGAAGTTGAGCATGGTAGTATGGATATCTTATCAAAACTTGTTAAAAATGACCTTGTTAAATGATGAATAAAGATTAATTTTGATAAAGATAAAGTATGTCATTCATGTTAATATGGTAAACAAGTAAAATCTTTATTTAAGTCAAAAAATGTCATTTCAACTTATAGGTCACTTCTACCATTACATATAGATTTATTTAGTTTAACTCAAACTTTAAATTTAGAAGGGAAAAGATATGCCTTGGCTGTTGTTGATAGTTTCGCTAGATACAGTTATACCTTCTTTCTTACAAGCAATGACTAATCAAATCATGTATTCTTAAAATATTGCTAGACGGTTTGAAATGAAAAAGGTATTTCAATTTTCTCTATAAAAAGTGATCATGGGAAAGAGTTAAAAAATTATGAAATGGAAGATTTTTGTGAAAAAAATGGAAGAGAACATACCTTGTTAGTACCAAGAACTTCTTAATAAAATGGAGTCTCTAAAAAGAAAAGTAGGGCTATCATAAAAACGGTAAGAACCATAATTTGTGAAAATAATTTACCTAAGCATGTTTTAGTCAAGATGGTGAATACCGTGTATTATATATCAAATCAAGTTTTTATAAGGCATATCCTTAAGAAAACCCCTTATGAGCTTTAAAGAGGCAAAAAAAAACCTAATATTTCATATTCCCATCCATTTGGTACTAAATGATCCGTAATCAACAAAAACAAAGAGCAACTTGGTAAATTTAATTTGAAATCAAATGAATATATCTTTCCTAACTATTCTCTTTTAAGGAATGCATATAAAGTGTACAATAAGATAACATTATAGTTGATGAATTCATTCATGTTGTATTTGATGATGCATTAGCATATAGAGAATTAAATAGTGAAATTGACAATGTTGGTGCTTAAATGGATAGTCTTAGTCTTGACAATAATCAAACTAAATCAAAAGATAAAGAAGTCTCTGGGGAAGATGAAATAACTGATCAAAGTAATGTAGACATACTTAGAGAATGGAAATTTATAAAAAACCAACCTAAGGAATTTTGACAAGGCTAATGAACATAGTGTTCTTATCTCTATAACTCAAGCAACATAGTGTTCCTATCTCTAGAACCTAAAAATATTGATGAGACTTTAAAAGATGAATTTTGGATTTAAGTAATGTGAGAAGAGTCAAATCAATTTACTACAAACTATATAGGACTTATGAGACTTAGTGCCTAACACTAATAATAGACTAGTTATAAGAGTAAAGTGTGTGTTTAAAAACAAGTTAAATGAAACTGGCATAATAACTAGGAACAAGGCATGCTTAGTTGCTAATGGTTGCAATCAAGAGGAAGGAATTAATTATGATGAGACATTAGCCCCATTTGCTAGAGCAAAAGCTATTAGGATGCTTTTTGCACTTGTGACTTTTTAAATTTTCAAACTTTTTCAAATGAATGTCAAAAGTGCTTTCCTAAATGGTTTCATTAAAGAAATAGTATACATAAAGCAACTACTAAGTTTTGAGGATAATGAATTCTCAATGATGTCTATAAGCTCAATAGGGCTCTATGACTTAAATGAGCTTTTAGAGCTTAGTACGAAAGATTAAGTAACTTATTGGTACATAATGATTTCTCTAGAAGAAAACTTGATATAACATTGTTTACTAACCAATACGATTCACATATGTTGATTATTCAAATATTTGTAGACGATATTTTATTTAGTGCTACTAACATGAGTCTTGTTGATGAGTTTATTCAATACATGAAAAATGAGTTTGAGATGAGTATGATGGGGGAACTCAACCATTTTTTATGTTTACAAATAAAAAAAACCAAGAATGGAAACTTTATCAACTAAGCTAAGTATAATAAGGAGCTCTTGAAGAAATTTAAAATGAATTATTAGAAGACTAGGCCACCCCAATGAGTATTATTTTAAAACTTGACAAATATTAATGTAAAAAAACAATTTGTGAATAGATGTCTAGAGGCATGGTAAGGGTACACACCACATTTTTGTCCGTCCCAATTACATCTTTGGTTTAAAACTTTGATTTTGGGAAAAAGGCCAATATATGAAAAAATTGCAAAAAATGGAAAAATTAAGAAAAGAATAAACAAAAAAAAGGTGAAAAAAAATGGAAAATACAAAAAAAAAATTGAAAAATCATAATAATGTCGCATAGTGGTCCATTTGAGACGATTTGGGATGAAAATAATTTTTTGAGATTCAAAATAGCTTTTAAGCATATGGGATTTAACTAAATTAGAAATTCCGAGTAAAAATGGAGATTTTTTTTGGAATTAATTTTTTTGTTACCCAAGTTCGGCTTAATCTTTATGAAATATTTTGAAATAGAACATTTTCAAGAGACCATGGTCTCAATCTTACCTCAATCGGAGTTAAAATAAGCATTTTATGATAACTTGAAGCACTTAATAAAAGTTGAACATAGATAGAAAATGGGATCCTAATTTGATCGAATTGTATATATTTTGAATACATGTATGCTTGATGAAAGGAGTGTAGTTTTTTTATAAAAGTTTGGTAGTTGATTAGGCCTCCCTTTAAAAGGAAAAAGAAACGAAAAGGTGGAAAGAAAGAAAAAAGAAAAAAAATAAGAAAAAAAGAGGCAACCTATATCAATAAAAGGAGGCAACACATGTCAACATGAGAATGTGATATGTGGCACCCATATATAGGTGCCATGTGGCACCATCCATGGCTTGTGCACATGACACTAATGTGGTGCTAAGTGGATGATGATACGGTGCCTTGAGGTGCCACTCAAAACGTGACATGTGGTAATGGGGGGTCAACCTTTGACTCCACTTTCTGCTTCTTCCTTCCTTACTTCGAACTGCCAATTTATACTTACATTTCCTTACCCGATTTCATCCACTTTTTAGTTACTGAAAATCATGAAAAAAAAAATGGAATCAAAGGGGAAACAAGTATATGTTATTTTGATTCAAAAAATTTGAAAAATAATAAAGGAAAGATGCCTTAACAACAAATAGAAAGAAAGTGTATTCTTTTAATAAAGAAGATTTGCACACTTTTAGAAAATTGGAAAATCGAAAAATCAAACCTTTTAAAGCAAGCCTATTGCATGACTAATGCCTATAATTAGTAACAGTTTTGGCCATTTATTTGCTAAAAATCACATCAAGAGTGCACTAAATTTGGGTGAAAAATGGAAAAAAATAAAATCTAATATGAATCTTCAAGATATAATGAAAGATTTGATCTTTACACCAAGAAGGATGTTTTTTGACCATTAAACATGACTCCACACTATGAATAAGGCCCTTTGCTTTTCCTTTCAACATGCAATTACAAGAATTATTAATCAGATTAAGAAACTTCTTCTCTTTCTCACTCTAGGAACTAGTGTAGGATTTTGCTAGAGAATTCAAGTTTCTTTACAGAAATTGGAGAAATGAAGCACGAGTTTTTCTAAGATTAGCATATGGGTTTCAAGGATTGGGAAGTGTCGAGCCTATATTTTCTTGTTTTTTATTATTTTCCTTAACCCAATTAATATTAAATCCTATGGTGAATGTTTGGGTAGTGTTCAAAGACAAGAAGGCAATGGTGCTCCTACTTAGTTGTGGTTGGTGGCTGTTCAACGTGAGAAATGAAGGTAGCTAGGTGTTTTTGGGCTCGACAAGGACAACTGTGTTGGTGACTGACACCTAAATGTGGAAACAAGGAGGTTTTCAAAGGGAGTTGAGTGGTAGTGTTTAGGGTTTATGGGTAGCAACTTAGTAACGAAGCTAGGATGTATGGTAGCCTTTAGGACTGGTTGGGTTAGAGAGGTAAAGGGATGGAGAAGCTTGCAATGATAGTCTCAAGTTTCAAAAGTAAGTGTGGTGGCTCCAATTTTATAGAGATAAGGAGATTTAATTGGATTTTATAGATGTACTTTGAAGCTTTACGTTGTTAGTAAGTGTTGCTCCACCTCTCATTTATACATTTTAAGCTTGAAACATGTAAGGAAAACCTATATTCGCCATTGAATTTCGAAGTCAAAATTTAATGGGATCACTCAATTTGATTAATTGTGATTTTGCTTAGTTTCAGTTGAAATATGTAGTCAAACATAGTCCATAATGGTCCATTTTTCTTAAAAGAATCTTCAAATGCCTTAATTTTTCAATAATGACTCGAATTATGATTAGAGCAATATCTACACATTCATTTTTTTTTTTAATTTTCAATATCTTGTTTGAAACCCCAAATGGTCATATCTTGACTTGTTTTTGCTATCAATTCATAGTATCCCAAGTTTACATCGGATTTCACCATTGATTAGGTCAAATCATAAAGAAAAAGGGATTAAAAAATGCCTTAAAGTGAGCTGTCTATGCTAGTATCTTGTGAGAAAGGATGGGAAAAGGGGAGGAAATGAAGGAAAGTGTCAAGAGCATCTAATCAGTGCCTAACCCTTATTTGAACTGCACAAAGAAAAAAGTAAAAGACAATGATCGCCTTGACTAAGGATTGAACCCAAACCTCTTCCTTGTTCCCTTAAACAAGACAAAATATTGTACCAATTAGGCCTTTGACTTGTACCTGCTATGTTTTACAACTAAAATATATATAACTTAAAAAAGTTTAAGCATTTCTATGAAATAAGAAACCACTAAATTAAATTAATATGTCTAATGACCTAATTTAATTTTAAAATCTTATTCTCCTTAAGAAACTACTTTCCCAAAAACATTTTACTTTCCTAAAAGTCTACTTTTTCTTTTTTTTTTTTCCTTAAATTTTCTACCTTTTTAACTTTTTTTAAATTTTCTAATTTTTTGTGATCTTTTCTAAATTTTCTATTTTTTGTGCTTTTTTCTAAATATTCTATTTTTTTGGTATTTTTCTAACTTTGTAAATTTTTTGTGTGTTTTTTCCTTAATTAAGACCCTTTTCCTTATTCTAAAAATTTTTAAATTACAGCGAAAACAAAAATTGAGTGTTTACAATTATCCCTCTTCATGGTGAAGTTTTATGGTGAAGTTTAGGTAAAACTTCACCATAAAGACAAAAGAGATTCTATTTTTACCTTGAGGGTGAATTTGTCTTAAGAAGTGTTACAACTAGTTAGTTGTCTTAGGTTTGATCCATTAAGGATTTGGTGAATGGTAAGGTGAAAGAGAAGGTACTCTAAGAGATGATTGAGCAATTAGAATTAGAAAGGTTTAGTGCTCTAAGAGAAAGCTAGAAAAAAAAAATGGTTTGAAACCTAGTCATGCCCTTTTAAGCTGATTAACTTGGGTAGAAGCATCTATGGGGGACTAACAACCCTAAAAAGATGAGACGAGAAAGTAAACCTTAAATTGCCATCTTAGATAGATGGTTCTTCACTTTATTAAATTTAACACCAATGTGAATACCATCTTAGATTGATGGGCCTAAAAAAACTTGAGCACCATTTTGGATTGATGGGCTTGAGAAAAACTTGAACACCATCTGAGATTGAAAAAACTTAAATACTATCCTAGATTGATGGCCTTGAAAACCTTAACACCATCTCGAATTGATGGGAATAGTACTATGTTGGGTTGATGGGCTTAACAACTTTAACACCATCTTGGATTGATGGGTACAACACCATTTTAGATTGATGGGCATAACACCATTTTGGATTGATAGGTATAGTACTGTCTTGGATTGATAAGTTTAGCAACTTATCACCATCTTGGTGATAAACTTAGCATTACAAGGATAGCACTATCTTGGATTAATAGGTTTAGTAGCTTATCAACATCTTGGATTAATAGGCTTAGCACCATAGGGATAATAATATCTTCGATTGATAGGCTTTTACTTGAATGCTAACTTGGATTGATGGGTATTTTGCTCACCATATTGATGGTTACTAAAAAATTGATCAAGTTTTTTAAAAAGTTTTCTCAACTATGTAATTTACTTAGAAGTAATAGACTGGTTACTAAGGATTAAGTCACTTTATTTAAACTTGGGTAAAACTCCTAAAATTGATGAATTTGGCCAAACAAGTTTGTACTCTTTATGTCTTAATGCTACCAATATATTCGCTCTTTTCTTGACCTCACTCAAATCACTTGACAATCTTGCCTTCAAGGGATCTTCTTTTCTTAGGCTATTCAAGGCACTAACTTTTAATATCGGGGCGAGTGATCGTTTGATGTCACATGAGGTGATCACAAGGGTAATAAGTCTTCTTGAAGACCTTCCAAATGTCTTTTCAACCACAAGAATGATATCTCATAATTGATCATTTTAGTCTAAGAGGGCTTCCTTACCTTCTCTTAGTTTAAATTATCACTTTTGACTATAATTCCAAAAATTATGGTCTATCTTGCAAGTAATACAATTTAATCAATCTGTTAGGTCTTTTTCAAACTACAATGTAATATAGGCTTTTGGTCATTAGTTTCAAAAACAAATATTAGTGAAGTGTTATTTTGAAAGAATCACTTCTTAATTGAGGCTTACAAGTGAAGAACCCTATAAGTAAAACTAAAATTGTGCTTACCCTAGTTTCAAATGTAATTTTTATCAAAGATAAGTTATTTTCTTTAATTAAAAAGGCTTTTAAGGAGGGGTAGAATTATGGGTGGGCCTTAGTTTGCAAGAGGCGTAGATTTTGAGAGTCATGGTTTTTACCTCTACTCTTTCAAATTTAGGGGTTTTTATTTCAATGATGGGCCTTTCTTCAAAATAGACCTTTTGAGATACATGCCCTTAATCATTTTTGAGTTTCAAGGTTTTGGATTTGATCACTTTGTTTTCTATAGGGTTTTCTCTTAGGTAGGCTTTTCATTTCTTCATTTTTACTTATGCCCCTTTTCTTTTTCCTCTTT
Organism: Lumnitzera littorea; assembly: GCA_024138015.1. NCBI lineage: Eukaryota > Viridiplantae > Streptophyta > Magnoliopsida > Myrtales > Combretaceae > Lumnitzera > Lumnitzera littorea. The sequence goes on along the minus strand of JAMXBB010000004.1, from coordinate 32,500,509 downwards.
CCCTTCTTTCTTCCTTTTTTTTTTCTTTCCTTTTTTCTTTTGTCTTTTTTCTTTTTCAATTTGATCCATGACAAAGGTGGTCGTCACCTCTTTTTGTATATGCCATGAGCATAGTTTGTGTATAGTGTTTAGGATGGAAGCCCTTTTTTCATTTTAAAGGAAATAAGTATCCAAAAGTAATAATTACAGTTGAATTGAGGTGATTAGAGCAAGCATAAGTTAGTTTTCACCTTTTCTTCTTTTTAATGACTCTAACCTCGAAATTGCCCCATTGTGGGGTGGTTCTTAACAAAGTTTAATTTTTGAAATACTTCATTAAAAGGCTCAATGGGATTGACAAGGGATTTCTTGTGTTTTAGAGTGGAGAAATAAGTGCCTAACATCATTTTGATTAGTGTATTAATTTCAAGATGGACTTCCTTTGAGGAACGAGTCCAAATCCCCACTTTGATGACACTTGACACTCAAGTGTTTAAAGGTTGGTGTTTAGGATTTTGTTTGTCTCTTTTCATTCTAAACTTCAAAAATGAGATATAAAAAATGTTGGTTTTTTTCAAGAAGCAAAGAATTTTCATTTAGGTAATTTTTGACATTACAAATCACGAAGTACTTGAACTCCCTTAATAATTGCCCCTCATTCTTTGGTTTCTATTGAATTGGCCTGGCTTCCCTTGATTTAAACTCTCGCCCCTCTTCCATTTAGATATTCCTATCATGTTGATGCATGACCCAACGTATTATGAAGGAACATGTACCATAACCTCTAATCCATTTAGATTGGTAAAGTCTAGTTGAGGAAACCCAATATCAATTAGGTCTTGAATCTTATGCTTCAGTTTCCAACAGTCTTGTTCAGAATGACTCATTGGGCACATGTAGTATTCATAAGGTAAGCTAAGATCTAGCCTTTGGAGCTTGTGTTTAGGTGGAGGAAGTGCATAGCTTAGCATCGATACCTCTCTTAACTGATGAAGAAGTTGAGATATTGGGATTAGGATTGGAGTAAGATACCTTCTAAGCATTTTTCTTTCAAAGTTTACTAAATTTGTAGCCATTTCGGGACTTGTTGAGATAACTTAATCTTTAGCAAATTTATCTATCCTTATTGCCTCCTCTATGTGACTACTTGCTAAAACTACATTTGTAAAGCTAGAGATTGATTGCCCTAAAAGATAATTAAAATATGGCCCATTCAATGTTTGGACAAATGATTCAATCAGTTCCTTCTTTGAAGGACTCATTATCATCTTTCCTTATGTTGGTCAAGTCCTAAATTGATGGTGTTGTTTCCACATTGAATTTGTAATGTTCAAAGAATGCTTAAGCTAACTTGTCTTACGTATCAACCTACTTCAAGTCTAATTGGGCATACTAAGACAAAGCTAGCCTAGTGAGGTTGTCTTGAAATGTTTGAACCAACAGTTGCTCACTCTTAATGTAACAGGCCATCTTACGTAGATACAACCTAATGTGGAGCTTGGGGCATCCAGTCTTGTTATATTTTTCAAATTCTAGTACTTTTAATTTTTCAGGATAGGCATCAATATCATATGCAATAAAGCAGATGATGCCAACTTATTCAAACCCGTCATGACTCCAAAATGCCTTCATCCTCTAATCAATTTGTTAGGTTAACTTTTGTTCCTACTCTTTAAGGCTGTCTTGGTTGGGCTCTAGGTTGATTGGTCCTAAATTGACTAAAGGATTAGGATCCAACACTGGATGCTCTTCATTTGCTAGTGTTGTTGCTCTAAGTAAGGTTATGTTGTCAACCATAAAGTTCATCTGTTTGGTCATTTTTGCCATAGTTTGTTCTAATGAATGAAATCTCACTTCTATAAGGTTAGTACCATCAAGGTTGTCATTATTGCCACTATTGGCCATTACTCTTGATAAGAACCCTCACCTATTAGCAACTCTCCCTTTATCTCTCTTTTTATTTTTATTTTTATTAAAACCACTTTTCTTTTAAGAGAGAGAAAAGGACTTACTTTTTCTTTAAAAAAAAAGTGGAATACAAGAATAAAGCTTATTTACAAGTTATGAGAGAGGAATAGAAAAACATTTCTAAGAGATCAAAAACCCAAATATTTACAATCAATCATTAATAACTAAGAAATATAATCTTAAGGATGTATAAGAATAGAAAGAGTTAGAATAAAAGGCCCTAAGAGAAGAACTTGTAAAATAAATCAAATATTTACAACTTGAAGCCTAAGGACATAACTTTCATGATTTTCCTTTTTATTTTTATTTATAATCCATTTTATTTTAAAAATTTCTAAAAGGGTCTTAAATTAGGGTTTTTTATTTTTAGAAAGTTTGAAAAGTGTCCGAAGGTGGAAAATGATCGATATATTTTGATTTATTTGGAAAATTGGTTTTTTTAAGTGATAAATTGTTTTTTCTTTTTTATTATTTTCTTTATTTATTTTTGTTTTATCGAATAAAAACTAAAATGAACTTCTCTTTTTTTTTCTTTTTTTTATGCCTTTCTTTCTTTACTCTTCTTTTTTTTTTCTTTTATTCTATTTATTTTTATTTTTTTGTCACTATTACAATATTTACATGTAATATAAAAATAAATAAATAAAAGAAATAGAGAAACAACAAAAATAAAGTAACAACGGTTGAATTGCCAAAGGCTAAGCTAAGGAGAAATACATATGGGCCTTAGAGTTATGTATAGATTGGGTTGGCTATAGGTCGAATAGCAGATCAGTTCAGATTGGGTTAGCTAGGGGGGTTGCACAAAGGAGAAGATGTAACAATGCGAGGGGTGCTTCTAATGGTTATGGTTTGTATTTTAGGGAGGAAACACAAGTTCCATGTGCTTTTTATTAAGATTACAGGCTATAAGGAGAGTACCTTAGCCAATGATGGATGTTTAGGTGGTGTTTGAAGATGAGAGGGCAACGACAGTCTTACTTGGTTGTACTTGATGGCTGTTCGACATGGGAAACAAATGTGGCTAGGTGTTTTTAGGCTCGAGAAGGTCAGTTGTGTTAGTAGCTGACATCGTGATGCAATAACAAGGAGGTTTTTAGAGGGGGTCGAGTGGTAGCATTTAGTGTTTGTGAGTAGCAGCCTAGTAATAAGGCTAGGATGTACGGTAGTCTTTAAGACTAGTTGGGTTAGAGAGGTGAGGGAATAGAGAAGCTCAGAGTGGTGGTCTTGAGCTTTGGAAGTAACTATAGTAGCACCAATTTTAGAGAGAGAAGGAGATTTAATTGGCTTTTGTGGATGTGCTTTGAAGGTTCGTGATGTTAAAAAGTGTTGCTCGACCTCTCATTTGTACATTTTAAGCTTGAAACATGCAAGGAAAGCCCAAATTCGCCCTTAAATTTTGAAGTCAAAATTTAATTGGATGACAAAATTTGATTCAATTTTAATTGTGATTTTGCTTAGTTTAGGCTAAAATAGGCAGTTAAACATAGCCCTTAATGGTTCCTTTTACTTCAAAGAATCTTCGAATGACTCGATTTTTCAATAATGACTAGAATCGTGATTAGAGCAATATCTATACATTCATTTTTTTTTTAATTTTCAATCTTTTATTTGAAACCCCAAATGGTCATACCTTAACTTGTTTTTGGTGTCAATTCATAATATCCCAAGTTTACTTCGCAATTTCACCATTGATTAGGTGAATTTATGAAGAAAAAGGGATTAAAAAATGCCTTGAAACAAGTTGTCCAAACAAGCATCTTATGAGAAAGGATGGGAAAAAGAGAGAAAATGAAGGAAAGTGTCAAGCATATCTAATCAATGCCTGATACGAATCTTGATTGTGCAAAGAAAAAATAAAAGTCACTGATCACCTTAACTAAGGATTGAACCTATAACCTCTTCCTTATTCCCTAAAACAAGATAGAGTATTATACCAATTAGGTCATCGGTTTGTGTCTTGTCATGTTTTGCAACAAAAATGTACATAACCTAAATAATTCTAAGCATTTTTATAAAATAAGAAACCACTAAATTAAATTAATCTATCTAATGACCAAATTTAATTTTAAAATCTTATTTTCCTTAAGAAACTACATTCCTATAAACATTTTACTTTCCTAAAAGTCTACTTTTTCTTTCTTTTTTTCTAAATTTTCTAATTTTTTGTGATCTTTTCTAAATTTTCTATTTTTTGTGCTTTTTCGTAATTTTTTTTTTTGGTTTTTTTTACCTTTTAAGTTTTTTTGCTTTTTTTTTTTATTCTAAATTACAACCTTGTATCTTATTCTAAAAATTTTTAAATTAAAGGGGGGCAAATTTTTGTTGTCTATAGAAAGTTAGGAGTTAAGAACTACCAACACCTTGCTGGAAACCACCCAAACCACTTAAACCATCCACCAGTTCATTACTATTTGAGGTAAGTCTTCAAACTTTTGAATGTTCTTATGTGTTCTTAACGAAATTTGATGCAAAATATATACAAATAATTCTTGCAATCTTTTTGTATGTGTTACGATACATTATTTGATGTGTAAGTTATGAAATTATTTCTATAATTCTTGTTTTTATAATATTGTACTCACTTGGAAATCCATGGTTTAATGCTCTTTTAAGTTTCTAATAAAAAAGCTATGTTATTAAAATAGATGATTTGATGAATAAATTGTAAAATATTTGTTATAATCTATGTTTGTATAATATGAAAATCAATAGTTTGATGTTTATTTGATTTTGAGTATATAAAGGAAAGTGTTTGTTCATGGATATCATATTTTGGATTAAAAAAAAAAATTTTGTGATTTGTTTGATGGAATGTGATGATTGTAATTTTACACTAATCTCTTATATTATTTTCCTAAACATATTAAGTTATTCTGATGCTCTTTAGGCTTTATAGGACCGCTTATAAGATGCCGATTAGAAGAACCCCATATCGGCTTATGTATGGTATAACATGTCATTTACCTATAGAAATTAAGCATAAGGCCTATTGAGCCATAAATTTTGCTAACCTTGATCTTGAGTGTGTAGACAAATACAACAAACTTCAGCTAAATGAGCTTAAAAAATGGCGAGACATAGCCTACAAAAAATAAAAAATATTCAAGGATCTTAAGTAAGGAAAATAATTCCAAGCTAGCGACAAAGTCTTACTATATCAATCTGGTTGAAGCTCTTCCCAAGTAAGCTTAGATCTAGATGGTCTAGAGCCTATACTGTAACACGGGTATTCCCGTATAGAGTAGTAGAGATCTCAAGTCTTGAGAATGGAACATTCATGGTAAATGGCCATTGACTTAAATTGTATTTTAGTGGAGAGTTTGAAAAAGAAAATGACTAAAAGTACGACCTTTGTCCAATTAAAGAAAATGGGTAATGCCAATCTTGTCCAAGAAATGGCATTAACCAAAAGCACTTCTTAGGAGGCAAAGTAAGTCATTTTAATTTCTCTTTTACTTAATTTTCTATTTTGTGTCTTTTTTTCTTAATTTATGTTTGGTTATGTAATAATTCAACACAAGTTGTTTTCAAATTTTCTTAATTGTTGTAAGGTGAAATGCACTTCATAAGGAGTTGTGATAGTAAAAGAGAAAATCAGAAGGATCAAGATCATGAATCAGAGTATGGAGCTCAAGAACGAGAGAGATAGGTTTGAGTCCAAAAAAACTACAGCTAAAGATCATGCCGGTGGTCTTACTCATGTTCCTTTTAGCACAAATTATACTTGAGTTTGAAATTTAGAAATTTAGTTTGAGAGAACCATGGCCTAAGATCACACTTGTGATCCCACCAATATACCATTAGATGTGGAAAGTATATAAATTTGAATTTTGGAAATTTGGTTTAATGAAACCATGGAAAGAGACTACGCTTTTGATATTACCCGTGTTCCCCTTGTCAAAAATTTAAAATTGAAAAACCTTAAGGAATTGGTTCGAGGAACCATGGTCAAAGATCATGTCTATGATCTTGACTACGTACTTGTAATAATAATTAACCTAAGATACATTTGAATCTTTCTTGATTAATTTATGCTCCACTGTCCTAATTTAGACCCACCACATCTAAAATTCACTTTCCCTTTTCCTAAACAACTTTCTTCTTTCCAATGTGCAATGTATATTTAAGGTAATTTCTTAAAATTGCTTCTACCTTAGATTAAAAGATGCAATTGCCACTTTTTAAAAAAAGAAAGTCACCAACTTAAAATTACAACATCAATCTAGTTATGTAGTATTTAAATAAACCTTTAACTTTGAATATCCTTTATTACACTCCTAATTTCCCAAACATTAACCTAAGAAACTAAGCATAGGGAAGAGAGAAACCTTTAATATAAACTATGGTACCAATAACCACCCATCACACCACTTGTAGAACCTCTTCTCAAGCCCTATTAGAAGAGGATGCTCTAGTACAGTTCTACCTCACTTAAAACACATGTTGGAATTTAACAACATCGATCATCAAACCTACTAGAAATCCTTACCAAGAAGACTTTTACTGGGTTAAGTTTCATAGATTGGAAGGTGTTGAAACTAGCCAACATGGACTCAAAAATTCGTGTCATGGTGGAGAAAGAAGGTTGGGATAGGTTGTTTAGTATTCAAGAACCATCTATAAGGAACTAACATTAGAGTTCTTCATTATGCTATCCTTGGAGCATGATCAAGTACCATATGGAGCCTGTAATACTATTTCTTTCCAGCTTTGGAATACTGAGTCTAATCTCCCCATAGCAGAATTTGGTGTTTTAATGGAACTCTATGACAAAGAATACGTCCCTTCGCCAAAATTCTATACACTTCCATGCGAGTTACCTTAAGATGTCACCCATGTCACTTATTGGCTAAAGTTAAGTGGTGATAAGTTATACAACCCGAAATTCATACAAGAATCTCACTTGAAAAACCTAACACACCAAGTTTTCCATAGGTTACTTACCCATGCCATTAGTAGGAGAGGGAAAAGTATCAGTATTGTAGCACTACATGAGTTGTTCTACCTCTATAGCTTTTTAGAGGGATATCCTATCAACTTAGCTATTGCATGCGCTTTCCACATGAGACATCAAGTGAACCAATTGGGCTGCAGACCATATGTGATGAATTTGGCCAAACAACTAAAACTCCTTATTAACAATTCAAAGTTGACTAATATTAGAGATGTTAGCTTAATGTCTTTATCTACTTTCTGCTAGATGGGGCTCCTTTCAAATGAAGTTGATGAGACATCCCCAAAAATGAAAGTAGAGTGAAAACTCCACTAATAATGATGTGTTGGTAAGAGAAGTAAAGAAGTTGAAAATAGAAGCCTAGAAATTAGTAGATTCCCATGAAATAATTAAACAATTCCTCAAGAGGTTGTTTAGGCATCAAACTAAGATGATTGAGTTTTGTACCAGTCTTGTTAACCAAGTCAAATGAAGATTCCTCCACCAACGGATGAGGAATTAATTGATGTCACAAGGCAAATGAATTTAGGGGATGATGAGGAGGAAGTAATATCTAAAACACAAGAGGAGACATCAAAGGGGAATGAAGAAAATGAGCCAATAAACATTGATTTGGAAGATGAGAACAACAAAGAAGATTTAGATTTCTTCTAGATATCTAGTATTGATTTGTTTGGTTTAGACGCTTTTCAATTTTGTTGTTTTCATTTTTAGTTGAATAAGTGTTACATAGTAGCAATTTTTAGTTTCCATGTTTTTAGTTTTTGAATTTATGTTCAATGTTCTATCCCGTTAATAAAATAATGAAAATTTCCCTTTTGTTGCATATGCTCTTATCTTTTATTTCTAGTATGTTTGTTTAGATTTCTCCTAAGTCAATAACTTCAAATCATTCAAGGTGAATTCTCATGGATATTCAAATAAATCTAACTCATCCAATGGAGTATTGTTTTCTCTATATATTTTCATCTCTACTATACTTTAATTGTTTGCATTTATTTCTCCTAAAATTTGTAATAAAGTATTGATTATGTGAATCAAGTAAGTATACCTAGTCAAGTTATAGTATAGATTAAAACAAATATAAGTCCAAGTGTCGATCCCATAAGGTACCATGCGTATGAGAACCTAAGTTACTAGTAAATAACCCCAAAATATCTAATTATCTAACTTAACAATATAGAGATAATTGTGATAAAAAAGGAAAGATGAATAAAGGACAATAACTAAAGTAAGAATAATAAAATAAATAAGATCAAAGAAAATAACAAAAATAAATGAACAAAACTAACAACTAAGCATAATTCAATTAAAAGTAATAACTCATAATCCTTCATAAATTATTGTTATTTACTCTCCAGTTCCATGCAACTTTCAATGTCAATTATTCCTTGGACTATGGAGATTCCTAATCCTAGTCCTGTGGAATTCAGATTTTAAATTGGCTAGACTTGTATCTCTAGCCCCTTCATAACCCGAAACCTTATCTATTTAAATGGCTTATGAATAGAGCGTAATAGGATTGCACTAGAAACTTCAATCCCACTATTAGGTTGGTTACCTTTGGTTACCTTAATTTGGAGACATTCAATACCTAATCTCTTACCATACTTAACTCCTTCTAATTACACTTATCCATTCAATTGTAGGACTCGTGTCTTTATAGTAAGCTCATACATCAATTTAGCAACCTAAATAAATATTAATTGACTATAATAAATTCAATGTAATTAAATTATCAAAGAACCAAAACATAGATAGAATAATATATTGTTGCAAGAAGAATTGGATTTCAATAACAATTTACTAAGAATATTAGAAGAACAACATTATTGAAAGGAAAAGAAGAGATAAATTAAGGACCTCCAATACAATTTTAGTCTATAAGTCTATCAAGGGGCCTCTCTTTGAAAACTTAAGCCTAAGGATATATTTATAATGAGTAAGATTGGGTTTACAAAGAGTACTAAATAAAAATGGAAGATTCACTTGTCATAGGATGCCCATGCCTTAGGTATATGGCCATGGAATGTCGGTGTATTCTTGTACTTTGTGCAAATCTTGAAATTTGTTAAAATTGTTTGACGTAGGGAATGATAGTGAGGACCATGAATGTAGCCTTTAAAGGCTTTGTTCTTCACTCGATTCTTGTTCACTTCATCTCTTGATCAATGTTTATATTCAAATCAAGCTCAAAATGTGATAAAAAATGTTTTAATCTTCATAAAATGCTCATGGATCCTTAAAAATAAAATTTAAACGGATTAAGCTTGAAATATCACGGAATTAACTAAATTATCATCTAAAATAGCACAAAATAACCATAGAAAGTATATGTTAATTTCATGTTGTCAAGTACATTGAGATTAATGTACTAAATTAAGTATAGGGAAGGAATACACTATTATTATTCAGTAATAAAAATGTTATATTTTTAGCCAAATTTTTTTCACCTTTGCAATCCTACCTTAATGAGAAAATAGTGCATGTATCTAAATTCTCTAAAGTCACTATTGCACATGAAACACATTACTAGAATTGAATAGTGGAATTCCTATGAAACAAAAGTTTACTTGTTATTTAACTCGAGATTCTTAATCATATGTCACTTCTAAAGTTTATTAGACATTTACTTATCCCTTTCTTTATTTTTAAAGCCTTATAAACCTAAGTAAATAAGTAAATGAAGCTTGTCTCTTATAATGTCCCCTAAAAATTTTAAATTGCTGAAGGTGTAATTAATAATAATTTCATAAAGAGCGATTGATAAGGATCGATTTCGGGCCTTGAAAAGAGCAAGATTCTTTCTAGTTGCCAACTTACTAAGAAAAAGAAAAGTTGAGGAAAAAAATTGATAAGGATCGATCCTTGTCCTTGAGAAGAGCAAGATAATTCCCTGCTATCGATGCTAAATCTAAAACGAAAAATAAAATAAATTAAAATAAGACTAACATAGTAAGGATTAGTCTTAGTCTCTTATAAGAGCAATGTATTTTCCCGTTGCTAATATGTTTCTATAACTAATTAAAATAAAAAGCCTATTAGAAGAACTCTATGTTAGGTAAATGAGTAGGGAATAAGTAGACACCACATTTATTTATTGTTGATTATACTACTTGATAGAATTGGGAAGATATCTATATACATCTTAACTAAATAAAAGGGATTTGTGTATAGTTCTTACCCAACAAAATACAAAATGGAACTAATTCAAGAGAGAATCTTTGGTTAAATTGCATGATTAAACGTTGGTTCATAAGAATTAACCATCGAATTCTATATTTGTGCACATATTGCATCAAAAAGTAAAGAAGGAGAAGAATGTATAAGTTACTAGAAATTTTTAGAGATGCAATATCTAATAACGGGGTTAATTCAAAATGTGTTTGATTCTTGAATAACAGTAGGTCACCTAGAATATTTTGTCTTGTTTTTTTAACCAATCCTTGTTAAGGATTTATTAATTTGCTTAAGGATAAACAAATGTTTATATGTGAAGAGATTTGATGAATGTAATTTTACACTCATCCTTTACGTTATTTTTCAAAATATTTAAAGTTATTTTGATCTAATTTCAATGAATTTGCTACTGATTTGAGTAATATCTTGATTTCAAAACTCAAATAAAACAATGAGATGGAAAGATGTGAACCCAAGCAATTTTTGAAAGGAATTGCATATGTTTTAAAGGATAATATGAGGATAGCAAGTGTCAAAGAGAACTCATTCAAGGATTAAGTTAAGGGGATGACCACAATCAACTTTCAATGATATATTCCTTGGTTGTGAAGCTCATGTCCATAATTTTCAACCTTGATCCCCTCGTTATTAATTTCAAAATAATTTCTCGAGGAATTATTGGAAGGAGAAGTTTACTCCTAGACTCCACGGTTGTGCACTTACCCGTAGACTTGCCATGATTTTAAAATACTTACCATTTAGAGATTATTTTGGCTAGACAATATAAATAGATGACAAATACATGAACAAAAGGAGGGCAAACACATATAGGCTAGAAAAAGTCTTTTCTTAGGGTTTTACTCCATTTCATCATGAAAGCTTGTAACTTTATCATGTCTGTAGTGTAAAAGCAATGACATCTAGGCTTGTAACCATTGAGGCAACAAGTAGCTTACATTAATTGTGATTATTTTAATGAAATTATCTTATTCTCATTAATTCAATTACATGTTTTGTTTAGATTAAGTAGTTAATTTTAGAGTCTCCACTTAATTATCTGATTTTATGTATTGAAGTTGCAAGGCAAATATATAAATATATCTATCATAAATGAAGGGATTTGCTATAAGCTTAGAGATAAGTTATAGATTTTTTTTTTTTCAAAATTTAAGGTTATTTCTTGTTTGTTGCTGTAGAATTTCTATTCTTCATGTTGTTTTTAGGAGTTATATTCCAAAAACAATTCAAGTAAGGCATAATTGGAAATAGAATTTAATAAAGAAGTGATTCATATTAAATTAGCAATCCTATCACTTTAGTTAATAAGAATAAGAAATTAATTACAAACCTTAGGCTATTGCTTATTACTCTCTTAGTGATCAGAGTCTAATATCATTGTTCATGGTTAATTAGGTTTTGTTCAATTGTTGCATTCATATTCAATTTTAGAATAGTTTCTCTTTTCTAAATTTCATTTAATTTGTCATCACTATTGCAACCTATTTTAATTGGAGTAATTTAGTGCAAGTAAGTGCTTAATCCTTGTGGGATTCATAACCTTAGACTCTATAAGTGATATGAATTCTAGAGTGTATGCAACAAGCATGAACTACAAATGAGTATTCAAAGTTCAATGGAAATGAGAAATTATGAAGTGGAATGGGGTTATAAATGTGAATGTAGATGTATATCATGCATTAAGACACAAACATAATAAGGGGTTAAGCTCGAAATGTGTTTTGATACTATTCACGAAAACCAAACCAAGGCTCGAGGTTTCAAATGAAGGTTAGATGCGACTCACTAACTCACCCAAATGAAAACGTTCACCATAATCTGGAGAAGAAGATTGATAGGAACAAGAAAGATTAAAGAGTAAAACAACACTCAATAGTCCGAAGCACAAGCTTGAATAGCTCAAAAAGATGTCAAGTATATTCATTCTTAAAAGAAGGTTCAACTCTCTACTCTATTAATTACAAATGTTGTTATTTATAATACATCCTAAAATCTTAGTGGAAAAAATGCAAATAGAGTGTAAGGCCTTAAACCCTAAAGTAAGCCTACAACTAAAGTTAAGGAAAATATTTACAATTGTATAAGACTGTGTGCTTAATAAGGAGGTCGGCATGTGTGTCATCCAAGTTGTCCAAGAATGAGTAAGATCTGAACTGGGTGAAGTTGGCAATTGCATGTCTTAGTTTGGGTAAGGGTCGATGAGGTCCTATAGTGCTTAGTCAAGCTAGCTGTAAGGTCAACCCATAGTTGCCAAGCCATAGAATTGGTTGATATTAGGTTCATAGTGTTGTACTGAGCTTTAAGCTATCTAGTCTCTTGATTTCTTAACAGATGACATATCTGATGCCAAGTAATTCCTCTTCTTCCTCTCAGCCTTCTAGTATTAGTTCCACCTCAAATGGGGCAAGTTAGCCTTGGTTTAGAATACGTCGACCTCAACTTAGAACAGGTCGGCCTTGGCCTAGAATTAGTCATAGGTTGATTCTTATCATCACTACGGGTTTGAAAAAAATTTGACAACAACTTTAAACAATGAAAACAAGCTTGGATGCCTAGCAAACTCGTCCTCCCTTTTCTTTTCACCATGGGCACCTGGTTGCTCTAAATCTCTTCAATAGTTATAGGGGTCAAGCAATAGCTTTGCCCATCCTTCTAAATTGTATAAGTGTTAAAGAAGCCGTTGTAGATCACTCTTTGGTTATACTCCCAAGGTCAACCAAGAATTAGATTGGCAACATTTATAGGCACCATGTCAAAATTTAATTTTTCCTCATATTGGCTTGCCCTGAATTCTCTTATATACATGGACCATACTCTTAGCATCAAACCACTTCAGTCCTTAAGGTCGAGGATGTAAGTAGGTTGGCAATCTCATCTTTGTAATTAGCTCAGTAAAAATGATGTTGGAGCAACTCGCTCCATCAACAACTAGGGAATAGGTCTTCCCATTCACCAAACATTGGATTTGAAATAAGTTCTCCCTTTGACTTGGGTCTTCTTTCAATTCAGCTCATCATAGATAAGAGTCCATCAAAATCCGAATAGACATTCCCTTCTTCTAACTCACCTTTCGAGCTCTTGTCACTCTAACTCTCTACTTGAGCATTGTATCCTTTGCCTTTCAAGACCATGACCCTTTTATTCAAACATTGGGAGGCAATATACCTATAAACCAAACACTTAAAGCACTTAACTTCTTAGGCCTTAGCACCGAGCACTTTCTCCTTCTCTACTTTCTTAATATTAACTTGGTTAGGTTGGCTAAGCTCTCCTCTCTCCATCCTCTTCTTAGGCTTTTTCTTCTCTTCATACCTCTCAGGCTTAGGGCTACCTTATTAAGGTCAGTTAGTTGGCCTTTAGTGCCTTCTTCTCTTCTGTCTCTCTAACCTTAAGGCTAAATTGATAAACTCCCTTAATGAGTTGAATGGCTACAGTTCGACCACATCAGCAATATCATCTTAAAGTTCACTCAAGACTCTAGCAATAATGCAGTCTTGTAGCTCAGTTATCTTACATCTCATCATTAAGGTCTCAAACTCTTGTAGGTACTCTTCAAACGTGTTTTGACCTTGCTTCAAGTGTTGGAAAGCATGAAGTAAATCTTGTTTGAAGTAAGTCAACACAAATCGTTTATTCATCAAACACTTCATAAGCCTAAAAGTTCTGATCGGCTCTTTTCCTTTGGCATCTAGCTTGGCAATCAATTTATCCTACTAAAGAATAGCATACTCAATAAGGGATAACAAAGCTAACTTAACCTTAGTTTTATCATCATACTCATAGCATTCAAACTACTTCTCTACATAAGGAATCCAGTCAAGGAACTCTTCAAGTCAACTACTATAAGTAAAGGTTGATAGTTTAAGCTTAATGTTGTTAATTTCTTGGCTATGTGTCCGGGGCTTATCCTTTGCATTTCGAATTGGTCGGTTAACCTTAAATCGCCCACTTCTATTAGAGCTCAGCTCAACTAAATCTCTTCTCAACCCCAACTTTCTTCTTCGGGTTTCTTAGCTCACCTTAGAGTCTATACTCTTATTATTGCTTCCCCTTAGTTGAGGTTGGTTTTCATTTCTCCTCTACTTAGTACTTCATCTTGGCTATCATTCATTATTAATAGGTTCAATGGAGTCACTTCTATTGGTTGGTACTCGATCTCTTCTTTCACCTTGGCCAATACGTCTATGGCCTCTAATTAAGCCGATAGGCTCTTGGATAAAATCGATGAGATTTTAAATTTGATTTCCAAATTATCAACACGTTGCTTCAAACTCCTACAAGGATTATCACCACTAATATTCACACTATCTTTAGACATTCTCATTTGTATAGTAATTTCCACTAAAGTTTTAACAAACACGTAATACACTTGACTCAACTCAAAACCACCACGATTTGAAGTCGGTAGTCACTCTCGATGGAAGAACACCATTGAAACAATTCTACGAATACTACTGCTAACAAAATATAATTATCAACAACCTAGAATTACTGCTACTTCATTTTTATAGTTACATAGAACTAATAAACACTTCTACAACTAGAGACAACTACTGAAATTAGTATTACTCAACTTTACAGCCTAGACAAATAGCATAATATTACTACACTATAGAACATGAGCAATACACTACACCATAGAACATTAATTAACAAAAATATTCAAATCACGAATCAAACTTTGAAGAACACTAATACGCATGTCTTCCCAAAGCGTGATACCAAGATGATATGAATTGTAAAGTGTATGCAGTAGGCATGAACTACCAATAGGTATTCCAAGTTCAATGGAAATGAGAAATCAGGAAGTGGAATGAGGTTTTGAATGTGAATATGGATGGATATCATGCACTAAGGCACTAAGACACAAACACAATCAGGGGTTGAGCATAAAATATGTTTCAATATAACTCATGAAAACTAAACCATGGCTTGAGGTTTGAAATGAGGGTTAGATGTAACTTACTAACTCGTCTAAATGAGGACATTCACCATAATCTCGAGAAGAAGATTGATCAGAATAAGAAAGATTAAAGAGTAAAATAGCACTTAATAATTAGAGGCATAAGCTTGAACAACTTACAAAGATGTCAAGTATATTCATCCTTAAAAGAAGGTTTAACTCTCTACTCTATTAACTACAAATGTTGCTATTTATAGTACATCCTAAAATCCAAATAGCAAAGATGTATATAGAGTACAAGGCCTTAAACCCTAAAGTAGGCTCATAACTAAAGTTAAGGAAAATATGTACAAGTGTATAAAATTATGTGTTTAACAAGGAGGTCAGCATGTGGGTCATTTGTGTTGTTATGGAATAAGTAGATCCGAACTAGAAGTGGTGGAAGTCTTGGTTTGGGTAAGGGTCATTAAGGTCCTACAATGCTTAACTGAGCTGGCTGTGAGATCAACCCATAGTTGCCGAACCCTAAGATTGTTTGGCACTAGGTTTATAGTGTCATGTTGAACTCTAAGCTATCCAGTCGCTTAACTTCTCAACAGATGACAAATATGATGCCAAGTTGTTTCTGTTCTTCCTCTTAACCTTCTAGTATCAATTCGGCCTTAGATAGGGTAGGTTAACCTTGGCCAAGGGTAGGTCGACCTCGGCCAGGGGTAGGTCAACCTTAGCCATGGATAGGTCAACCTCTATTTGGAACAAGTTGGCATCAGTTTAGAACACATTAGCCTCAGCTTATAATAGGTCAACCTCGGCTTGGAAATAGCCATAAGCTGATTCCTATCAAGAAGTCATCTATACTATTACTTGATAGGTGTACTTACTTAATCAACATGGTATATACCCCATCAATATGATATAAAAGTTTTCTTTGAGAAAACTAAGAAAGTTATTTTTATAAATAATTAGATAATTAAGCATACTATGTTAATTTGTGATTAGTGTAAGCTCCGCCAATACTAAGTAGCAATCCAAGTAGTTGGAACACTCTTTAAATATTCCCAAGGATAAACCAAATTAAGAATAAAGTTAAATATAAAATTAGTACACATACTAATTGACTTCCTGACTATAATCGAACATAAGAACTATGGAACTTAATATCAATCCTAGAATTTACCAAAACCATAAACCTTAAAGAATAGAAAATTACTTTCCAAGTTTGTGAAAACCCAAAGATGAAAATACCAAGAACTCTAATATTAACTCTAATGTTTGTAAACCCTAAAACTTAATAACAATCACCAACTAACTAAAACCCCAAAACCTTAAAACATGGTAAGAACTCCCAAACATATCAAAACCCTAAAAGAAAGATAAAAAACTCAACTACTAAATTGAACACTTAAAAACCCTATGCCAAAATCCTAAACCTAACTAAGCTTAAACTGATCTTAAGACTCTTGTAACCTATCTTAAAAACCGACTTGATGAATGGAAAAATTCAAGAACTAAAATTCTAACTTAGCCATTTGAATACAACAATCAAGTTATGATATTTCAAAGGTAGAATTGAGAGCCACACTTAGGAGATTGAACCAGCTATACCCCATCCACTTTCCTTCCCATTTCAATTTCAAACAAACCAAACTAAAAGATGTAAACCTATTTAGCATGTAACCTTAACAATCCTAATTCCTTAAAAAAGTTATGCCATTTATAGAAAAAGCTATTCAACCATTTTTTATTCAAGTTAAAAGTAGGAATTGGTGGGATGAGAAAGCTACACTCCTACCCCCCACTGGTTTGAAGAGGCCATAGATGTCATCATTTCACCCTCTGTTCACATGTAAACTCAAATTAATGCCTCAATTTATGCTTCACTTGACACATTAATTTGACAAGACAAAGGAAGAGAACCTTAGCCTATATCTAACCGGCAATTAAACGCATCTAAGCTCCCACATGTTCATCCATTTTCTATGACTTAAACACTTAAAACGATCAAGGAGAAGCTCCCCTAAACACCATCCTAACTACCCTTGGAGATACCTTAAACTGTACGCCCAACATCCCCATTTAGTACCCTTATTCGACCATAAAAGAACACCCCCAAAATACTACCTTAAGCTAGCCATTTAGGAAGACACTAAGACATTAACAACTCACTAACTTCCTAAGATCCAAGAAGCTAAAGGACCATCAAGAGATGAGGACAAAAACTAGAAGCAAGGAAGTTAGATTGGAGGTGCCAACCTTCATCACATAATCTAATAAAGTATACTCCTTTTTTATATAACTATAGAGCACCATGAGTAGAGCTCTTACATCTTACTTTTGTAATTTTATCTTGTATTTTAGAAGCCCTTTTGGTTAGGATAAGTAGTAATCCTTCTTGAAGTTTCCTTGTAAATGCTAGACTCTAAGTATTATAGACTTGTTTTCTTTTAGCATCAATGGATTACACATTGAAGCGGACTCTTGTAAAAAGAAGAAACATCAAATAAAAGCTAGTAGGAAATCCCTTTAAGAGCTAGATGTAAAGTGTATAGGAGTTTCCAAGATGTTTTCTTCACTTATAATGAGTTGTTCATGCATCAAATTACCCTTAGATGATAGGAAAATTAAGATAAGAAGCTTTAGTGAAGAGATCATCAAATAAAAGCATTACAAAGGCATTTGTAGCCTATGATCATGTGTTCTACATTCTTCACTCAAACTTATGCTAGATAAATTCATTTACAAAGAGAAAAATAAGTTTTAAGTTAAGGCATAAGTAGTGTAAAGCCTTAGGTTCACATTTAAGTTAATGAAACAAGAAGATAAGTTTAAAATATGGATTTAAAAGCTCATAAACCCAACTCATTAGATCTACAACCATTATTTAAATCCACTTAAACACCCTTAAAGATATAGTAAGTAAAGTAAAAAGACTAACAAAGACTAATGGGATGAGTGTTAAAGGCCTAGAATTCAAAATCAACCTGAAAACTCAAAAGATAGGCCTAAAACTTATAACCAAACTATGGAAAATTTCTTTTACCATTGAGTTTGAGCTAAAACAAGGATGGAATAAAACCCACAGATGGCCTTCATTAAGTTCCCCAAGTTACCAAAGTGTTAAGCACCACTAATGGAAGAACCAAGCTCATTTTTTACTTAAAAATTTAAGAAGCATAAGATAGTAATTAAGCTAAAATTATTAAATGAAAAACTTATCACAAGAAGGTAATTAACCCTAAATAAAAGTTCCAAGTCCAAGCCCTAGTGATTTCACTAAGTTGGAGAACCTCGATAAGAAAATCAAGCTCAATTAATAGAAGTGCCATTGTTTTAGCCCATAACCAGCATTTTTTGCCCTAGCTCTTAAATCTGACCACATCATTAAAAGTACACACAAAAACACTAAAAATTGACTGTAAGATTATAAGAATCAGGTTTAAAACGAAAAAGATATATGCAATTGAAGATTCAACTTACTTAGGAAAAATATAAGACTAAGTCAAAGAGTATAACTTTAGTAAAATCTTAAGGTGACATTACAATATAATGAATGCTTATGTTACTATGTTTATTTTGTTCAAGGGACACCAATCTCAGGGATGACCTACCTCTGAATTACTAAGATTTATGGCTATGGGAGAGTGAGTGATTCCCAATGACTTCGTGCTTGATTTTGCTTACAGTTAGTTACACTAATGTAATATTATGTTAAATGGTTTCATAAGGGGTATAAGGAATGCATGTGTGGTGACTCAGATTGATTAAATAACTTAATGATGATATATGAATCAAGTGTGCTTATGTAATTGATTTTTATATCATTGTTATGGTATGAGTAATGCTTGATCACCTAAGTAACCAAACATAAGTACTTATTTGACTTTAAACTAAAATGAGTCATGCATGGCACATCATTGCATTATAACTATACCAACTGCCACCTCATGTAAAAGGTGGGAAGGGGCTCAAAGGAGTAAAGGTTCCTGAAGGGATAGATTAGGCGCATTTATGCCATATTATTAAGTCCCTGTCTTAACCTATAGGCTTACTGGATTTTAGGAGACGCTAATCGTTTGGCTAAGAGTCGTATCTTATGACTTCCTCTTATGGTATGTAATGTAAATTACGGAAGCCACCAAACAACTAGACTGAAGAATTTTTTAATTTCAAAAAGATCATGTTCATTATTAAAGTAATGTATATATATAAATATAATTATAGTTATATAAGCAGATTTGTGCACACTAGTGCAATTACGGTTAAAAAGCTAGGTGCTAGAACTTGGTTGATGGTTTGTCTTAATTAATAATCTCTAACCCTGATTGTAGAGGATGAAATTCTCAGTTTCATGTGGTTCCCAAGCCATTACATGTATTTATTGGGCATGTTGCTTATTACATGCATTCATACGATTGTTAAATATATTGTTTGTAAGGTGTGTTGAAGAGATTAACTTACTAAGCATAAGCTTATACCTCTTTAAATTCCTTTTGTTGTAGGGCTACCCTTTTGTTGAGCCAAGCCACGAAATGCCCAAGGTTAGTCTCAAGTTGGGATGGGATAATGAGATACTTAAAGCGAAGGAGAGAATTGCTTTAGTATTTATTAGGACTTTAAGAATTCATTAAATTATGTTGTTAGACTTTCTAAATCCATTTAGTCTACTTAACCACTATTATTATTTTTTTGGAAACAGCATGTTCTATAAACTAAATTTAATGACTTATCTAATTAATTAGTAAAAATAACTATTTTTCTATAATACTATTTGTCTATAGGATCGATGGTAGCAAAGAGTGGAAGTAACTCAGTACATCGTATGGAAGGGCAATGATCGACAAAGGAGTTAATGTGATCTATCACAACAAAAGTATTATCCAGGTCATGATAGATTAAGTAGTATTAGAGCATTAGGTTGGAAGTAAGAATGACATAAAAAAAAAAAAAAAAAAAAAAAAACTGACCTTAGATGTTAAGATAACCTATTTGGTAAGATTAAGAGGAGTAGAACTAGGATAAGAATCTTATATACTTAAAGTCTAAAGGGAAAATCTTAAATGAAAATTAAAACACTTAAAATTTTCTTATGTTGATCAATAGGATAGAGTTGAAGTTCATCGCAATTAGGTGCTATTTAAGATGCAAGAGGGCGAGACCCTTATCGCCTTTTGCTATAGACTCCAGATCCTTTGTGAAGACATGGCATTGGTTGGGAGGCTTTGTTAGATCTAGGATGTATGGATTGTGTGGAGAGCTGCCTTAAGCCTCTATTAGAAACATTACTATAGAGATATCCTGATTTATACACCTAAGCCAACTTTGTCCAACATTGTGCTCATGTATATTATGGAGTGAGAAGAAGGGGCCATAATTAACACTAAGGTAGTATTTTTGGTCTATGATGGCCAGAGGTTAGATGCCCCTAACTTCATGCACTAGCATAGGTTAGATAGGGGTATGCCTTCACCCAAGATAGGTAGGCCAACCAACTTAGGATCATCCAGCAAGATGAGCAATTAGGCATTTCCTCAACAATCACCCCTATAGTCATTTTCCCAACTATG
Source organism: Lumnitzera littorea (assembly GCA_024138015.1). Taxonomy (NCBI): domain Eukaryota; kingdom Viridiplantae; phylum Streptophyta; class Magnoliopsida; order Myrtales; family Combretaceae; genus Lumnitzera; species Lumnitzera littorea. The sequence goes on along the minus strand of JAMXBB010000004.1, from coordinate 32,479,940 downwards.
GAGCTAGATGTAATTGAGATATCTTCAGATGCCTCGAGAGAGGAGGATGTAGAGATGGTACCACTACCCCCTTCTACCAAAGACTTGAAGCCGGTATGATAGATCCTAGACTTCCACTTAGTGTACTAGTTAGAGGAGATCCAAGAGAAGAGTTAACCATCCGACTTAAACCCATGGACTATTGGTTGCTTGGGGAGTGGTTTCAATAGGCTTCTAGCCTAGATTCCTCATCCAACTCGAGTATGGGATCCTCTATAACCATTTCGATGTTAAGGCCCCAATAAGTGGGATGGTTGGATAATGATGAGGCAGGACCTTCTACTAGGCATTGTTAGAAACATTGTTCTTGCCTACAAAGTGCTATCTCTAGTTGTTAAATATTTTCCATTATAGTATTTTGTGTTAAGAGAAAGACTTGTAGTGAGGTTTCTATATACTTCTATTTAATGTTGTATTTAAGTGAAACTTGTAGTGAGGACCAATGTATGACTTATGAGAGTTTCAATGTATCATAGAAAATCATTGTATGCAAATTTTCTATGTTCTTCCAAAACCTCGTTTTACGCTAATCTACTTGTGTATTTTATGTATTGTACACTTGCTTAAAGCAACTAATTATGGAATTTAACCTTTAGTTTATGAGTTGATATAGTAGCCTTATAAAAATTGAATTGCATTATCAACTTACCTTACCAAAGGAATAAAAAGGGAACTATAATCTAAAATAGTTACATTAAGCCTAACTTAAAAATTTGGTTTCTAATGGATAGAGGCATAGGGGACGACCCTTGATAAACAAAGTGCCCCCATTACAGATTCTAAGTCAGGATGCACTAGTCGATTGTACCAATGGGGTACTATTTGTTATATAAGCAAATATTCAATTGCTACGGACCTTTTTAGAGAGGAACTAAATATCTCTACCCTTAGTGCCACTTAAGCCTATGCCTCACATGCATGCTCTACCATTAATAGCAATGGTTGAACTCCTAACGACACCTCTACCTCCACTGTTACCATTGCTACCTCTCCTACTGCTATCACTACCTCCCTTACTAGTAAGGTCGGTTAGAGATCCCTACCCAACTCAACATGAGCCTTGACTAAAGCAAAACCTATTGTTAGAATTTCTAAAGTACAACCGATAATTTGATGGGAATATAATCGGTTTAATGAGTCTGAGGATTGGTTGCTGCAAGTGAAGAGATCTTTTGAAGTACTACACCATTTGAGGTTAACTTATGGAACCTACCTACCTAGAGTGAGAGTAAGGACTTAATAGGAGACCAAGAGGGGAAATTTGAGGCATCTTCTTTCTTGGGGGATAATCAAGGGGGAATTTTTAAAGCACTACTTTCTAGAAAGCTTTCGAGTAAGGTATAGTAACGAATTGTTTAAGATTAGAAAGGGGACTTGTACCTCTGAGCAGTATGAGGCTGAGTTTACTCGCTTACTTTAGTTTTCTCCCTAAGAGTATCATAATAGTAACGGGATGAAAAGACAAATCTTTATGAGGGGACTTAAACCAAAATTGAAGAGCAAGGTCATAGAGTTCCAACCAAGGACTTATACTGACATAATGGAAAAAGGCAAAGGTTTTAGATAATGTCAAAAGATAAGGAGAAGAATCAGTAAGACCCAGAATCTCTATCTTTGGAAAGAAACCATTTGATGGGCCAGGGAGCTCAAGTACTAAAATGAGGAAAGTTCTGAAACCACATTAGGTGATCTATAAGAGAAACGGTAATGCAAATAGAAAGCTTACTTGCTAGAACTTCCAGGGAAAACATTACCCCTGAGACTACAACCAACTCAAAAACAAATGCTACTTCTATTGAGAGAGTAGTCACATAGTGGTAGATTGTCCAAAGAAGGCCACCACCACCTATTTTATTTGTAAGCAAGTTGGACATTTTTCTACCGCATGCCCCTTGTGCTAAGGTGTAGTTGTATAGACTATAGGATGCCTTATGGTGAGGAAGATAATTAGAGGATTGGGCCATCTCCCTGGATTTGTGAATGCCACTTGAATATATAATTTAAGAGGATGGGACTTTGAGGATTAACTAGAAGGGGATGTGGTCTATTATAAAGAAGTGGAAGGTACTCCAAACATAAAGTTGATAGCAAGTATGTATCCTTAACCTCCTTTAAGTTGATTTATATTATTAAGCTTACTTAGGTGATAAAAAGCTAGAATGTTTTAACATGAGAATGGACAAATATAAGGACAAATGCTTATAACTTATAAAACTTAACTTGAAATCTATCTAAGGAATGTTGACCTAAAAGGGCATTTAGTATATACCTTGTTCAACACTGGAGCAACTTATTCCTTTGTTGCTCTCGAAGTGGCATGAAGAGCAGAGTTTCCTATAAGCATTGCAAAATCGAGCGTTAGTGTGAAAACCCCTACAAAAGGGGTGGTTATGACTAAAGAAATGGTAAGGAAGTGCCCACTCAACATATAAGGCCATAGTAGCATGGTAGATCTAATTTTCATTGAGTTGGGTAAATATGAAATGATATTAAGGATGAATTATATGACAACAGTTAGGCCTACGAGGGGCTACGGTCGAATGTAAGAAAAAGAAGGTGCACCTTAAGGATATGAATGGATCTAATGTGGAATTTTAAGGTGATTTGGCAGTAGTTGGAGCACTTGAGCTAACGTTGAAGACTAGTTAGTTAAACAACATAGTAGTAAAGTTAGAGAAGCTAAGGATGGAAGATATCTAAGTGGTGGATGAGTTTCCTAATGTATTTCCAAAAGAACTACTAGGGTTGCCACTCGAGAGAGAGAGAGATAGACTTCACTAATGATTTAGTGCTAGGGACTGAGTCAATTTCTAAGGCTCCCTACAACATAGCCCCAATAAAATTGAAGGAACTAAAGAAGCAATTATTAGAGTTGTTGGACCAAGGGTTTATCAAACCTAGTATTTCACCTTGGGGGGTACCTACATTATTCATAAAGATGGAAGATGGTTTCCTTAAGCTCTATATTGATTACATAGAGCTAAATTGGGTTATTGTAAAGAACAAGTATCACTTGTCCCATATTGACCACTTGTTTGATCAACGGTAAGGTTCTAGTGTGTTTTCTCGCATTGATTTAAGGTCTAAATATCATCAACTAAGGATTAAGCTAGAGGATATTCATAAGATAGCTTTTAGGATCATTATGAGTTCTTAGTCATGCCCTTCAGATTGACAAATGCACTTGTGGTTTTCATGGACTTAATCAATTAGGTGTTTAGGTCATATTTGAATAAGTTCATGATCATATTTATTGACAATATCTTGGTGTACTCTACATCCACAAAACAACACCAAGAACCCTTGAGACAAGTACTGCAAACTTTGAATGAGAACAGGCTTTAACCTACGCTATCAAAGTGACTTTTGGTTTAAGGAAATATCTTTTCTCGGGCATGTGGTTTCAGGAAGTGGGATATCAGTAGACCTAGAGAAGATTAAAGCTATCATTGATTGGAAGTGGCCTAAAAATGTTACTAAGATACAATGCTTTTTCAGTTTGGTTGGGTATTATAGAAAGTTTGTAAAGGACTTCTCAAAGATAACTAGACCACTCACCCAATTGATACAAAAGAATGAGAAGTTTGAATGGAATGAGAAAAGGGAGGAAATTTTTCAAGAATTGAAAAAGAGGTTGGCAACAGCACCAATTTTAGTCCTAACTAACAATGAAGAACCCTTTTTGGTATACAGTGATGGTTCAAAGAATAGTCTTGGGTGTACACTAATGGAAAATGGAAAGGTAATTGCTTATACATCATAACAATTGAGACCTCATGAGCAAAACTATCCTACCTATGACCAAGAGTTAACAACTGTAGTATTTGCACTAATGTTATAGAGACATTACTTATATGGAGAAAGGTGAGATCTATACAAATCATAAGAGTTTAAAATAACTATTCACTTAGAAGGAGTTGAATATGAGGTAGTAGCGATGGCTAGAACTGATAAAGGATTATGACCTTGATATCAATTTTTGTTTAACAAGAGTAAATGCCATTGCAAATGCCCTAAGTCGAGAAAACCTCGCTAAGGTTGCCGCTCTTCTCATAAGATAGAAAGAATTGATTAAGGAGTTTGAAAAGATGAACTTGGAATTCTCATAGCCGAGGTAGATGTTAAAATATCAAACTTAGTCCTGGAGCCAACATTATAAGAAAAGATAAGGGAAGCACAAGTGACAGACCTTACTTTACTACATTCGAAGGTGCAGATGGTACTTAGAAGGTATACCGATTTGTATCAACATGAAGATGGTATGATTCGAATGAAGGGGCAAATATGTGTGCCAGATAATCTTAAGCTCTAGAAGGAAATTTTAAAGAAGCCCATTATTTAGGATATATAGTACATCCTAAAAGAACAAAGATGTACTAAGATCTTAAGAAAAATTTTTGGTGAAGCAGAATGAAGCAAGATCTAGCAAACTATGTACTTAAGTGTGATACATGTTAGAGAGTTAAGGCAAAACATCAGTGACCAGGAGGATTGATGTGGCCCTTATCCATACTAGAGTGGAAGTGGGACTACATTACCATGGATTTCGTGAGTGAACCACCAAAGACAGCAGTAAGTCATGATGCCATATGGGTAGTGGATGATAGACTCACTAAGCCAGCACATTTCCTACCTATCAACATGACATATTCCCTAAATAAATTGGCTCAAATATATTTGAGGGAAATAGTATGCTTACATGGAGTACCAATTGGGATACTGTTAGATAGAGGCCTTAAGTTTGTACCAACATTTTAGGGAAGCCTATAAAAAGTATTGGAGACAAATTTAAAGTTTAGTATAACATATCATCCCCAAACAAATGAGCAATCAAAAAAGACAATTTAAACCTTAGAAAACATGCTTCAAGCTTGTATCATTGACTTTAAAGGAAATTAGGACTCTCACTTACCCTTAGTTGAATTAATATATAATAACAGCTGCCATTCGTCCATTCAGATGCTACTATATGAGGCCCTATATGGAAGGAAGTATCTATCTTTGCTATTTTGGGACAATGTAGAGAAAGTAGCCATAGGGCTAAACATAGTTCAAGAAGCAACAAATAATGTAGCTATCATCAAACAAAAACTGAAGGAAGCTTAGGACAAATAAAAGAGTTGGGCCAACCTAAAAAGAAGGGAGTTAAAGGTTACTATTTGAGAATACGTATATTTGAAAGTAAGCCCAATCAAGAGCATACATCAAGTGAGGGCCCAAGGGAAGCTAAGTTCAAGGTATATCAAACCCTTTAAGATTCTCCAAAGGGTGGAAAATCTCATGTACTAATTGGCATTATCACCAAATATGACCGAAATACATAATGTGTTTCATATGTTAGTGTTGAAGAAGCACATCCCTAAATTAGATCACATCATTGAAGCTGAATAAGTGCGACTTAGGGAAAACCTAACATATGAAGGGCATCAAGCCCATATCACATATTGGAAAGTTCAAAAACTAAGGAATATGAAGATCCAATACATAAAGGTACTTTAGAGAAATCATGAGAGAGAAGAAGCTACTTAGGAAGCCAAAGAAGAATTAAAGCGCAAATAACCCCAGCTATTTAAAGAATTAGGTTTCCCTCAAAGTTTTGAAAGAAAAACTTATTTTAAGGGTGGAAGGATATAAACCTTGCCAATTTTAGGTAACGATCTAAGTAGTTAGAATGCTTTTAAATATTCCTAAGGATCAACCAAATTAAGAATCGAGCCACATATGAAATTAGTAAGCATACTAATTAACTTCTCGACTATAATCGAACATAAGAACTATGGAACTTAATATTAATCCTAGAATTTACCCAAAACCTTAAAACTTAAAGAATAATAAATTAGTTTCCAAGTTTGTGAAAACCTTAAGACGAAAAGACTAAGAACCTTAATACTAACTCAAACGTCTATAAACCTTAAAACTTAATAACGATCCTCAACTTACTAAAACCCTAAACCATAAAATGTAATGAGAACTCCCAAACTTATCGAAACCTTAAATGAAAGATCAAAAGCACAACTACTAAATCAAGCACTTAAAACCTAACCAAGCTTGAATAGTTCTTAAGACACTTAAAACCTATCTTAAAAACCAATTTGATAAATGGAAAAATTTAAGAGCTAAACTCTAACTTAGCCATTTGAATGAAATAATTAAGTTATGATATTTCAAAGGTAGAATTGAGAGCTACACATAGGTGATTAAACTGACCATACCTCATCAACTTTCCCTCCCATTTCAATTTCAAACAAACTAAACTAAAAGATGTAAACCTACTTAGCATGTAACCTTAGCAAATCCCTATGTGATTAGACAAAACAATCCCAATTTCCTGAACCAGTTATGCCATTTACAAAAAAAGCTATTTAACCATTTTTGAATTAAGCTAAAAGAGGAAATTGATAGGTTGAGCAAGCCACACTCCTACCCAACTAGGTTGCTAAATTGAAGAGGCCATGGAAGCCATCATTTTACCCTCTCTTCTCATGTAAACTCAAATTAATGCCCACCTAAAAAGGACCTGCAAAACCAGAGACATCCTTTAATTTATGCTTCACTTAACACATCAATTTGACAAGCTAAGGAAAGGGAACCCTAGCCTATATCCAACTGGCCATTAAACCCATCTAAGCTCCCTTATGTTCTTCTATTTTCCATGACTTACAACAGTTAAAACGGTTAAGGAGAATCTCCCCCAAACACTACCATGATTGCCTTTGGAGACACCCTAAACTGTATGCCCAACTACCCCATTTAGTACCCTTGTTTGGCTACAAAAGATCACCCCCAAACACCACCCTAAGCCAACCATTTAAGAGGATACTAAGACATCAACAACTCACCAACTTCCTAAGATCTAAGGAGCTAAAGGGCCACCAAGAGATGGGGACAAAAATTAGGAGCAAGGAGGCTAGATTGGAGGCACCAACCTTCATCACATAATTTAGTAAAGTAAACTCTATTTTTATGTAACTTTAGAGCACCTTGAATAGAGCTCCAACATCTTACTTTTGTAACTTTATTTTGTATTTTAGAAGCCCCTTTTAGTTAGGATAAGTAGTAATTCTTCTTAAAGTTTCCTTATAAATGCTAGACTTTAAGTAGTGTAGACTTGTTTTCTTTTAGCATGAATGGATTACATGTTGAAGTGGAGTCTTGTAAAATGAAGAAACATCAAATAAAAGCTAGTAGGAATCTCTTTATGAGCTGGACATGAAGTGTATAGGAGTTTCCAAGATGTTTTCTTCACTTATAATGAGTTGTTCATGCATCAACATGCCTTTAGCTGATAGGAAAGCTGATAGGAAAATAAAGATAAGAAGCTTTAATGAAGAGATCATCACATAAAAGCATTACAAAGGCATTTGTACCGTTAGATTATATGTGTTCTACATTTTTCACTCAACCTTATGCGAGATAAATTCATTAACAAAGGAAAAAACAAGTTTAAGTTAGGGCATAAGTTGTGTATAGCCTTAGGTTAGCATTTAAGTTAAGGAAAGATTAAGATAAGTTTAAAAGATGGATTTAGAAGCTCATAAACCCAACTCATCAAATCTGTAACCAATGTTTAAATCCACTTAAACACCCTTAAAGATATAGTAAGTAAAGTAAAAAGACCAATTAAGATTAATAAGATAAGTGTTAAGGGGCTTAAATTCAAAATCAAGTTGAGAATTCAAAAGATAAGCCAAAAACTTATAACCAGACTATGGAAAATTTTTTGGCCAACAAGTTTAAGCTAAAACAAAGATGTCATAAAAACCATAGAAGGTCCACATTAAGTTCCCCAAGCCTACCAAAGTGTTGAGCACCACCAATGGAAGAAGCAAGCACATATTTTACAGTAAAATTCACTTAAAAATTTAAGAAGCACAAGCCAACAATTAAGCCAAAAATATTAAATGAAAAACTAATCATAAGAAGGTAATTAAGCCCAAATAAAAGTTCAAAGTCCAAGCCCTAGTGATTTCACTAATTAGGAGAAGCTCAATAACAAAATCAAGCTCAAAAGGAAGCTTAATTAATACAAGCGCCACTATTTTGGACCGTAACTAGAATTGTAGGCCCTAGCTCCCGAATTTGACCATACCACATGAAAGTACACACAAAAATTATGAAAATCAATTATAAGATCATGAGAATCGGATTTAAAACAAAAAAGATTTACATGATCGAAGATTTAACTTACTTGGGTAAAATATAAGACTAAGTCAAAGAGCATAACTTTAGTAAAATCTTAGGGTGATATTATAATATAACAAATCCTTATGTTACTACATTTATTTTATTCAAGGGAATTTGATATTAGGGATGACCTACCTTCAAATTACTATGATGAGTAGCTATTGTAGAGTGAGTGATTTCTGATGACTTCATGCTTGATTTTACTTGTAGTTAATTGCACTAATGTAATATTATGTTAAAAGGATACATAAGGGGTATGGGGAATGCATGTGTGGTAACTCTTAATTGATTGAGTAACTTAATGATGATATATGAATTAGGAGTGCTTGCATAATTGATTTATATATCGTTGTTATGTTATGAGCAATGCTTGGTCACCTAAGTAATTGAACATAAGTAATTATTTGACTCTAAACTAAAATGACTCATGCATGGCACGTGATTGCATTATAATTATACCAACTATCATCTCACATGGAAAGTGAGAAAGGGCTCACAAGAGTATAGGCTCTTAAAGGGATTAGATTAGGCGCATTTATGCTATATTGTTGAGTCCTTGTCTTAGCTTATGAGCTTACTAGGCATTAGGAGACGCTAACCGTTTGGCTGAGGGTCATGTCTTATGACTTCTACTTAGCGCTTGTGATGTGGATTATAGAGGCCACCAAACCATTAAACCTAGGGATTTTCAAATTTTAAAAAGATCATGTACATTATTAAAGTAAAGTGTATGAATAAACATAAGTATATCTACACAAGTAGATTTACATACATTAGTAAAATTTCGAATAAAAACCAAAGCACTAGAACCCAGTTGATGGTTTGCATCGATTAATAATCTCCAACCTTGGCTATAGAGGGCGAAATTTTGAGTTTCATGCTATTCCTTAGCCATTGCATGCATTTGTTGGGCATGTTGTTTATTATATACATTCATATGATTGTCAAATATATTGTTTTGTATGATATATTGAAGAGATTAACTCATTAAGCGTAAGCTTATACCATTCTAAATTCCTTTTGTTAAGCCAGGCCGCAAAATGCCCAAGGTTAGTCTCGAGTTGGGATGAGACTATGAGATACTTAAAGCAAAGGAGGGTATTACTTTGGCACTGACTAGGACTTTATGATTTCATTAAATTATGTTATCAAATTATCTATAGCCATTTGGACCACTTGACCACTATTACTATTTTTTTGGGAATGGCATGTTCCATAAACTAAATTTAATGACTTATCTGATTTATTAGTAAAAATAGTTATTTTGCTACGATATTATTTGTCTATAGGACCAATGGTAGCGAGGAGTGGAAGTAGCCTCATATGTTATATGGATAGGCAATGATTGACAAAGGGGTTAATCGTTGACCTTAATATGATGTATGGTAATCTACCATAATAATAATACCATCCAAGTCACGATTATTAGTTGAGATTACTTACACAATACAAAAAAAATTTTTAGATGTTTTTTCTTGTAAATGTATGTTACCATTATATGATTTATTTGGTAATATAATTTATTTATGTTGTATGTTTAGTTTATGTGTATTTGATTGTTATAAGTTTTTTTTTTTTCAAAATAAAATGGTGCTTTCAATAAAAAAAAATTTGTCAACTTAGAAAAATGTTTTTGATAAATGAAAAGATGTAATTGGCATATTTTCAAAATTAGAAAGTCCTTGGTCCTTTTCAAATTAGACAAAAAAGGGATGTATTATTCTTTCAAATTATTTAATATATAAATACTTAAAGTGAAATATTTTATAAATAAAATTGACTAACCTACTAAAGTTTTATAAAATAATATTTATAACTACGTAAGCTAAATCCTAGTTGGCACTTCTGTAGGCACTTTACCTAAAAGATACAAAAAAAAATAATTTTTCCTATTGAAGACTCCTTTTTATTTTGTAAAAAAGCTTATAAAAAAATTAAAGGCTTGTTTGCTTATTTTATGGATCTTCTTTTGGCAACCCTATTGAGTTTTATAACTTAACCCCTAAGCCCATATTCTTTGATTTTATTTTTCTAAAACTTATCTTTTAGAAAACTCATGGGTTGGTAGCTAAAATTGAGGCCCATCTATGTAATGCCTCACCATAAATGTTTGCTAAAAACTTTTCATGAACTTTTGGTGCTTAAAGGTGATTTGTTACTGCCATCCCTAAATAAGGATAAGGCAAAATCAGTATCAACCTATTATTCCACTTCATATAACATTTGATTCCAAATCACTTCTTATGCAACATAAGAAACAATAGCAAAAGTTTTTACAAAAGTGAGCGGTACTCAAAGCCTATAATGCCTAGCCTCTCAAGGCGTCTGCTTATACTTTTTCTTAACGTTTGGTGCCTAAGAAACAGTTCATTATACTATCCCTAAGTTAGAGGTAAGGCTAAAACTGTAATCAATCTGTTAACTCAAACTCCACAATACAAATTTCCAATGAAACTTCTTTCAATTAATATAAAATAATATAACAAATCTTCAGAAAATATGAGCCTCATTCAAAGTATCACATTTCACTTTGCCGTATAACTCATAATCTAATTAGGACGATAAACTTTTACATTCAAAACCTTAATATTAGAAACCTAAAAGTTGCATAGTGACCTTCTTGTAAACTTGCTTCCAAGAGCTTGATATGAAATTCTACAGCTAATTGCACTTTCACCTAGTGTAGTCTCTAAGTCTTAGCTTATTTTGTCTTCAATACCTAAGGTTAGATAAGCTAACCTCTTAGGTTGAGTATAAAACTAAACAAAGAAAACATAGCAATTAAGTATTCTAATTCAACAGAAGTAGTATATATCACATATTCATCAATAATTCAAGCACATGCAAATCATCAAACTAATACCAAACACATGTGTAATGTTTATGCATCATACAAATGCTATGCTAATGTATACGACAAGTACGAGTACCAGTATCGTAGCCTAGCGTAGATCCTATCTAGTTAGTTGACACTCCTAGACATTTATATACTAAGTCTAAGAACTAGGGCAATAAGGAGTTACCAAAACCCAACATGTAATAGGCTTAGGTAAAACCACATGAAGTGGCCAAAAAACCCCCTAACATATAGCTAGCCTAACTGAAACCACATAAAGTGAATAGAAAAACCCAACATACAGTTGGCCTGGCTAAAACCATATGAATTGGTTAGAATTGATTGAGTAATGCATTTCTATATGCTCAAAACCTAGCTTAGCAATATCTCAACTTAAGAAAGCTTGACCTATAGATCCATTTTATGCTATACTATGAATGCATTCCAATAACAAATTTAACCTAGCCAAGTATGAGTTTTGAATCAACCTAACTAAGTATAGTTTCGAGTGTTAATCAAGTCAAGTGTGAATTCTAGACATATAATGAAAACTAAGAAAATGTCAACTAAGCCTAACTTTTAGGCCAACAGACCTACATTACCATTTCATACGTGGCACGACATAGAAATCACAACTTTTGTTCAAAGCCAGCTCATCTTGACAATCATTCAATATCATTGAAGATTCACCAAGTTAGAAGCATAATATATTTAGTCATCATAAGGAGCAAATGCTCTCATTAAATAAGCACAATTATATCACCAAGTTCAACCAAGTCAATAATCCCAACACATATCAATCTATTATTAGAGACATGAGTTATAATAGCAAATATACCTAAGTAACAATTTATCATGAACAATATCAATTTGGAGTATAAACACTCTATGTCATGGATATAGTTAAGTAAATCCCACAGCTGCACACAATAAGTAAGTGAGTGGTTTACATTCTCAACCACCGCATAACATAGAACTAAGCAAGGGTAGTCACTTAGGCCAAGGCACAATTTCATTATCCTATATAGTTACCATCACCTAGATACATTCATGAAGCATAACTCTCCTAAAATTATGACAAAACTTGTTTTAGGTTTCGCAATATTATGGTATACTACAACTTATAGAACCTTATACATATTTCCATAAATTTTACTTTATATGGTCATTACAAAAAGCTAAGTATAATGTAACTTTATACATCACACATACAGACTTGTAAATAAAACCATATTATCTTTATGTACATAATATGATAAGATATCTAGATATAAGGATACATATACCAATATATATGTATATATGTATGTATAGAATCATATATACAAATAGCTAGGCATAGGTATGTGTATATTATATTTACATGCACGTATTGATAATATACATGGATATATATGAAGTTAAGTATATCAAACTTAATGCTTAAGGGTAGATGCTTAAATACTATAATTATATTATAGAAAATCCTTTATATCTTCACACACACACACATATATATATATATATATATATATATATTATGTCATCCCAGCTTAGCATGAAATGCACCATTATATAGGAATATTTATTAAAAACTTAATTCAATCTACTCTTTCATCAAAAGATAACTTTATTTATGTGATAATGAGGGTATTACAATGAAATTCAACTAGATATTTGGTAATAACTTATATATATAACCTAATGTACTTATATATATAACCTAATATTTACATCAAAACATAAACCTTTTTTTTTTTCAAAATAATAAGTTTTTTGAATTAGTATAAGTTTCACCCAAAAGTTGCTAACTCCGACTAACGCTTTCAAAATACATTCTTCCTAGTGTTGGACCCTTTACAATGCTCATAAGTAGAAAAATGGTTTTTACTAATGAAATAAAGTTGTAAATATCCAATAGCTTTTCTCAATAACATCACTTGTTGGCAATTTTCATTGGCTAAGGCTCATGAGGAAAGATTTTGGCAACATAAACAAAATTTTCCTTAGTAGAAATACGATTTTTACTAGCAATAGCTTCTTTTATCCCAACGAAATATCATGTTGTACACGTGTGAAAATTTGCATAAAACATATAATTTTATTACAACTATAGCAATAAAAAGAGTTGTTAGGATGGGTTCACCAATTAAATTGAGATCCCATTTAATCATCTTACATATTATATAATATATACTAGACATTAATTTCATAAATTACCATTTTCATTCCTAATTTTATAAAATTTCTTGAAATTTAAGATATTAAATATGAAGGATGCAAATGAGATGTACTCAACATTAACCATATAATAAATATCATATACATAAATCATAATGTTGAGATCATCCTTTAAAGGGGTAAAAAAGGTAAGGAAAAAAAAACCTATTATATCTTTTTAACTAAATAATGTAAACAATGTTCTAATATTGTACTACTTACAAGCTGCTCTTAGTACTTTCACAAGTCCCTTGGCATCCTTTAGGTAGGATGTATTTCATACATTGTTGCTTGAGAATTTACAAAAAAATAAAATATTAACTTATTATTGAGTATTAAAGTGATGTCATTCTTTTATAAACTTATATCTACATAATAGCAATTCTACAATTACATACATAGTTATTTTATAACATTTTTCCATAGCTTGTGCAGTAAAGAAAGAAATTTATTGTAAAAAATTACATTTCATCAATAAAAGTATATAATAAACCTTAGAATAATGAATTTATATCATGGCATAAAAATAATCATAGAATTAACATAAATAATAAAGCATGAAGATTTAAAATTAATTTTTCGTCTATCCTTTGTCTAAATGTAGAGGAGTATTTTTAGAATAATTTACATGTAAAACTTTGTTTGATGATTAGACTACTGCTTTAATGGATCTAATGTAATATTTCAAACTTTAGTGGTGTTCCTTTAAAAAATAAAATTAAAATAAAAAAAAAGAACTCTAACAACATTTCTTTCTTGTACGATTAATTCACTTAAAAGATTTATATAGAATCAAGTAGAACATAAAACAAAGTACAATGAATAAGATTGAAGTAAATATAGAAGTCTAGGAATGGCAAAGTTACAAGGGAAAAAAAAATCAAATATCTATATTTACTAACTATAGAGCATTCACTTTAAATGATTATAAAAATAAGGTATAAATCTAACACACTATATGCCGTAGGATATTTATGTTTAGTGCTCCATATAAAGAAAATGTGTTCTTTAGATAGAAAATTGCCATGCAAAGGTAAGGAGGAAAGAAAATTCCCATCATGAGCATACCCTAGACAATTTTATTCATAGAAGCTACCATAGGTAACAAGAGACAGTAATTCTAGCTAGATATAATTAGGCAAATTTAAGGGGAAAAAAAAACCACTATTTTTATACATTTCATATCTATGATTTTCTTTTCCTTTTTTTTTTTTTTTTTGTAGCTAGTTGCATTCATATTTTTGTAGATCATGAATAAACGATAGAAGCATAATGCCAACTAGAAATAAGAAAAAGATAATGCCTTCACACTTTATTAAAAGTTAACAAAAAGAACAAATCGTTGCAATCCATAAAATCTCCAACCCTTGCTTGATTCATGACAACATACCTTAGCTTGTTGTTCTTTAGGCTGGAAACGTTTCTTAGAATTGCTACCACAAGCCTTTTCAAAAGAGCATATTTTTTAACTTTCTACCAACCTAAAACATTGTAGACTAATAATGAAATGAAAAATAAGAAAAATTAAGACTACTTAGGAAAGTGATCTCCCATCAATAGAAGAGGAAATAGATAGTCATCTAATTTTTCACCCATCCTCATTAATAGGGATCTAAGTGCAACTAACTGAGCCCATAAACTAAATCAATAGAAAAAATAACAATGACATCTGAATATTTAGATTATGAAATTATCACTATTAAGACATGCAGAATCTAAAATGATTGCTAAAAATTTAGAATGAAATTAAACATTTGTTGCTTACCAGCTACAGTCAGGTAGGTTCATCTATTTTATAATCTTCTTGCACAATGTATGGAATAATTTGTTTAGCCATTAAAAAATAAAGAATGTTAATACTTATATGAATGTTTCCAAAAAAGATTAATAAATAATAACAACAAATCAAATGTATAGATGGTAGATATGATATGATGTGCAAAATGAAAAATCTAAAAAAAAAAAGAAAAAAGGTATGTTAGCGTTATGCTTGTAGTACATATTTTTTACTAATAGTAGACAAATTTATCAAGACATCTTACATCTAACATTGATAATGAACAAATACTTACAAATTCTAATTAGCAAATTAAATAATGAAATAATATGAAAAAGAAACCAAACTGATAATATTTATGCCTTTCACTAATGCTCGAAATGTCAATAAAGGTGAAACTATTAGTTATAACATGTAAAAGCATACAAGGGACCCTTTTAATAAATTTATCTTCTATAGCAATGAGTTGGGAGTGAATTAGCTTGTTTTTTTAAGACAATATCTATAACATGATCTCCTCTATAACACCAACTCTCTAGATATAGTAAAAGAATGTACTTTTGTTGTAGCAAAGAGCAATACAACATACTATATCTCAGCTACTCGTAGTATATCATTTAGCTATGTCATCATTTAATAAAATTGAAATAATTTACAAGCATTCAATTTCTATAGCATCAAGAGACACTTTATGCGGTAATAATACTATTTCAGATATATACATTCTACATACATGTAGCTATTGAAACATACTATTCAACAGTTGCATTTTTAGATACATAATATTAGTAATATAGGAAGGTTAACACCCCTATAGCTAGAAAGTAGTGATTCAAAATGAGAGAAGATGTCAAAATATATTGCAACCAATCAACACCAATTCAATAACAAGCTTTGGAGTATTTGATGAAGATGTGGAAATTTGAGCATCTACATGACAAGAATCTATTCGAAGCTACAACAAATCAACACTAATGAACATTTAAAACAAACTCAAAGCAATACAAGATAGTTGCAATGCACTCAAAGGAACAACATTTTATGATAAGAATGAAAAAAAGATTACTCACTTGTAGAAAGTTTTAAGGATGCAAAATGGAAATCAATTGGTTATATTAGATCTTACTCTCCTACTGCATGAATTTTCTATTTATTTTATTCCTAACTTTTTCTGTATAGCAAATGCATTGAGTTAAGAACACCAAATAAAATAATATTTATGATTAATACCTTCTATGAGTCTGTGTCAAATAAGTCACACAATTTCCTCCATTCCTATGGGCATTACTCAAGTCTAGGTGATGACTTAGTACGCCCTCTTTCTCCACTGCCTAATCTCATATAATGCTTATAGCTGTAACTATGAAGTGTATGATAACACTTTACGGCAACACTATAAAGAATATTATTCCATCTAGGATCCAACCAATTAGCTGTAAACTTTTCCTTTAATATACCAATAGCAAAAAATGAGTTCATGAAACAAAATCATAGTTAGTTCTTAAAAATCCTTTTGTTAATTGTTTAAAGTAAGAATAAAACAAAAGTGAACCATGGTAGATTTTCTTGCAAATTAATCTTAGAATTAGGATAGGTATGAATATGATAGTAACACTATTTTGAAAACATAAATTGAAATGTACTTAGTGCTTATGAGAGCAATGAAGCAGAATGTAATGAAGGAATTGGACTACTCTGAATATAACGCTTGAAGTATCGAATATAGTACCTCAACAATGGCCAAATCCAACTAACGATTTAGAGAAAATATTTTGGGATTTTTCATTTATAATTTTTATAGAAGATGTGTAGTAAATATATAATGACCTCCCTAAGCCTAAGAAGGATTTAGAATACTCTACTATTTTTTAGCATATGCCAACACATGTATTGGCACATGAAAAAACATAAATTAATATCTCTAATTCTCTATTTTTTTATAATATAAGTAAATNATTGTTTAAAGTAAGAATAAAACAAAAGTGAACCATGGTAGATTTTCTTGCAAATTAATCTTAGAATTAGGATAGGTATGAATATGATAGTAACACTATTTTGAAAACATAAATTGAAATGTACTTAGTGCTTATGAGAGCAATGAAGCAGAATGTAATGAAGGAATTGGACTACTCTGAATATAACGCTTGAAGTATCGAATATAGTACCTCAACAATGGCCAAATCCAACTAACGATTTAGAGAAAATATTTTGGGATTTTTCATTTATAATTTTTATAGAAGATGTGTAGTAAATATATAATGACCTCCCTAAGCCTAAGAAGGATTTAGAATACTCTACTATTTTTTAGCATATGCCAACACATGTATTGGCACATGATATTATATATATATATATATATTATTTTCTATTTTTTTATAATATAAGTAAATGCTCTTTTTACAATTACTTGTAACATTCTTTACCCCTTAAAAAACCCTTGTCCTCAAGGGTTGATCTAAATTCCTAGTTTTATTTAAATTAACTAGAATGAGCCAAATAATTCTCCTAAAAACTGCTACTCTCAATAAACAAATTGATTGAAATGCAATGAAAACAAGCCTATGGTTTGAGTCTTGAAAACCAATTGACCATGTCGTTGCATTTGAACCACCATGTTTGATCAGTTCTACTAGTTTTGAACTATCCATTAATTAGTTTGCATGTTCCCAATAAGAGGGTAATTATTTCATCACTTTTCTTTTCAATTCTGACTGTGTGAGATCTCATTTTTCCCTCATCTGTTCTCTCATCCTTCAGACCTTCTTCCTTTAAACCCCCCTCTTTCTTCTTTTCATCTTCATTTCCTCTGTTTATAAACACCAACATGGCAAATGTAAAATCTATTTTATCTTCCCTTTCAATTACTCGTTTTTCTCCATTTAGCATAAAAGTGACACCTACCTCCTCTTCCATCTTCTCCATCAATGGTCCATCTTCTACTCTCTTGAGAACCCCATTTGTTTCTTCTTACCAACACTTGAACTAAGGAATCCTAATGCATTTCACTTTTTTTCTTTTACACTCCCCAATTTGGTGCATCTCATATATCACAAATCGAAACCCTATGAGAGAATGAGGGCTTCTACCTCTTTCCTTTTCTTTTCTCACACACTTGCCTCTCTTATTATTATCATAGTCCATTGTCGGAGCCCTTATTGCTTTGTCCTCCTTGATATTCTGAAGTGTACAATCACTATTCTTCATCATTTTCACAAAGCCCTCAACTAACTCAACCTTCACTAGTGTACTACGTTTTGGGTATATAATCTAATTACCCCTCATGTTCTTGTTACTATCTTTACCATTATCTTTGTTGTTGACCCTATGAGGTATGCATAGGAATTATTGCCTCTCGGTTATAGGAATCACAACTTGAAGTATCATTCCTAAAGAAGTGTTACCTTTTAATGGAAGGATAGGAGCGGTAATGGCTATTGATGATCCGGAGTCTCTATGATAGTGCTCAACATAGAACCCTTGGAAGGCACTCATTGAAATGCTCCAATAGGTGTTAAGCAAAATTTCCCAATGAAACGGTAAAGTGTTTCCCTTCCTCCTTTTGTACTTATAACCTTTCTTTTTCTTTTTGCTAATGAGTTCTTCACACATTGCTAAGAATGGCGGCACTTGGCATTCTTGGTTTTGCTAATAGCGTTGGTTTGTCTACAGGTGTAAGTATACCACAAAACTAGCATAGATAAAGGTAAATCTAGGCAAAAAGCAACTACAACCAATATACACGCAATAGCTGTAATACCAAGCTTGCAAAATTTCATGCTATTGTTGTCTTTCAAGACATGATCTCCATCATCACAAGAGCCAATTAGAGCATCGCTCATCCAATCAGTACAAGACTCCTTGAAACTATTCAATGGAATGCTCAAATGAAGATTCAGAAGATTACAGTTAGTAAACTTTGATTCTTTCCCATATTCAATTCATTTCTTATTAGTTGCATCACTAACCATTCTTCCCCTTACTAGGATGCACTTGGGAAGTTCACTCTGCTTATTCCCTGAAGTTGTCTCAAATACAATTTGACTCCCAATTCTCTCGAGGATAATTGCCATTGCTACAATGGGGGTTGGTGCTATAGATAAAGAAATACCCTAATATCCTCCTCCTATTACTGTGCTCTTTTTCCTCTTCCTTTTTCACCTTTTCTTTCTACTCTTCTTTGTTACTTGTGGGTTCTGTAGTCAATGGTTTTGTAGTGGGGTCAATGGTTATTTGGTTATGTAGGAGCTTTTTGGTGGTGGACATGTTGAGTTTGTAGTGATTAGCATATGGGTGGATGTGAATTTGGTAGACTAAATTCTGGACAGAAGTGGTCTGATTGTTTTAGGCTGGGGTGGTCTGAGTGTTAGGGTTGAAAGGGTTCGGTGTATATGAGGTTAAGTTAAGGTGTAGATTAAGAGTGTTTGGACTATAGCAATAAGTGGATTAGGTTATGGTTTGTCGTTTCAAGGCGGCGTTTGGACATGGCTTTAGGTGGCAGTAGAGGGGTTGGTTGGGTTCACCTTTGGTTTTGAGGGGTATGAAGAAATGGTTAGTAGTATAGTTAATAGAGGTGTTGGTGTGCAATAGGTTTGGATTATCGGTAGGGTTTTTGATGTTTACATTAGTAAGAGTAATTGGTGGTGGGTTTAGGTTGCTCAGTAGTTATGTAGTTATGTGTTGTGGGTGTTTGCAATTTCTGGGTTTGTGTCTAATGTAAGTTAGCTATGGATTTGTTCTAATTTTTGTTTTTCCATCTTCATTTCCTCAATTCTTTTTGGGTTAAGAGTCAAATTCAAATTACGAGCACTTACTTGTAATTGCATGATTTCCATTAAATCTTCTTGTTATTCCATCATGGTTTTCCCTAATGACTCCATTATTGATTTTAACTATCTTTCTTGTTCTTTTTAGATATTCTTGAACACCTCTACAAACTTTGGATTAATGGTAGCCATGAAAGAAGAATCATCTAGCTCTAGCTCCGATACCAATTGAAGCATGGTGGATTTTCTTGCAAATTAATATTAGAATTAGGATGGGTACGAATATGGCAGTAACACTATTCTAAAAACAGAAATTGAAATGTACTTAGTGCTTGTGAGAGTAATGAAGCAGAATGTAATGAAGGAATTAGATTGCTCTGAATACAGAGCTTAATGTACTGACTACAGCACCTTAACAATGGCCGAATCCAACCAACAATTTGGGGAAAATATTTTTGGGATTTTTCATTCATAATTAGTTATGGAAGATCTATAGTAAATATATAGAACACTACTATTTTTTAGCACATGCCAACACATGAACTGGCACATGATATTATATATATATATGTATATATTATTTTCTATTATTTTTTTATTTTTTTTAATAATATAAGTAAATGCTTTTTTTACAATTACTTGTAACAAAAAGCTTGGCAAATTTAGTTTTTTTTTCTTCTCTTTTTTCTTGTTATTTTGCATAGTTTCACTGCTTGAATAATGATATGTTGAATAGCTTTATCAATTGCTGACCAAGATCTCCTTTTCCTTGCTATGCTGGGGACAAGGGGTGCCCTCTTTCATATAGCAAGAGTAAACTCTCTTGTCAGCAAGTTTGCATAGGCCCCAGATGGACGATTATCATCCCCACACAAAACATGTTCCGGTTTTTTATCATCTTTACGTTGTATAGTCTCTCTCTTCCCCATATATATTCTCCGTGTATTTTGTCTCTTTGGCTGCTAGTTTTCTTCGAGGATCGGCTGTTGGTTTTCTTCAAGGATAAGCTGCTGCTTCTCATTGATATCATTAGAATCCATAGGCATCTTTTGGCTAAGATATACACCCTTCCAAGTGGCTGCTATGACTAGCACAACTGGTGCTCATTACATTCTACAATTGAACAATGCAATCGATGTTAAGCTTTGAAAAATTTTTATAAACTTCGAAGTAAATATGTTCTCTTATTTTACCAATATTCCCATGAACATGTGACCTTGATCTTCCTTGATTAGAATCATGTGTTCTTGAATGAAGTTGCCTCGTTAAATTCAGACGGTTACAACTACAGCCTAACATCTATACCTAAAAAAAAAAAAAAATTTGCGTATATTATTAATAGAAACTGTTAAATAGATGATAAAATAAGAACTATGGATGTGCAAAACAACTAAATAATTTACCCGAAAAAAGCAACCAAATAATTTGCCCCTTAAAAGAGCAACTACATAATACAAAATTGTCCTATTCAGACTCGTTGCTGCTGGATACACATTCATGTCCCTCCTCTTCTCTTGACTCAGGAACATCATCATCATTAATAAAATCGTCGACATCATCATTACGCCCACGTGTATCTACATGAAGCTATTTTCCTGAAATTTCCTGTCCGTCATCTCCACTCCTCTCCAAAGAACCAATATCGCCATGGATATTGTTTGTTGGAATGCAATCAACACATGTATATTGCTGAAAAGCAACTTGTTCACCACCAACTTCATCGTCATTGTCACTATTATCCAATGTATTAAAAAAACCTTCATTGTAAAAATCACAATGATGTGCCTTTTGCACCACTTGCCAGTCACCACCTTTTTACATCGGATCCTTAAAATAAAACACTTGTTTGACTTGATTGGCAAGAACTTAAGGATCGCTATTATACCATGTCTTTCTAGTATTAATACAAGTAAGATCATCATCGACATAAATAGGTTTATGCCTCCCCAAATCACACCATACATATTTGAAAAGATACACCTTAAAGTCAAAGAGATACGTCAATTCAATCACACCAATAATATGACCATAAAACATCATAGACTCATCCTTATGGTAACCCTCTACTCAAACCCCACTATTTTGTGCAATGAGTGAGTCACGTTTGTTAAAAATTTTACCCCATTCACAAGGCATTCGGAGTAAATGTGTACTTGACTCGAAGGTCCACAAGCTATTGAGTAAAGGCTATCAAACACCATGTTTCGGTTGTTATATTTTAAAGTCAAGATGTGTAAGAAGAAAGCATGCGTTAGTTTGAATTTAAAATGATTTTATGTACTCACTAGTTTTATCATTAATACATTACATACTTTTTCTTGCAACCAACTCGGGAACTCTTCACTTCTTAGATGCTCCATATTGTCAACATTTTTTGCTAAAATTTCATCTTCAAATTCCCTAAGTAATGGACTTATAGATCAAATTATTATTAAGTATGCACAAATCTGAACAAATATTCTATTTGGAAATTAATATCAAACATACCATAAAGGGCTCAATCTCTTCACAATTATTTAAAATATACCAATGCATCTTCTTCAAATTGTCCCCATCATCAACGTACTTTGAACCAGAGAATGTCCTGACTTGTTTTGAAAAGACTGAGAATACATTTTGAAGTTGAACTTCAACATTATCTCGACGATGCAAACGATTAGCTTTTGTATCATCTACTTCAAGATAAAGCGAACAAAACATTAAGCATTCACGCCATATGTAAGCCTCAGCAATTGAGCCTTCGGGATGAGCTTATTTCGAATCATTGCTTTCAGACCACCAACATAGCGCTCAACCGGATACTTCCATCTATATTGCACCGATCCTCCTAATCGTGCTTCTCAGGGAAGGTGTACTGCTAAATGCACCATAACGTCAAAAAATGCAACAGGAAGTATCATTCGAAGCTTACATAAAGTAAATATAATGCCTCCCTCCAAATCGACCAATTTCAGCTTAAATACCAGTATTTAAGTGACCATGAAGACCAATGGGAAGAATACGTCGTAACAAAATATGAGAATCATGACATTTCAAACCTTTCAATTTCCCATCAGTGCTACCCAAAGCGATGGATATAAAGTGCACCCCCTTGAGCCAATCATAAAATTCATCTATTTTCTTCGATGATAGAGTAAAACTTGCAGTCGGTTTTATTAGCTTGTCACCTACACTACAAAGATGCAGCTCTTTCCTATGCCCATCGCTTCAAGCGCCAAACGTGCTTTCTCGGTGTCTTCCGTTTTTCTTTTTATATTCAAAATTGTTCCCACAATATTATCACAAATATTTTTCTCTATGTAGATGACATCGAGATTATGTCTCAAAGCGTTCTTCTCCCAACTTTTCTTACACCAATTTGTGTCATCTTCTATCTGCTTCCTCTTTAAACATCCGGGACGTTTCCCGAATTTTATTCCCTTATATGGTTGCAGCTGCAACAATATTTCCTCAAAAGGCATTTCACAAGGTGGGGGTCGACTCTCAAAAGAACCATTAAATTTTTTA
The DNA here is from genome assembly GCA_024138015.1 of Lumnitzera littorea. Taxonomy (NCBI): domain Eukaryota; kingdom Viridiplantae; phylum Streptophyta; class Magnoliopsida; order Myrtales; family Combretaceae; genus Lumnitzera; species Lumnitzera littorea. Next base: position 32,456,635 of record JAMXBB010000004.1, on the reverse strand, counting down.
CTTCAATGCCATGAATGATTTTCTTAAAGATATCTTCGATGGCCTGTGTAAAATAATTTATCTTGCATACGTATACTACTACTTTCAACATTACACACTGGACATGCCTTATAACCTTTAGTAGTCCAACCAGAAACACCTCCATATGCAGGGAAGTCCTGAATTGTCCAAAGTAAAGCTATATGCAACTGAAAGTTCCTTTTTTTACCACTGCATCATATGTTTTAAAACCAGTATACCACAATTCCTTCAATTCATCTATCAAACATTGGAGAAAGACATAAATTTCTTTACCAGGTGGCCGAGGACCAGGAATTAACAATGATATCATAATATAAGGATCTTTTAAACATTTCCAAGGAGGCATATTGTAAGGAAACAATATTACTAGCCAAACACTATATAAGTTACTCATGCTTTCATATGGATTGAAGCCATCGGTGGCAAGGCCAAATCTCATATTACGTGTATCCATGGCAAACCAAGGAAACTGAGAATCAAAGTCCTTCCAAACAATGGAATCTGATGGATGTCTCAAAACATTTGCCTCCTTATATTCTTCTTTATGCCACCTCATATCCTTTGCAGTCTTGCTTGACATAAATAACCTCTGCAATTGAGGTTTCAAAGGAAAATGTTAGAGTACTTTACATGGAATGTTCTTTTTCTTCCCTTGTCTTTCTTCCTACCTTTACCTTACATTGTAGACAATTATCTAAGTCACTAAACTCTTTCCAAAATAATATGCAATCATTTGTAAATGCATGGACTTACTAGACACTCATACCAAGATCTAGTAACATTTCCTTGCTTCATAATAAGTAGCGGGCAATCATTTGCTTGATGGTAGGATTTTCTTTAAGAACTCTAACTACTTGTTGAAGCTTTTTATCAATTGTCAACCTTCTACTTTCAAATGTAACATTTCTATAACAGTGGTCAAAAGAGAAAATCTTTTACGACCGGGGTAAACATCACATTGTGCATCCTCTAAAAGTTTTATTAAACCTGTCATCTACTTTATCCTTTAAAGTGTTTTGGGGATCATCTGCTACTGCAAAAGCCCCTCTAACAATATCATCAAGAAGAGCTTGATCTGGACACTCCTCAAACATCTTGAATGAAGTGTCATCTTCATCAATAGGAATGCTCTTAGTTGCACTAACTGATGTACTCCCATTTGGTGACCTACATACAACTATTTCTTCACCATGATAAACCATGTATCGTATGAAAAGCCCATTCCGCTATCAATCAAATGAGCTGCTAGCATGCTAATCGGAAGCCACTTTGTATTAAGACAGTCTCGACAAGGACACAATATACATCCATCTTCGGGTCGCTTGTGATTCTGTGCAATTTCTAGGAATTTTGCTACTCTAGCTATATGTTCATCAGACTGTCGATTGCGAATGAAATGCCAAGATTTATCAATCATCCTATCACTCAAGTGAACTTATGAAATATCTTTCTTGTCATAAAAACATAAAATGCACTATAATTATATATATATATATATATTATTGTTTGATTTTCATAATAATCGTAGGCATGTTTTACTAATTTATACTTTGTTGCTCTAACTACATGGATAAGTAGAGGGAATAAAAGGTTGAAATTTTCAATTTAGAAAACACGTTTTTACATTATACAAAGAAGCAGTTTTTTCTTTAAATATATAGAAAAACTAGTCCAAACTACTATCAGAGAAGTTGGTCGTTGCCCCGATATGGTGAGTTTTTAGAGTTTGGGTGTATATATTTTACATATGATGACAATAAGGTAGACATTAACCATTAGGAGCATATATAGGTCATACACTAAGGCAGGAGCAATAAAATAAGTAAATTTAAAAGAAATTTTTTTTCTTATTTCTTTTTCTTTTCCTATATGTCTGGACTCTACAGCTGCATATTCTATAAACGCATTGCAATTCTATGTGTGTCCGCAGGAAAATAAATCAAAGTCTATATACAACACATATGTATGTATCTAGAAATATAAAGTCAATAAAAACTCTTCATGGAGTCAAACAACCATGTCAATGAAATCTTTGAACTTCAATTCAAGAAACTCTGACATTTCCATATAATCCTCAGGGAAATATCTATCAATGAAGATATGTAAGTGTTATGACGGTTTTCTTCCACTAATCAAGGAATCAACTTTCTATTTACACCAGTAACAATACCCTAAGCAACTAAGTCAATTCTTTCAAGAGAGTGCTCAAGATAGAATCAAAACGGAATTTCTTTTAGAAAGTTGGAGAAGATATTGCACTAACAGCAGCAAAGTAAGAAAACACAAAACAACTTGAACAAGTAAATGCACCATATCCAGAAATCCATGGAAGTGGCTTCTATAAATGAAAAGTCTTGAGATATGCTTAGATAGCATCGGTCATGGAGTGAGCAATAGCCTAAGTATATTTCTAGTAGTTTATATCAATAATAATCATAACATTGAAAAATCCTTACCTTATAAAGGAATCAATGAAATCCGTAATGAGAGATATGTTCCTAAAATAATTAAAATTGAAATATTTATTGCCCTAACATGAAGAGCGTTTTGTTTTTTTTTTTTTTTTCACTATAACCAGCAATGAAAATCAACCACACACCAAAAGTCAATAATATTGACAATTTCCTATTAGTTCTATCCTCTTCTTTTCTCTAATGTAGTTACTTTCTTTCGGAAGCCGCCAATCAGCTTCTCATAAAGGGTAGCGTTTAAATGTATACCAAACTTTCCTTAAGGCTTCCAAGAGCTTAAAATATCAAGAAATAACCTAAAAAGAAAATCTATCATAATAAAAACAACAAAATAATTATCATTTTTCTATGCGTGTCACTAAATAAGTACAAGTGCTCAAAGAACACATTGACAAACTTATATATCTAAATGAAATTCCATGTCCATAGAGATTCAAAACCTATATAATTTTCTTTCCTATGAAGAATGTGTACTACCATAGAAATCTTATGTCAATTTTCATTACTTTTTATATGTCTAGACAAAAGCATACAACGATTGGTTGCTTTCATAGTCAAGATCAAAGAAGACTCATAAATACAAGAATCATATAATGCATTTAGCCAAAAAGAGCGTAAATTGACCAAACAATTGATTATTTTCATAGACAAAATTAGAAAAGAATCACAAATGCAAAAAACATTAATGCATTTAACCAAAAGGAGCCTAAATTGACGAAACCAATAAAAAGAAAATTATGAATGAAATAAAGAGCCTAAATTGACTCCAAACGTGAAGTGAACTCTTTCGCTGGAGGTTTATCGCTTCCCAAAAAAAAAATATCCATTACAAATTACTACCACCAATAATGTACAAAACTTTTCTTATTTCTTTTCCTTTTCCCAAATGTGAGGATTCTACGACTGTGTATTCCATAAAAGGATTGCAATTCCATGTATGTCTGCTATAAAATAAATCAAAGTCTATAAAAACGTATATATCTAGAAATATAAAGTCAATAAAAACTCTCTATGGAGTCGAACAAACATGTCAACAAAATCTTTGAACTTCATTTCAAGAAACTCCACGACATTTCCTTATAATTTTCGGGTAAATATCTAAGAATGAAGATATGTACGTGTTATGATGGTTTTCTTCCACTAATCAAGGAATTAGCTTCCTATTTACACCAGTAACAGTGCCCTAACTGCTGATCAGCAGTGATACTACTCTATGTAGCTAAGTTAATTCTTTTAAGAGAGTGCTCAAGGTAGAATTAGAATAGAATTTCTTTTGGAAAGTTGGAGAAGATATTGTACTAACAGGGGCGAAGCAAGAAAACACAAAACAACTTGAACCTTTAAATGCAGCATGACCAGAAACCTATGGAAGTTGCTTCTACAAATGAAAAGTTTTGAGATATGATTAGATAGCATTCGTCAAGGAGTGAGCAATAACCTAAGTGTGTTTAAGTATATTTCTAGTAGTTTCTATCAATAATAATCACTACATTGAAAAATCCTTACCTTGTAAAGGAATCAGTGAAACCTGTAACGAGAGATATGTTCCTGCAATAATTAAAATTTAAACATTTACTGCTATAATATGAAGAGCATTTTTTTTTTTCTTTCCTACTATAACAAGCAATGAAAATTAGCCACACACCAAAAGTTATTAACATTGGCAATTTCTTATTAGTCCTACCCTCTTCTTTTCTGGAATGTAGTTACCTTTTTTTCCGAAGCCACCCATCAGCTTCTCATAATGGGTAGCATTTAAATATATACCAAACTTTCCTTAAGGCTGCCAAGAACTTAGGATATCCAGAAATAACCTAGAAAGAAAATCTATCATAATAAGAATAGTGAAATAATTATCCTTTTCCTGTGTATATCACTAAATAAGTATAAGTGCTCAAAGAACGCGTTAACAAATCTAACTAATATATATATATATATATTTGTTCCATACTCCCAAATGCATTCTGGGATAGGAAATCACATATTGATTCTATTCAATAGAATTCCTTGGGTTAGCGACTTTGATATCAGAGTCAAGCAGGGTATATAGGTTAATAAGTACAAATTTTCTTGAATATTTGGTTGTCTGTCCTGTTGATTGTTAGTTTGATAAGGAGTGTAAATAATAGGAGGAGAATTGGGTAGATCTACTGATCTTCTTGAAGAAGATGTCACAGATCTTATTTCTAGTAGTCTTCTTGGCTGATCAAATGATTTTCTATTAAATTGAATGGTAACTTTACCATCAGGATGTTGTACTACATTTGATGGTTCGGTATTGTATATTGGTTTTTAGGAAGTGGGTTTTCTACTTCCCAATGTTCTGATAAATTGACTTCTGACCATTGAATCATTTTTGAGACTGATACATCGGCTTTGGTTAGGTCTGTTTGAATAAGCAGAGTCTGACCTCTCTTATCCATTTTATATGCCTTAGAACCAAAAGCAATCTTCATTAATTTGAAATATATTCTGTATATTACAACCACTGGTATTGATTCTTCTGCCATTCTATAATTATGTGTTTTGATTTGAAGAATTAATGAACTCATGATTGTTTTATCCCTAAGGGCAAGGGTGATATTTGGATAACACTCAAATTGGATTGGTCCACTACTAAGACTGGTTTCTATAGTGGCATGTATTGATCTTTCATATATTAATTCTCTAGCATCTCTAAGAACTATACAAATTGAAGTATCTTTCATTTATTTCCTTCTTACAATCATTATCAGCCAAAAAATTGAAGTATCTAAGCCTAATTTAGTAAGAGGTTTTGGTCCTACTTGAACTAAGCCTAAATGCATATAATTCCAATCTTTTTCATATTTTTTTATTGATTCTTGATTTAGAAGTCTGATTGTTGTTAAACCATCAGAAACAGGAATATCCTTTTCTTCTGTAGTTATAACATAATCATTTTTTCCAAAAATTTTCCATTTGCCTATTTGATATATTTGATCATATGATGTTTTTGGTATTTTCCATTCATCAATTGCTTTGTCAAAGTTTTTTATATGTATCTCATCCTGATTATTCAACATTGATTCCTCAGATTGCTATGTGGGAGCAAAGCTAGAAGAGGACATAGATCTTCTAAGTAAATTCATATTTTCAAACGAGACTAATTTTTCTAAATCTTATAAATCTAGATCACGAGACTAAATTTAGTTTAATATTGTGATTTCCAATTTATGACCTTTATGCAACCCTTAAACCTAATCATCGAGCTACTTATAATTATTTCGATTATAAGCAAGCTTGGTAGAATGTGTTTTATCAAATGAATCAAAAAAGAACACATACTTGGTTAATATTTTTTTACAATTGTTTTGTCATACAATCTTCCTACTTGGTTTAATCACTGGTGGGAACAGTTTGATGCGACATCAGAAATCATTCATCAAAATGCTAAGGAAGGATTTGATACTTTCTTGAGCCATTACAATCCCACACCTCATGAAAAGAATTTTCCAAAAGAGATGCTGTATTTTATACATTTCGGAGTATCATGGGTCATGGCTTGGTGGTTTGAATACAAGGCAGATCGATCATCAAACACAATCAATTTGGTTAGAATGTATAAAATCAAATGGTGGGACAGCTTCAAAATGTGGAATAAATGTGAAAAGAATTCAATTCTAAATTGGATTAAGACTAATTCTACAAAGTCATCACCATCTCCATCAGCAGTAAGACAGTACCACAACAGAGGACTTTTAATATCATCACTTGCAAGTGCAAACTCTCCAGATCAATTAAAACAAATTCTAGAAAAAGCACTGGATCATATCAAAGAATCAGCATCAGCACAAGAATCAAGCTCAGAAATGGACTCAACATCTCACCACAGCGGTAATACAAATGAAGATGACTGCTATAGCATAGATTTAGGAGAACCGTGAAAATTGTATCATTCAAATTTTCTGTATTATTTTGCACTGTAAAAGTAGAAATACGGTATAATACACATGTACCATAGTGCACAATCAATCAGCTAAAAAATCATTATCAAAATTCTGATAATGATTAAGCTTAGCGACTTTGGTATCAGAGCCAAGCAGGGTATATAGGTTAGTAAGTACTTTTATATTTTCTTATTCGAGACGATTGTCTTTGTGACGATCTGAAACTTGTATTTCTAAATCACTTGAGACGAATCCTTTATGGAAAAGTCTTAATATTGTGATAAGCCTACTGAGGCCTAGCGTAAATCTCGCTTATTGTTTAAGGGTTACATAAAGGTCATAAATTAGAAATCACAATATTAAACTAAATTTAGTCTAGTGATCTAAATCTATAAGATTTAGAAAAATTAGTCTCGTTTAAAAATATAAATTTACTTAGAAAATCTATGTCCTCTCCTAGCTTTGCTACCATAGAGCAATCTAAGGAATCAATGTTGAATAATCAGGATGAGATACATATAAAAAACTTTGACAAAGCAATTGATGAATGGAAAATACCAAAAACATCATATGATCAGATATATCAAATAGGCAAATGGAAAATTTTTGGAAAAAATGATTATGTTATAACTGCAGAAGAAAAGGATATTCTTGTTTCTGATGGTTTAACAACAATCAGACTTCTAAATCAAGAATCAATATAAAAATATGCAAAAGATTATAATTATATGCATTTAGGCTTAGTTTAAGTAAGAGCAAAACCTCTTACTAAATTAGGCTTAGATACTTCAATTTGTATAGTTCTTAGAGATGCTGGAGAATTAATATATGAAAGATCAATACATGCCACTATAGAAACCAGTCTTAGTAGTAGACCAATCCAATTTGAGTGTCATCCAAATATCACCCTTGCCCTTAGGAATAAAACAATCATGAGTTCATTAATTCTTCAAATCAAAACACATAATTATAGAATGGCAGAAGAATCAATACCAATGGTTGTAATATATAGAATATATTTCAAATTAATGAAGACTGCTTTTGGTTCTAAGGCATATAAAATGGATAAGAGAGGTCAGACTCTGCTTATTCAAACAGACCTAACCAAAGCCAATGTATCAGTCCCAAAAATGATTCAATGGTTAGAAGTCAATTTACCAGAACATTGGGAAATAGAAAACCCACTTCCTAAAAAACCAATATACAATACCGAACCATCAAATGTAGTACAACATCCTAATGGTAAAGTTACCATTCAATTTAATAGAAAATCATTTGATCAGCCAAGAAGACCACTAGAAATAAGATCTATGACATCTTCTTCAAGAAGATCAGTAAATCTAACCAATCCTCCTCCTATTATTTACACTCCTTATCAAACTAACAATCAATAGGACAGATAACCAAATATTCAAGAAAATCTGTCCCTTTCAGGAATTGTTTATGATAGGTCTGGTATAACCTAACCAGTTTACCAACCTAATGAGCCAAAACACGGAGAACCTTCATTCTCAGAATTAGGTGATGTAGAATTAAATATTTTAGAAGGATCCTTTGTACCAAATAAAATACTTCTGAATCAAGAATTCAATTCTCATAAGAATGAGAAAATTAGAAATTGGTATTTTGAAACATTTGGTCACATAAAAAAGAAAATAAAAGATGAATATTATAATTTCATGGAAGAAATTGGTGCTCAGATATATTTCTTTAAATGGTTCGAGAATTATTATCTGAAATCCAAAGAAATCAATGTTATTAATAATTATTATAAATGGAAACTTAGTGATGGACAAATCATAGAATCAAATCATCCACTATTAAGTAATATAAAAATGATTCATAAAAATACAGAAATCTGTTTAACTCCATTTAAAAATGCATCAGAAGAAGAAAGATTAGGAACAAAGAAAATAATAAATCAAAATAATTACACTAATCAACATTTACATATCATAGGAGAACAATTAAATAGAATAGAAGACACAATAAATATTGAAATCAATAAAACAAGTGAAAAAATTTCAATCACTAAAAATACTCCTTTGTTCAAACCATTTGAAATGCCTAGAAATCCTAGTCAAGAATTTTTAAAAGCATTAGATGAAAGAAAAAGAATGCTAAAAAATAAATCAATAAAAGAAGAAACTTCCTCATCAACAAAACCAATAAATTTCTTAAATATAGATACCCCGACTTTAATTAGAAAAGGTGTAGTAATAGAAGAAACACCTTCAAAGAAAATTTATGCTTTAGATAATGAATCAATCAACAATGAAACAATAGGAGAATCAGATAATGAATCAATGAATAAATCAATGTCTAATATTTCTTTAAATATTAATAATGATGAAATTAATAAGATCAATTGGAAAGAACCTCAAAAATTATATTATCAGAGAGCAACACCTCCTGATATATTAATTGAAGAAAAAAATGATAATTATCAGAATAAATATTCTATAGGATCTACCTATGAATGGAATATAGATGGATACTCAGAACAAAGAATTCTTAATGTTCTTAATCAGATGATCATGTTTTCAAATATTAATAAAACTGTTCCAAATGTTATTGACTATCAAGTAGCACTCCTTTTAATTTCTGGTTTTACAAGACAATTAAAAGGTTGGTGGGATAATTATCTCACTGAAGAACAGAGAATTAACATTCTTACATCATGCAAAATAGATGAAAATAATAGAAGAATTCTAGATGAGAATAATGAACCAATTCAAGATATGGTTAACACTTTAATATTCTCAATCAGTTAACATTTCATAGGAGACTCTTCTCATATTAGAGATAAGACCCTAGATTTATTATCAAATATGAAATGTAAATCACTTGGAGAATTCAGGCAATATAAGGATATATTATTTCAAAGAGTATTCCTTAGAAATGATTGTAATCAACCATTCTAGAAAGAAAAATTCCTAACTGATTTACCAAAATTAATAGGTGACCAAGTTAGAAAATTACCCAGGGAAGAAAACAATGGTGAAATCCCTTATGACAATTTGTCGTATGGAGAATTGGCATCATATGTTAATAAAATTGGAACTAATTTATGTAATACAATCAGATTACAAAAACAATTGAAAAATGAACAGCGCCTAAAACATCAAAGCCTTGGTGATTTTTGTGCTCAATATGACCCCTCTTTTATCAGTAAAAAATCAAAAAATTATAAAAAATCATCTAAATCACAAAATTGTTTTGAATGTACAAGTAAAAAACCTCGAAGAAATTTCAAGAAAAAACCATTTAAAAAATTTCAAAACAAACAAAATTATGGAAAATCTGAAGATAAAAAATATAAAAAGAAGTCATATAAACAATTAAGATGTTATAAGTGTAAAAAAATTGGTCACACAGCAAATTTTTATAAAATAAATAATAAGCTTAATGAATTAAACTTAGATGAAGAAACAATGGAAAACATATTACAAATTTTTTGTAAAAATGAATCATCATCAGAAGATAATAGTGATAATGGAATTCAAGTTAATGACATGGACTCCACCTCATCAGAATCAGAAAAAGAAGAGATTAATATGTTAACTGATAATAAAGAAGTAATTCTTAAAAAAATTGATCAAATGACAAATGATAATGAAAAATTTGAATATATAAATAAATTCAAAATCAATACAAATCCCACTCCAAAATTACCTTATAATCTTAATGAAATTCTTGAAAGAAATAAAAGGAAAAATAAACAAGTAATAACAATCAGTGATTTACAAAAAGAAATCAATATTCAAAAACAAGAAATAAAAGAATTAAAATTAATGCAAATAAAATTTCAAAAAGAATTATTTGAATTAAATAAAAAAATCCAAGAAAATGAATCAGAAACTTCAAATCAAGAAGAAGAAAATTCCTCAAATAAAATCAATGATTATTTGATACATCTTGTTCAAATCACTACAAGAAAATGGATAATTGATGTTTCAATCAGAATTAATAATGAATTTGTTTTACAAACACTTGCTTTATTTGACACTGGTGCTGACTTGAATTGCATTAGAGAAGGCTTGATTCCAACAAAATATTTTGAGAAAACCAGTCAATCTCTAAGTTCTGCATCAAGAAGCAAATTAAGTATCAAATATAAGGTATCAAATGCTGAAATATTAAAAGATCATGTTTCTTATAAAACTTCATTTATATTGGTAAATAATTTGAGTAAAAATGTCATTTTAGGAACACCATTCATAAATCAAATTCAACCATTTATTGTAAATGAAAATGAAATTAAAACACAGTATCTGAAAAAAGAAATTATGTTTAATTTCGTAACAAAACCACAAACAAAATATATCAATCAGTTAAAAAATGATGAATTAAATTGTTTAATACAATATAAAGAAAATCATTTAATGTATTTAAAAAATGATCTTGCATTCAAAAAAATTGAAGACCAACTCAACAATCAAAATCTAAAATAAAAAATTTCTCAAATAAAATCAGAAATAAAAAGCTCAATTTGTTCCACACTCCCAAATGCATTCTAGGATAGGAAATCACATATTGTAGATCTTCCGTATGAAAATGACTTTAATGAGAAAAATATTTCAACAAAAGCTAGACCTTCACAAATGAATCAAGAAGTTCTTAATCATTGTAAGAAGGAAATAAATGATTTACTTAATAAAAAATTAATCAGGAAAAGTAGATCACCATGGAGTTGTTCTGCTTTTTATATTAATAAAAATGCTGAAATTGAAAGAGGTGTACCAAGATTGGTAATTAATTACAAACCTCTTAATTCTGCTCTCAAATGGATAAGATATCCAATTCCCAATAAAAAAGATTTACTTAATAGATTAAATTAAGCTAGAATATTCTTAAAATTTGATATGAAATCAGGATTTTGGCAAGTTTAGATTAAAGAAAGTGATAGGTACAAAACTGCTTTCACTGTTCCTTTTGGTCAATACGAATGGAATGTAATGCCATTTGGATTAAAAAATGCACCTTCAGAATTTCAAAAAATCATAAATGAAATTTTCAATGATTATATCAGTTTCATAATTACTTATATAGATGATGTTTTAATATATTCATCTAATATTGATCAACATTTTAAACATATAAGAATTTTCATTAATATAATCAAAAGAAATGGTTTAGTAGTTTCACTTACTAAAATAAGTCTTTTCCAAACCAAAATCAGATTTTTAGGATTTAATATTCACAATGGAACCATAATACCTATTCAAAGATCAATTGAATTCACTGAAAAATTTCCTAATAAAATCAAGGATAAAAATCAGCTTCAAAGATTCCTAGGTAGTTTGAATTATGTTGCGGAATTTTTTCCAAATCTTAACATAATTTGCAAACCATTATATCAGAGATTAAAAAAGAATCCACCTCCATGGTCTAATGAACATACAGAAATCATCAAATTAATCAAACAAAGAATTAAAGAAATCCCTTGTTTACATATTGCAGATCCATCATTACCAAAAATTATGGAAACAGATGCTTCTGATTTAGGATTCGGAGGAATTCTGAAACAGAAACAAAATAATAAGGAATATATTATTCAATTTGTATCAAAAAATTGGAATAATTGTCAATCAAATTATTCAACAATCAAAAAAGAAATCTTAGCTATTGTTTTAACAATCTCAAAATTTCAAGGAGATTTATTAAATCAAAAATTTCTTTTAAGAATTGATTGCAAAGCAGCAAAAAATGTTTTGTTAAAGGATGTTCAAAACATTGCATCAAAACAGATTTTTGCCAGATGGTAGTCTATTCTTTCTATATTTGATTTCGAAATAGAACATATTAATGAATCTTCTAATTCCCTTCCTGACTTCTTTACTCGTGAATTCTTGCAGGGAGATGCCTCCCAAAAAGGACAAAGGTAAGGAAAAAATCCCTTTGTCATCAGGAAAAGGATTAACCAATATCAAAACCTGGTTAGATGTTTGTAAATCATCTAACACTCCATTAACAATCAAAGAAGAATCCTCATCGAAATCATCAAAATCAAAATCTTCAAACACTCAATCAATTTCTGAAACCCAAGAAGCCCTTGCCAAATTAATGGATATGGATCATGCTCCTGGATTGCTTGATGTAATCTCAATGGTCTTACAATCACAATCAAGACAAAAAAACCCTAGCATTACCAGAAATTCCCCAATCAGATTCTTAGATAAAAGAAACCCAAAGAAGAAATCAGAATTTCCAGATCACAGAAATATCAACACCAACACCAGTTGGAACAATCCCTTTCAGTTAGAGATTAAAATTTTTTACAAAACCCGTTTCTAGATATGTTTTCTCAGTAGAAGAAAGCTTATCAGAAAAGGACCCTTTTTGATTTTGCAAATAAAATATTTACAAAAGATTTTGCAAATAAAATATTTACACATATGATCAGTATAAAACAATCCAATTTTATGAGAAAATTTTAACTGATACTGGATCAATCAGGTTCAAACATTTTGAAAAAGAAGGGATGATCAGTTATTCTACAGCTAGAATACTAAAAGTAATCAACTTGAAAGAATGGCGAGTTCATCCAATCACTGCTACAAAACTCAACATAGAACCATTTTCAGCACAACCTAATCATCGAGCTACTTATAATTATTTCGATTATAAGCAAGCCTGGTGGAATGTGTTTTATCAAATGAATCAAAAAAGAACACATACTTGGTTAATATTTTTTTACAATTGTTTATCATACAATCTTCCTACTTGGTTTAATCACTGGTGGGAACAGTTTGATGCGACATCAGAAATCATTCATTAAAATGCTAAGGAAGGATTTGATACTTTCTTGAGCCATTACAATCCCACACCTCATGAAAAGAATTTTCCAAAAGAGATGCTGTATTTTATACATCTCGGAGTATCATGGGTCATGGCTTGGTGGTTTGAATACAAGGCAGATCGATCATCAAACACAATCAATTTGGTTAGAATGTATAAAATCAAATGGTGGGACAGCTTCAAAATGTGAAATAAATGTGAAAAGAATTCAATTCTAAATTGGATTAAGACTAATTCTGCAAAGTCACCACCATCTCCATCAACAGTAAGACAGTACCACAACAAAGGATTTTTAATATCATCACTTGCAAGTGCAAACTCTCCAGATCAATTAAAACAAATTCTGGAAAAAGCACTGGATCATATCAAAGAATCAGAATCAGCACAAGAATCAAGCTCAGAAACGGACTCAACATCTCACCACAGTGGTAATACAAATGAAGATGACTGCTATGGCATAGATTTAGGAGAACCGTGAAAATTGTATCATTCAAATTTTCTGTATTATTTTGCACTGTAAAAGTAGAAATACGGTATAATACACATGTACCACAGTGTACAATCAATCAGCTAAAAAATCATTATCAGAATTCTGTCTGCCACAGACACCAATCAATCCATTGTGTTAACAGGACCTTGTCGGCCACAACATCACTGTAGCAACAGTACTTTGTCGGCTACAATACCACTGTTTCAAGCAGTACCTTATCAGTCCATTTTTGCTATATAAACACTTTCAATCAGACATGAAGGGCATCCAAAAATTTCTTCACCATTCTCTCTTCACTCCTGAATCCTCTTCCATCTCTCCCATCCTCAACCTTTTTCCACATTCATCTTTAGTCTCTTGATCTTCTTCTTTCATCACCAATCACTATTCAGCAAACATCCAAATACTTTCTGAAGCATAATTGTTTGCTTCTCTCTCAATCAAATCAATTCTCTTGAAGCATAATTGTTTGCTTCTTATCAGAGGTAGGACGATCATTTTTTTGATCATACCTCTTGATCATCCATTTATGCTTTTGCATTTATATGTTTTGTAAAAATCAGTTTTATCAATAAAATCAGTTTGATTCTCTTCTTACATTCTATCTCGTGTGGAGAATCTCCAATTAAAATTGGGTGTAATTCCACGAGATAATCTCTGTTTAATTTCTACTATTTATCATTTTATCTTTAATAAACCCCATAATCAGATGGTATTACTGCCTTTGGAGGTTTTATATCTGTTTTACAGTTCGTATCATCTCATTCTCATCAAAGCCCCACTAGTCTTGGCTCAGCCGCCTGTAGTAGTTATTTATCAGTTCACACATATTTATGTCATTGTTTATTGAACCTCATGATTATAATTATGATTATGATTATGTTGGTAATGCTATAGATTTCCTTGAATGGTATTATTCTGTTGTAATCTATTGTGATTGGTATTATACTGATGAAGAATAAAACCATTCGTCTCATATTATAGATGTCAAAACAATATAATCCGGAAAATTGGGAAGAAGAAGCTGAAGTTTTACAATATTTGTTTAGTGCTGTAGTCTAGCTAGAGCACTTTCATAAGAATTATCTTTGGCTTTCTTTCTCTGTAATCAATATTCTTGATCATTGATTAAGTGTAATCAGTATCCTTATCATTAATAAAATCAGAATTTGATTTATAATCTCTCTTTTATATACAATCAAAATCAAGTTTTAACTAAAATCAAATATAAGGTATATAAGCTGGAATACTCCTTGGCTGCGGGCTATTGGTTTCCAAAGGAGGCTCCCTTGAAAGATCTTTAGATCGTTGGGATGTCCTTGTGCTAGGTGCATACAACGCTACGTACCTATAATCTGAAATTGGCTTAAGAATATTCAAAGTCAAATCTAAAAATTATCATTAATACAATCAGGATTTATTTTCTCCTTTATGTCTGTGAATACAAAAGATAATAACGGAGAAGATTTAATTGAATACAAACAATACTTAGAAGACGCAGTAGAATTTTTGTTTTACATAATTTGGGCTTATTCTCTACTTGGAGAAAGATTCTACTTAGCTGATGTATATTTTAATCATTAAATCAATATAAAAGTCTAAATCTCATATTTGAACATTCTATTCAATAGTATTCCCTGGGTTATATATATATATATATATATATATATATATATATATATATATATAATACGTTGTCTCGTATTTCCCTTTAGTCATTTTTGCATTGAAGGCAGTCTACCCAAATGCAAAAAATGCCAAAACTATTTATCTAATTGAGAGTCCATGACTAGAGAGATTTAAAAACTTTATAATTTTCTTTCCTAAGAAGAATGCGTACTGCCATAGAAATCTTATGCCAATTTTCATCGCTTTTTATGTGTCTACACAAAAGCATACAACGATTGGTTGTTTTCAGAATCAAAATCAAAGAAGACTCGTGAATACAAAAATCATACGAGGTATTTAACCAAAAAGAGCCTAAATTGACTTAACAATCGGTTACTTTCATAGACAAAAAAAAAAAAAAAAATGAATCACAAATCCAACAAACATTAATGCATTTAACCAAAAAGAACCTAAATTAACTAAAACGATAAGAAGAAAATTATGAATGAAATAAAGAGCCTAAATTGACTTCAAACATGCAATGAACTCTTTCACTAGAGACTTGTCGCCTCCCAAAAAGAAAGAAAAAAAACCTATTGCATGCAACACGAATAATTTATCAACAATTACTAACAAAATTATATGGAAATAAAAAACAAACCAATATCAAATTTAACGTTGAGATCTTCACCTGGTTTTATCAATTTATCAATAGCCCTTTATGTGATTTATTGACCTAGCTAAGGGAAAAATAAGAAATAAGAAATGAAGACAAAGATAAAGAAGAAATTGGGACTTGTTGACAGTTGATTTTTGTTTTGATATACGAATACCTGCAACATAAGTAAATGCCTACGGGAGATACCGGAGGGTCCTCTAGTACGGCCACTACAATGCTTAAGTTAGCTCTTATGTAATGAGAGTGAAATTATTGAATGGTTATAGAAGTGAGAGAATGAAGAAGAAGATCCCTTACCTAGGGGGTTTTGCTTAGTATTTATTGTAAATGAGTGAAGATTGTCCCTAGATTGAGTAGTTGGACTAAGTTTAGATATTAGGCTTACTAACATAAGCTTATATAATCATTCTCCAAAAATACCTATCAATACTTACTCCCCACTCTCTTTGGTGACAAAGTCGGAAAAGAGAGTATTTAGGGAGGTTGATTTGGTGGGATTTCTAAAAAAGTTTGTAATCTCAACCTGAAAAAGCTAGTGTACTTAAAGAAGTAAAGGTTTGAGGAGGCAAATAACGGAAGTAACTAGAGCACTTAAAGTGGCGAAGGCTTAAAGAGGGTGATGCACTTGAAGAGGTTAGAGCACCTAAAGAGGTTGGAGCGCAAGAGGAGGTTAAAGTGCCTAAAGAGAAGAAGCGCTTGGGGTGGTCAAAGAACTTAAGGAGGTCAAAGTGCCTGAAGAGGTGAGAGCACCTAAAAAAGCAAGGGCCTAAAGAGGTTAGAACACTTGGAGAGATAAGGGCCTGTATAGGCCAATGTGCCTGAAGAAGCTAGATAAGCATGCAGGTCATCCGAATTGAGCATGACCCGTACTAAGTAGAGCCGTAGAGTAGGTTAATCGGCTTCTAGTTCGTTAATGCATAGGACTATAGGCTTGTTTACTCGTCATTCATGTAATTTCTCAAACTTAAGAGTCTTTTACCCGATACCGCTTAATAGCTTAGGGTTTTCAAATAGCTCATTATCTATCTATTAGATAAAGTAATTGAGTTTACACCAACTCATCGTTGTAGGGCTTTAAACCATTGAGGAGTAGCCCGTTAGCAAATCACATTCACATAGGCTTAAAGCAGAGGGGTTTGTTTAGCCCCCAAAATGTTTTAGAGTTTTTGTACCCTTATAAAATGTGGAAATAAGCTTGTTAAAGCTCAAATTATGGGGTATGATGTAAATAGATAATACATCATCCATGGTTAAATGTGGACATTGATAATTGATTGATACTGGGAACAATCATCAATCATGTGTCTTAAAAATAAATTATTGAATGAAGCAAAAATAGCAAAAAAGAGAAGTTTCACTCGTCTCAATAAGGATCAGCACATGAATTGGGCCTGAAGTGCAATAGTGTTATTGTTGCCCTTTGCGGGCAGTCTCTTGTTCAAGTTGTTTAAGATATGAGATATTTGATGCTTTGTTCTTTTCGTCAGATTGGGTCATGGTAGGTTAGGTTCAGTTCTATTTGTCTCTCTATTGTTAAGTAGTTACATGGCCATAGCTCAACATTGCCGTATCAAAGCTTGTTGTAACATTTATGGATAGCTCCACTTCATTTGAGGAAGGACTCGGCTATCCTTTTAAGTCTTTCGGCTATGCTGTGAAGTAGTGTTATTGAGTTGCTTGGCTTAAAACTTCTTAGCTAAAGCTCACAACCATTCGTTGCTTAGTGAGTAGTGTTTGGCACACTGCCAATATAATAATTTGTAGCTTTAACTAGCTGGTTTGACAATTTGGATTTCAAACTTGGGGGTGTATTAGGTCTCTTACCTTGTTCAAATTGAAGTGTAGTTTAGCAACTTGATTTAGTTACAGTTGTTGATTGGCTCTTACTTCATTAGAGTTTCTCAGCAACTCAACAAGGAAGTTGGTTTAGTTAAAACTTTACTCTAATTGCTGGTCGGCACTGGGGATGATAGCTTAGACATATTTGGCATTTTGGCACAATAGCTCGATGACTTCATTTGAATTAAAAAAGCTTAGCTTCTCGACACCCGGCATGGTCGGCAACAATTGCTTAGCACAAACTGGACTGATGCGACTTGGTGCTCGATTGATGTTACTTGGCTACGATGGATAGCTTGGAATTTAAGAGCTAAATAGCTCACATAGTGGATTTGTATATTACCTCCATTTGCTCAGTTTAAGTTGATGATGAGCTTAGGTTACATATACTTAAGGCTTGGCTATTTGGAGCTTTCGCGAACCAACAGCTATGGTCGGCTTCGAAACTTAGGAGTCGATAAAGTAAGCAACTTGATCATAAAAACTTCAGTTGTAGAGAGTAGAGCATCCAAAGCTCGACCTACGGACGTGCTTAATCTACTTAGCACTTCGGCAACATACAATATAAAGATTATTGGTAGTTGGTGTTCTTCAAGTTTAGCTGCTTAGCATGAGTTGAAGTCCAGCAAAAATTGAAACTTAGCCTAGTTAAGTGGCAACTTAGAAAAATTGCACTTGGCACTCGCGTAAAACTTAGATAAAAATGTACTCGGCACTCTGCAATTTGGCCATTAGGCATGGGTTTGAAGCTTTTGTTTAGCAAACAACTTGGCACTTGCAGGTAGATAGAAAATTGCTACAGCTGTTATGGGTGTTATAAAACACTTCTAGCTCCTTTAGCTCGATTTGGCATAAGTGAGAACTCAAAATGTTCTTGGCATCGAATATGGAGAAAGGCCACCAACATATCGGCCACATATTATGCAAAGACATTATAGTGGGTGACTCGGCCTTTACATCATTTGATGAGCATGTCAAATGGAAGTAACATATGCGACATCCAATGGGCTCCATATTCAGTGAAGATGACTAATGCAATCATCATCATTCTTAAAATCTATCAATAGTTCTATAAAGATGATTTAAGGGCATATCTAAGAATTCATATAATAACCAGGTTGCTTATGCTACTAAAGAATGTGCTCCCTCAACCAATCCTCTTAGGGTCCTTCCTAAGGGTGCTTATTCACTTCATGAATTTACACTCAAATTATCCTGGAGGACATTGATATCATAATTGAATCGTTAAGAGCATGATTAAGTGCATGCAGTAATAAAGTAAGTGCCAAAACTAAACTCTAAGAGAGATCCTAAGTTCCTCGATGGTCTCCATTTGCATAATAAATTACCAAAATACTCATCATAGCAGTAACTATTGTTAGTTTCAAACAAGAGGTACATACCCTTTTTGCGCATCCTCAAACTGTAGAGCTTTCACGAATTTATCCAACATTCTTTGTATTCTTGCGTTAATAGACATCAAGAATTGAAAAGAGTGATAGTTACTCGAGACAGTTATCCTAAATTTTATGGTACGATAATTGCTAAAGGATGAAAAACAACAATCATCCTCATCTAGATTATATAGCGGCTCAAGATCAAGGTAATAAAATGGGGAATCAATAACCTTTCATAGAGGGTTCAATCATATCCTTTAATTATTTATCGTTAAAGTATACACAACCCATCAGATATACAAAAATCCAAACAAATGGCCGTTAACTACAGTGATTTTCTACCTTTAGGCTGCAAATTTTTGTTCAATGTATAGTATCAAGGCAATTTCTAGGGTAATTGTCCATTCGATTGGAAACAAGGGGAAAAGGAAAACTTAACAACAAAACATGGATAGGTTTTCACAATTCCAAGAGGAAATGGAGAAAGTCTAATATAGCAAATAAAATTCTCCATGCATGATTTTTTAGGAACCAATAAAGATTATAATTGTGTTTATTTTTTTTTTCCTCGTTTCCTACAGACGATGCCAATTGTTGACGGTTGATTTTTGTTCTAGTATACGAATACCTGCATACAAAAAAACGGCTATGGGGGGTGCTGAAGGGTACTTCGGCGTGGCCACTCCAATGCCTAAGTTAGCCCTCTTATAATAAGAGTAAAATTATTGAATGGTTGTAGGAGTAAGAGAATGGAGGAGAGGATCCCTTACTTGGGGGTTTTGATTAGTATTTATTGTAAATCAATGGAGATTGTTCCTAGACCGAGTTCAGACATTGGGCCCACTAACATAAGCCTATACAATCATTCTCCAAAAATGCCTATCAACAAGACTCACCAATACAATAAAGGTTGATGAGTGCTACGATTAAAATAAAGAAGACCTATTATTTAAAGTATTGATTGAAATCAAAAGTTCAATTGAAAAGAAAACTATCAATTTTACTGTGAAAGGAAAAGAATGTATTACCTCTCGCATGCAAATAAAGAAGACTAATAATGTAAACCATGAGGAGTTTGATGAGAGATGAAGAAGAGGTGTTTAGGGAGAAAGATTTAGAGATAGGGTACTAAAGTAGGAGAGGACGTAAAAGAAAAAAGAGGGCTAATTTTAGGGCATCGTGATATATCCCAACATAGAGATATATTTTACAATAGCTCTTTTTATTAGGATGTATACAATATAATTTCAACTATATTTTTTTGGGAAAAAATTATTGCGAGAATGTTCTAACCATTAATAGGCCAACGAGCTTTTGTTATTAGGTAAGGAAAAAGGTCTATTAAAATAGCCCAATATCGTTTAGCCAACAAATCTCAAAATTTCATCTATAAAAGGTATTCTATTCCTATGATATTATGCTAGTTGGCAAAGATTTTATTACCATAAATATAATTTGTATTACTAGCTACTAACTTGAGGATAAAAACATTTTATTCCTTTAACTACTAAAGTTGAGTGAGAATGGATAACGAATAATACAATATTGAAAACATCATAATTCAAATATTTCAATCATAACCAATAGGTTCAACTTCATACATACGTTAGCCTAACTAGGCATTTATTATTAGTAATGCAGCATGCTATGCTCATGTACGTGAGATGCATTGGTATCGATATCCAATGCCTTTCCAATATACTCATCTTACTAGTTAACATACCCGAGCATCTAGATACAATGTCCAAGAATCTAGAGGCTATAAGGAACTGCTTGGCAATAAGATCCTGAACTTTGCATTTACTAAATCCGATCATAAAGAGTCATCAGCCTATGCCTAGAGGCAACAAGAAGTTGCCTAAGAGTAGGATCCTCAACTTTGTTTTACCAAATTAGGCTACACAATGTAGTTTACCAAACTAGACTACCAAAGTAAGTAGGTTACTTGAGCAATGAGAACTTATATGCTTCCAAAAATTCAGTTCATAGAACTACGGTTTTTCTTGATTACTTGGAACCTTCATTTTGAAAATTTTGACTTACAAGTCCCTTTTTATGCCATGCAATAACAAGTCAAATATATCATTCAATATAGCCAACTTTAAGTTTTATTCAACCTAGCCTTTTAACTCCAGTTTTTGAACTCTCTTTAGTGGAAATCTAATATCTCACTTAGGTAAATACCTAAAAGATTGGGTTTGTAGTTACTCAACTTTCTAAGTTAATATAATCATTCATAAACACTACACCAACACCTAACATAGTAGCATAACAATTTAATTAAGATATAATTACCATCATTCAAAATGACCATATCAACATCCACAATAGTAGTATATCAATTCACATAAGATATAGCTATATTCAATCAATACAGTATTAAACAGCACGTAGTGTTATGAATAGCAATATATCTACTCTAAACATATGTTAGGTCTACTTAGCTGGCTTAAATAATAGTGCAAAATCCTAAAAATCACGATGTGGTCCTTCCTTATTTATCATACCTAGGAAAATATAAACATAGTCTCCAAGTTAACTACAGGTTGAACCTAAACTCTTATAAGCTTTCACTACCATATTTTAAAATTTTATTTGAATGTATCTTACTCCTTTCTTATCTGATTTAAGTAAACTTTTTATCGCTACGATTATTTAATTCGAATACTATTAATATATTGTAAGAAACAAGACTGGTTAATATGGTTGCAAGCTCGAAAAAACCCTTTCTCGCTACTAACATAGTTGTACGTTATCGTAACTTCATAATTAACTCAAATAAGCTTTATTTCTAAACTAAAAACCTTAAAATTGTGCTTTCCAAACTTAAACAACATCAATTTTGCCTAAAATATTAATCTTACATTATCTTATCAATTAACATTATAGTACTATTTACTATTTACATATTATGTCAATATATAAGCTTATATTTGGAAAATATGGAATAAATAGCATATGAGCCTGATTGATTTCACAAAAAATTCTATAGACTTAGAAAAACATGTAGTTTAGTTAATGATTATTAATTACACTAAACCAGCTACTGTTTATTTTTACCAAAAATGGCAATTTTATCTTGAAATTTTGGAAAAATAAATAAATTTATATGTAAGATAAAAACTAAGTGTTGTTAATATCCTTATAAACTTCCAAAAGTCAAAACATATAAGGCTTATTCATTTATTTATTCAAAAACAAATTATTTCAACAATTTAGTAAAATTACAATTTTATCCAAAATAATTATAAGAAAAAGGAAATAGGTTTATTTTAAAAAATTATCATTACCAAAATTAAAATAAAATAATATTATTACAAAAATTGAGCTTAAAGCAACATCATCTAATATTTCTAAAATTTCAATAATTTCACTCTCATTCCCATATTTATTCAATAATTTCACTCTCATTACAAAAGGGTTGATTTAGGCATCAGAATAATCACGTTGGAGTATCCTCTAGTACCTCATATAGCCATTTTCTCGTGTTGCAGGTGTTTATGTCTCAGAATGAGAATCACCCGTTAACAATTTGCATCATATGTGGAAATCAAGAGGATTCTTTTTGAAATTCATGAATGAATCATTTGTATGAGGCCAATTTTAAATTTCCAATCCAACCTACTTTCGTAATTCGAATGACTTTCAGATGTTATGGTTATGGAATGAAAACATAAAGATGTTCTATCTTTTGATTCGTCATGATTCCAACTTCCATCGGTATGTAAGGATTGTATGGAAATGATATTGTTAATTTTCATTCTATGGAGGACGCCTTTTTTCTCCCTTTCAACATTTTCTAAGATTTGTTTGCATTGTGAAAGGAGAAAACCATTATAGATAACTGCCATGGCACTACACTTTGACAAATTTGCAGTTGAAGATAGAAAGACAACTGCCTTGGTTAACTGCGATGATTTGTTTTTTTTTTTTTTTGTATGTCTAACGGTTGATGTATGCTTTGATTGCAATGAATTTGATGTTGTGCCTTGCTATCTGCATTAACTTAACTCACCTAAGTCCTGGGCGCTAACTATACGTGTCGACTAGAGCAAACACAAAATCGAATAGTCGATTCGCCAAGTTGTTTCTCTAAAGTAAGTGCGGTAGCAGAACAGAGCTCAAATAAGGCTTTGAACTTAGAATTCTATTATGTCTACTGGTATATATTGCCAAGCTGCGAGCATATTATTAAAGGAGTCATGCTGCACTATACTCATGCTGAGTTCCTCAAATAATCGGTTGTACAAGCTCCGTCCATTTCTCTAGCAATGTCTGTGTTTAGACATGAAGAAGAAGCATATGGGGTTCCTCAAATAACCGAGTAACATTGTGCCGAGCTGTATAAAAGTTGATGTGAACCCCAGCAATATGATGCCGAATGGTGCTTAAGTTTCTATGTTTCCAAGAAGGAGACATTTGCATCAGGCTATCACTCGAATAATTCCAAGAAGGATAGAGTTCAACCCTGAAACCTAAGATAACGTCTCTTGCAACTGCTTCTGGACGTCTTTCAAAACACACATACCGACAATTATGGATAGTTATGAAGGATGAACAGCTTAGGGATTTGTTGAACAGCCTGTGACCATGGTCTTCAAAGATTCATAGAAATTTTGAGGTTTAGAATTACCAACATTGAAGAATTATCCACGCCAAGTCGTAGCGGTATGGGCGCAATCTGAGCCCTTCGTGAGCAGCAGCTTTGTTTGGATGTCTTGTCTAAGAGCGGATGGCCTCAAATTTTACGTGAACCGCAATCGCTGATTTGATGTTCGAAGCTTATTTATTCTTCGTGATTACCGAGTCATATTGACCGCGATCTACCAAGTAGCGACTAGTACACAGTCAAAATGTACTACTTGTAAACGGCCGAAAAGCCGAGCATGTTCAAGCTATTGTAATGTTGCCGAGTTGCCTATTCACTTAATTCTGAATTGTGCATCATGGCCGAGTCATAACAGCCGAGATGCTAAGATTATACAAACGCAGTCCCCAAACTTCATGCCGACTAGCCGAGGAATTGGTACGAATTTTAGGTGCCAAACAGCTCACAGTCGAACAAATGAAGTTCCATGCCGAGTCAAAGGTCAGCCGAGAAATTGTCGAGAAGCATTGCATGGCTAGTCTAGAAATTACCACAGTTGGACATCCAAGCAACAAGGACTTGATGTAGACACAAGTTCTATTAAGTGACAAGCTGCTTAGTTCAACTAACATTCAGAGCTAATCCAGACTTTACTGCCATGCCGTTTATTTGAGCATGCGTGTTAAACATTCTAATTCGAGTGTCGTGTGCTTTGGCATTCAAGTGTTGCCTGGTTGAGCAGTACAACATTCTAATTTGCCAAGCTTCAAATTCTGATCCGCAACGCTTCTATGCCGAGTGCAGCGTGGCTGAGAAGACACTGAACAAAATCCAGGACAAAAACACCGAGAAACTGATGCCGTGAGCCAATGTCATTGAGCTTGTACCAGCGACAGTAAGAATTATTGAGCTGTTGTAAGTGGATAGATTTGCCAAAATGATTTAAGTGTCGAACTGAGCCGTGTACCCGAGATTGAAAGTGCTGAGAATGCGTGCCTCCATGGTCAAGTGCCAAGTGGCCGATAATGCTTTCCAAGCTCCAAACTTTACCGAGTAAAAATGTTGAGTTTTCGATACGCAGATTGTTGCGAGATGAGCAACCGAGCTTCTAACCTATTTGGGATTATTAGCAACCGATTCCCATGGGTTGCCATTTTTTCCACTTTGAATAGTTGCCACAGCTCAACCGTAAATGGCCCAAAATTGCCGAACCATTCTCTATTCAATTTTGATTGGCCTAACACCTGTCTTGAAACATCATCGGAAATGTCCGGACGTTCTCTCGCTTTTGCTGATGAACTGAATGTTAACAAAGCTTGCCAAGATTACTCTGATGTGAGTAATTACCGAGATCTTCTATCGGCTGGTAGAATTGCCGAGAAGGCGTACTGTGTCATGGCCGAGCTGAGTTCCAACATCTACCATATTGATGTATTATCCATGTTAAAATGTCCTTCACATGACTTAGCTGATCTCCAATTCATGCCGAGCAGTTCAGTTCCTAGGCTGAGGTGATGTTCAAAGGGCCATGGTATATAGCCGCTAAGTGAAGTGTCTCTTAATATCAACAAGACTATCAAAGATACTCAAGTTCTTTCTAGTCTCAACATCAAGCTACGTTTTGACAATTAGCTAGGAGCTATTACTTATTCTTTATGATAAGTTTTCTATATCATGTCTGAGTAGACATATTTTTAGCTTTTGCATCTGACTTCACTTCTTGAACTCTCTATCAAGTTATATCAATGTGTTAATTGCTAATTACAATTGCTTTGCTTAGCGAATAGACAAGCATCTTGAAAACCAAAAGCCATATAGCTATAACGAGTAAAATATTTTAAGTCCTATCATTTTTATGGATGATAAGTAAGTAAGCCAAAGCCCTATACTTCAACAAATTAGAGGCTAACTAGCCTATTTTATGGCTTTACTTAGTATAGGTCATATCTAACCTGGATGACCTACATACTCCCTAAGCCTTTTCGATCATATTGGCCTTTTTAGGTACCTTCACCTCTTTAGGTGCTTTAGCCTCTTTAGGTATATTGGCTTCTTCAAGTGATAGGCGATCTCATCTCTTCTAGTGTATTAGTCTCTTCAAGCGCTCTCGTCTCTTCAAGCATATTCATCTCTTTAGGTGTATTGGCCTTTTCAAGCGCTCTCACCTCTTCAGGTGTATTGGCATATCAACCTCTTTAAGCACTCACTTCTTTAGACATTCCTTGCCTCTTTGAGCGCTTTTTGCTTCTCTTAGTGATCTAGTCTCTTTAGGCTGAGATTACAAATATTTTCAAAAATCCTACGAAATCAACCTTCCTAGAAACTCTCTTTTTTACCCTGTTACCAAAGAGAGTGGGGGACAAGTGTTGATAAGCATTTTTTGATAATTATTATGTGGACTTGTATTAATCAGCTTGATATTTAAGCCTGATCCAATTATCTAGTTCAAGGATAATCTCTATCGACTCACTATAAATACCAAACAAGACTCCTAGGTAAGGGGAGCCTCTTCTCTATTCTCTCATTCCTATAATCATTCAATAATTTCACTCTTATCACAAGAGGGCTAAATTAGACATTAGAGTGGTCATGTCGGAGTACCCTCCAGCGCCTCGCGTAGTCGTTTTCTCTTGTTGTAGGTGTTTATATACTAGAACGAGAATCATCCATCAACAGATAATATTACCTGACGTTTTAAATTTAAGGGGGCTTGGAAACTAAGTTATCGTGTTAGCTTAAACCTTAAGATATTACATTTTTATTTTAAATTATTGCTATTATTTTGAAACCAAATATATGTATATTTGCAACCATCATAATGTCTATGGAACTCCGTTGTCGTTTAACGTTAAGAAATATATATCTTTGTCGCAAGCTTTCATAAAAGAGTAGGCTTACAAGTCTATTACAAGACACCACACTTTGCAACGAGATATACAACTTATAATAATATATCCATATTTCAATTAACATGTTAACTTATATATGTCTATATATAAATATGTAGTAGTTACCCATATTTTATATATATCTTATAGAGTTGTTTTAATGTTGCATATTTACAACATCGGATCATATATGTATATTTACTCGTAGAATGTGGTGTCTTGTAATA